>CM042838.1:144900103-145397603 GCA_023653725.1 Bungarus multicinctus
TTTCAAGCCTGTAAAGCAAAACAAAGCTGAAGTAAGATCATAAACAGATATGAGGTTTCATTTAATGACCATTTCATTTAGTGACCAAATCGCCGGTCCCAATTGTGGTCACTTAATGAGGACTACATGTACTCCAATCACCTCAGAAGTAGATTTTTGTAGAAAAATTTTATAAATTGAATATATGTTAGGAACATCAAGGGTCTCAAGTTTCAGTCACCTACATTTCTTCAAGAAGAATCAGAGGTGCAGCTGATAGGAAATATATTTCTGTCAGATTTTAGAGAACTATTGATCGTAGTTTCAGGTATTTAAGATAAGTTGTGAGGGGGCTGGTTCACAAACTGTAGTGAGAAATTGGATCACTTCTTATACTTCTGAGAAAAGCTCTACTTTCACCCAGTTTTTTCTACTCAAAATACTGAGTTTGAGCTTTATAACCCACTACCTCTATCCCTTTTTGGACCAGATAATTTTAAGGATTGATAATTTCTATATAAGTCTCCCCGATTGCTGAGATCTTCCTTGGATACTGCCTGCCAGTTGAAGTAAGGTATACTCAAGATGGGGTATATCTGAATATGGACATCATGTGCATCAGTACATTTTTGAAAATGGAAGTTGTATTTGCAGTCATAATGTTGTAGTTCTGCCACAGGAGTGAAGGCAACCCACAAAATGATTTTCTTACCATTGTCAGGTGTCATTAGTAGCAGAGCTCTGATAAACATCTTTTTATTGTTCCTCACATTTTAATTGTAGATTTTATATTGTTCTGATCCAGCTTTGTTTTATTTAACCTCTTTTGTAGCTTTTGAAGGATGCTCTTGATGTTTTTTTATTATATAATACTGTTCTTTCCAATTTACTAGGTGCACTGATGGATTTTTACCCGAATAACAACATGAACATGCATTTAATAAATAAATAAATTCTTGCATTTCCAGTCTACCTTGTTGTACCTGGATTTATTTAATAATTGGACTGATAGAAAATAAAAAACAGCTTCTTGTTCCTTCACTTGCATTCTCACCAACTATATATTTTCTTAGAATCATCATATTTTTGCACCAACTCATAAAAGATGGATTTGCTTTATAGAATGTGAAAGTGTTTTATAGAATGCAATTCCATGTAAACAAGATGAATGAATTTCTCTGGAATATTATGTTTTTTTTGCATGTTAAGAGATAGCTTGTTGGGATATGACCATCACATCTTTTCAGGAATTTCATAAAGAATATAAAGGCCACATTCTTTGTTCATAAGAAATTATTCCAATAACCATGGCTGAACCAGGAAATATGCCCTTTTATTCTTGTTTTAATTATCTTTTATAATAACAAACTGCAGATTTATTATTCTATGTGGAATAGCAACTGGCGGTAAAGGAGATAAAGACTTTTTTTCTCAGATTCCAAGGAGAATTCCAGTATGCATACTAAAAGGTAAAACTGAAAATATGAAAGGAGTTCTTCCCAGAAGTTTTATTACTTGGATATGTGTAATTGTTTTGCTCTGTTCCTTTTAATTCAACTTGGAAATGTTTTCTAAAGTAAATCTAGAAATTCAGGGTAAAGGCACTTCCTCCAACACACTGCATACAGAGAGGCCTCTTAATAAAAAGCATTAAATAAAACTTTCAATTGCCTTCAAACCATGATAGTTTAAACCAGAAGTTAATGTTTGTGAATTTATCTAATGATCATAGTATATGAAAGACTGACAAAATCTCTATAAAAGCAAAATATCACTTACACAGGAAAACCCTATACCAGTGATGGCTAACCTTTTCGTTGTTGCGTGCCGAAAAGGTGCACGTGTCTGCACCCATAATGCAATGCACACATGTGTTCCCCCCGCCCTCCGCATGCACACGCTGCTCCTGCCTCCTGCGCATGTGCATGAGATCCCCTGCGCTCCACTGTGCTCCCCCCTGTGCATGTGTGTGAGATTCCCCCATGCTCTCCTGCCCCCTGTGCATGCACACGCAACCCATGCTCCCCTGCCCCTGTACATGCGCATGTGAACCCCCCCATGCTCTTCCAGTCCCCTGCACATGCACGTGCATCTCCCACAGGTGCCCTGCCCCTGTGCATGCACGGCAGATACCCGACAATCAGTTGGCAGGCGGGAGGTGTGCACATATGTGCAGTGGAACCGAACTGGGGCAACGGCTTGCGTGTTGAAACACCCACAGCTTCTGGAGGCAAGTTGTTCTGTCAGGAAATTTCTCCTTCGTTCCAAGTTGCTTCTCTCTTTGATTAGTGTTCTGACCAAGGCTTCCTGAGACTGTAATTAAGCACACGCTTAGTCTAAACAACTCTTGTTTTATTTCAACGCTTGGAATTATGTTCATTCCCATCCCGTAATGAGTCCCAAATAATCCCTCAAGATAAGCACCCATCATTATCTCCTTTGAATTGCTGCCAACAACTAAAGTGCCAAATTAACTGTAAAACAACCGAAGTACAAAGTCCACACACAGCTTCAAGGTTTAATCTGAACAGAGCGAACGACTTTGCTTCCTGCAAAGTTTTCGTCACCTTTGCCTGTCCTTTATACCTTTGGGAGGGGCAATCACCTCCAAGCCTTATTCCTGAGTCGCCCCTTTTGTCTCAGCTGCTCTTGCCTTCTAGCAGCTCTGCACACATGCGCACTGGGAACAGACTCCCCTTGTTCCTTTGCCTCACTGCTGCCAGACTGCGGAGGCTCCGGAGTCAGCACACAACTCCCAGATGATCCTGGCCCCACCTTTGCATCGGATGCAGGACCCTCATCCGAGGCCTCCCCAGACTCCTGGACTGGTCTCCATTCTTCCCCACTGTCCAATTCTGCTGCCGTCTGCACAGGCTGCCGGCGAACCACAACAATTAGTTTCCATCCATTGCTTCTTGTCCTGCCTTAAGGTGCTTTGGAAAATAGGTTGTCCCCCTCTTTTCTGTAGCAGCCCCTTAGATATAGCAGCATTGCTCTCAATGTCGCCTCTAGTCCTTTTCATTAAACTAGTATGTCAGGAACAGGCTGGAGTCTCTGAACAGGAATCATACTGGCAAAATGTAAGTTTCTCAGCTGCCTGCCCCCCCCCCCCCCCCGCCCATCTGCCACAAATGGATCGGATCAGTGGCCAACCTGGTCTGGTGCATGTTTGAAAGGTAGCAAACCATCCTGCCAACAGACTGAGACCTGTTAATTCCATATGGCATGTCTTTAGATGAGCCGAAACCTTCAGAAGCACCGCCCTAAATAAGCCAGGAGAGATAGGAGCTATTTGACAGAAATTAAGTTCTGATTGCTCTCATGTAGCATCACTCTGCTAAAGGCGATCAAATGCAAGGTGAAGAGAGGAAAAAGAGAGAGAGAGAGAGAGACTCTTCCACTAAGCTCAGTTGCAGAAACGGTTGCCAAGTAAAAGCATTTTTGCATTCTTCCTCATTACTTTCCTATTTGTGTTTTCACCTCCCTGTTTGTTCACTTGTAGATCTAGTCCTGTAATTAGCTGCAGAATCTACAGCTTACATTTTGAAAGGGGGGCTTTTCACGGCAAGCTTCCCCCCTTTTCCCCCCTTCTTCCCACCTTCTTTCTTGTGTGTGCGTGCGCGTGTGCGTGCGTGTGTTTATTCCAGCCTTAAATTCATTTTTTTTTTTTTTGGTTACAAGAATCTTTCCCTCCTCACCCCACCTCCGCACAAGAATTAAAAGGGAACAACGTTAAAGAAATGCAAATAATGGCTCTTTCTTTGATTATGACAGTTAATTAATAGCAACCTGTTTTAATGAATTAAGTCACTCACGGCCCTTCAGCACTTCCTAAGGAGTAGCCAGAATCCGTAGGGATTCTGTTCCCCCTTCCAATTGTATAGTGCCTAGACTCCTGAGCTCTATGTAGGCCCCTGTATAGAAATGTCCGCTTAATGATGAGGGAGGGTTTTCCAGCTTGCCTGCATTCAAAGATCACTGGTGAGCTATTCAGGGGCAGAAAAGGCCCCTTCTCCCCTGGCGAGGAGTAGTCACAGTTCCGCACCATTGTGTTAGTCGAGGTCCTTGATCAAAGGCCTCCTAGTGAACTCAACTGGGCTCTCTTTCAGACGACGGCCATAATTAAAGCCACTAATTCTCTTTTAAAAGTGCTGCAGGATGCCATGTAGGCATCTGTTTGGAGTGCCCTTTGTGATGTCATAAGCTGTTCAGGGCTGGGGAGGGGGCGGGGAGGGAGGCTTTCTGAGCCAGATGCCAGTCACCGAGGTGCTTCATGACAAGGGTCCCTGGGAAGACCTTGACAAGGTCTTGACTGCACAATTCCCAGCCCTGAATTTCCTCCTTCATAGCTGCTGGGAACCGGCCCTCAGAAAGAGGTCTGGAGTTTTTGGGAGGAGGAGGAGGAGGAGGTGGGAGTGGAGAAGTGCCAGTTGGGATGGAGGTGGAGGTAGCATCGAGGGCAGCAAAGAGCTCAGTTTTCATCACCCCTTCTTGTAGGTCTCGATTGGTTTGGGTGGGTCACCCAGGGAAGTCCTCTTGCCCTCCCATCCTCCATGGGCTGATGGTGCCCATTGGAGCTTACCGAGTGCAGAGGAAGACCCTTTGAAGAGCATCAATGGATGTAACAGTTCAGCTGTTAAGGAGACAAATACACGGAGGAGGCTCATTAATTCCTTTTGGCTGTCTCTGCCTTTTGCCCTTTTATCGCAGCCTTATTAGTCTCCTACTCATCTTGAATGAGGAGGGGCTGGGGGGGGAAGTGAATGGGAGCTGTTGAGTGCTAATTGGAAAAGGCTTTTAATCACAGGCTAAAGACTTTACATTGACTTGAAAGTTACTTCTGCCTGGGAAGGGGCCCTCTCTACACACACACAGACAGTCATTTTAATCTATCTACCAAAGCATTATGAAACAAAACTCAATTGGCTTTAAAGGAATCTGCTGGTCTTAAGGTAACACAAGACTGCTGTTTTGCTTTTAATTGGGTATCTTATGTTAGTAAGTATATTTATAGAAAAATAAAGTGAGAACCAGGTAAGGTTACTGATATGTATAGTAATATATATTTAATTCCCCCCCTCCTATTTACACATCCCTTTTCCCCAGGATATTGAAAAATCTGTGTATGGTTTAGGGTAAAACAATAACAGGAAAAATTGTAAGTAAGGTGAAGTAAGGGAATAAGGTGAAAGAGGTGTATCTCCAATTTGGCTTCTTTATTCCACCTTCCCTGCATTTATGGGAAAAGTAAGAGGTACAAAATCTGTATGGCCTCAGCTGACTCAATATGTTCAAACTACTGTGAGATGAGAAACTAACCATGACTAGCTTCAAATCTTCAATAATTATATATAGATTTAGATGGATTTTGCATATGTAAAATAAAAAATGTCTTTTTCTTGTAATCCACCAGGAGATTAATAGGGATCTAGTCAGAAATCAGATTGTGGGTCTTATGAAATTTAAAGTGTGATTATTTCTCCTGTAGGATATCAGAGTCAGGATCATCAAAGTTCAGTTATCTTGACATTCAAGTGTTCTTCTCTCTCCTGTATTGCTTCTTTTCCATCACTGTTATTTTTACCTGGAATAGGCAGAGAAGCTACTTCAATCCTGAGAGCTTGCAAGCAAACAAGAATCTTGATTGGTGTTATCCGTTACTGGATCATGATTAGTGTTATCCATTACTGGTGCAGGGTAGTGAGTAATAGACTTCTTCCTTTGGGGTTAAATCGCCAGAAAGTTTCAATGGGAGCATTGTGTGTAATAACAGGATTGTCCAAATATCATGATTTTGTCAGGCACAAGAAATCAGGAACCAGAATTATTCAAATGAGTACAAGTTTATTCCATGCTATCCCTAAACAAAAATCTGAACTAGTGAAGATCAAGGTGAATTGGGGCAGATAAAGAGTCAATGAATTCAAGGGGGGGGGGGGGGGGGGGGCTGGACTTAAATCTCTTGTGAGCACGAAGGGATTCCAAACTAATGGTGTACTTGACCCCACCCTCAGGCTGAACCTTGTCATCTCTTACAGAAACTATGAAACGATGAGAATGTCTCAACATTTAGAAATGACTTCTTGTTACTGGTTTTCATTCTTCATTTTCACAGTTCCTTGTAAATCTAGACGTGTACGTGCATAATCCATGATAAAGGATTAGGAGATAATTTCCCTTTTGTCTTTGAGACCTATATATTTGCCATACACAGAAAGCCAAAGCAAGTTATGATCCACGAAACTGTCTCATCTGCCTTAGGGGAGAAATCTTCAGCTATGAAGATCTAGATGCCTTCAACGGTTTGTGTAGCAAAGGATACCCTGAAATATTCACGTCATCTCCAGTCTCTCCCATATTCCAACATTTCTCATTGATGCTTCACAAGTTGTTCAGATGACTGGTCTGCCTCTTATCACTCAGCCAACTTAAAAGGTGACTAAATCCTCTGTGCCAGGCACTTGCTTAGCTCTTCCCAGGTGCAGAAGAATTAATAGCTGCTTTTTCCATCAGCAGGTAGTGGGAGGGGAAATCAACCTGAGGGAATCCACCATTTGTTTTCCTTCACTTGACACACATTAAAAGTGTAAGGATAATGTTATGTACTAGCCTCGTTAGGGAGACATAGTAAGATTTGACCACAGGAATAGCACAATTTATGCTGGCAGACATTTCAGGGACTGAAAGATACTGTGTTAAGATAGCCACAAGGAAGATTTGGAAAGCTTCAATTCTTCATGAATCCAGAAGGCTGGAGGAGAAAATATTGTGTTAGGAAGATTGCAGAGAGATGGCTTATGGCTTTCTTATATTACAGAGAATGTCACCAAGATATGGAGAGAACCAAGGACCAGGGGAGACATGATAGCGGTCTTCCAATATTTGAGGGGCTGCCATAGGGAGAAAGGGGTCAACAGGGGGACAACGAGAGAACAGAAATGTGAGATCCGTTGCAATGAAAATGGAATTTCTAACTGGGCACAGTATTTATAATTTGGAAAGTTCGTTAGAATCAGTTAAAGTATTGTAATGCACAGTCATTGTAAATTATTATTATTTATTTATATATCATTAGGTGGATTACACTGCAGGTATCCAGTATTCTTTTTAAATTTGAGACATGGAATGACTCCTGTTTAATTGGGGTTAACTCAGGCACTTGATAAGCATGGACTGATTTCCCATTTCTCATTAAATAAACTCCAGTGATTCATGCATCATGCTAAGCCATAAAGCATGATTTCCCAGCACCGTGGCTAGGCCCACCCAACTTACTGAAACTTCACCAAACAAGGTAATATGATTTACTGTAATGTGCAAAACCAGCTGGTTTTTGGGAGCTAAAACTTCAGTATACAGTGGATGTTTGTGTGCACAAGGTTTCCAGTCCAGTTTCTGGTATAGCCAGTTGGGAAGGCCTCTGCTTAGAAACAGATCTTCAGTTCATCTCAGAAGATAAGACTTGGTTAGGAGAGCCAAAAGGATGACTCAAAGTCATTTTCAATGTCTCTCTATGTTCTTTTTAAAAGTTTCTTCGTTTGCCTTGTCCTTTTCCATATGCCTCAATAAGCAAATAATATAAATCTGGCTACATATCAGCAAATATAGAGGGCTGTCATATATGGATTGCAAAAATGTGAAAGTTTTATTAAATTCCTGGACCATCACATTAGCCATATATTATCCATGCAAAAAAAAATACTGTAGGTTACCATAAATCTTTCTCAAGTTCATGGATGTGTATGTAAAATATGTCATCAGCAATATTCAAATAAGAGCATACTTTTAAAGCGATAATATGCTAAGCAATAAGTTGTACTATGTGGGAAATTATTCCATGAAATTATTCCTGACATGTATTTATTTTGGTGACAGATAGTTGAGTGCAAAGGGAACAAAGTACAAAGACTAATAGCTTTCCTCCAAGACTCTACTCTAAGTAAGTCCTTATTGCATTTTTAGGAGGGGGTGCAGTTCAAACATTGAACCAAATTTTACATGAAAGCAGATGCAGCCAGATGTTGGCAGGAGATGCCAATAATTAATTGGAAGTGCAGTAATCTGCTTTGGGTCCATACATCCAGCAGAGGGCGCACCAGAGAGGAATCAGGCAAAGGGCCGAGCCTTGTAATTGTTTCCATCAAAATATGTAGCTCCATGCTTTGTGTGCATATTTACATTCTGGAATGTGGTTCAGAATGCAGGCATCAGATTTAAAACTTTGTTTCTACTTATCGACACACTGGAGACCCTGGTTGATTTGCAAGCTGCTCTATTTACAGATGCAAGCTGTTAAATGGTTGGATTTAATTGTCATACTAGAGTGAGCCGGGGGCATGTTACTTATTTATTTATTGCTCTCTTGCTTTCCTTTCAAATGTAAAACACTGAGTTGTGAAAAGCAAATGGAGAAGAGAAACTGGCTTTTTTTTTTTTTTTGGAGGGGGAGAGAGACATAGTTGTTGAATACTATGAAACATTTACATGTTTAGAAATATATATTTAAAATTTATATTATTAACGTTTCTGCTAAAAGTATGAAATTTGGCACTTCACCCACATGAGAATCTTTAAAATGACTTTATATACTTGGACTCCACAGCAAAACACCAAGGCAACAATCTTGCAAAGTTGACTAGCATTATTTGGAGAAAGTAGGTATTTCCCCCCCTAAAAGATTTGTATTATGCCATTGAAAAAAGGGGATTGCTGATTGTAGGGGGTACATTCATTCTTTTCTCTCTTTAATATATTATTTTTAGCAAGCTTCATATCATCAAGAAACCACAGCAAGAGCAACTCAAAGGCCACAGTGGGTCAAAAGAAAGATATATTTATTACCAGAGTTCTTCTCAAACCTTTTCCAGGTTTCTTGCTAAATCAGGGGTGTCAAACTCACGACGTATCACAACGTTTCCCCCCTTGGCTAAAATGGGAGTGGGTGTGGACAGCACGTGATGCATCCAGCCCGCGGGGATATGAGTTTGACACCCCTGTGTTAGACCCATTTTGCAGATAAGGATAAAAAAAAAAGGAGACTGAAAGATAAGATCTATAAATTCCAGATTGAGATTAACTTGGAACTGAAACTATCTGGTTCAATCCCTCATACTCACTGAGATGAAAATCTGCATTTTTACCAATCAAATGGAGACCCAGTAAAATAAAACACATCATTACACATGGAAAGCTACAATGTAATGGGAAAAACCACTACCATGATGGTGATTGTGGCTTTCTTTTGCATAAAGAAAAATTGGCTAGGGAACTCTGGGAGTTGAAGTCCACCCATCTTCAACTTGGCATGGTTGAGAAACACTGATCTAAATGGTCCTGATGGCAAATTTTAGCTCTGATACAATGCTGGCTGAAAATTATGGAAATTGAAGTCCAGCACACCTGAACAAACCCTATTAGGTAAAGACTATTTTAGACCCCCCAAAGGCAGGATTAGTTGGCTTCTTCTAATTGCAAAGAGAATGACATCTATTGGAGGTAAAGTCAGAGTAGGGCTACATTTTGCTCAGGAAAATCTTTGGCAAAATGCATTTCTCCAGGGCTGAAAATAATAGAACCCCACTGCAGAACCAGGGTTAACTCACAAAATTAGACACTCTTTCCTCCTTAGAAGTTCTCTTAAGAGTCAGGGTGGTGCTGGGGTTAAGATTAAGATGCTGAGCTAGAATCGAGAAGAGCCAGGATCAGGTCCATCTAGATCCATGGTAGCTTTCTGCATACAATTGGGCTGATCATTAGCTCTTGACCTACTTCAATGAGCTTTTGCTGTGATAAAGAAATGAAAGCAGAAGGATATACTATAGTGATTTCCCAAGCAATTGTCCGGGAATAATCTAACAACCGGCAACAAATCCTGCTAAGGATGTTGCTTTTACAGAAACATTTAATCCAGTGTTTTTCAATCTCAGCAACTTTAAGAAGTATGGGCATCACACCTCTTAAAGTTCACACCCGCCAGGCTGGGGGAATTCTGGGAGTTGTAGTTCACACATCCTAAGGTTGCTGAGCTTGAGAAACACTAATCAACTGGAAGGAAGAAGGACAACTTTTAGTTTCAAGAATCAGGTTCACTGTCAGTCCAAGGACAATAAACTAGTTGTCTTCTGTAGAGTCCCAGAGAACTTGATGAGTAAAGGAATGGGGAAGAGTTTGAGGCAACTTGTTATCACTGGCTTTGGCTTTGGATCAGGAGTTCCAGAATATATATTGGTTTAAACATCTCTATGTTTCTCTCTATCATTTCTATCTCTATCATCTCTATCTCTATCTTGATCAATAGATACAAAGATATATGTTAGTTTAGTTTAGTTATTAGATTTTTATACCCCACCCTCTCCCAAAAAAGGGACTCGGGGCGGTGTACAGCCAGCTAAAACAGAAACAGTATAAAGTTATAAAGTTAAAAACAATTTAAAATGATTAAATTAGTGGCCAAATATAAAATTAACATGTATAAAAACTGATAAAAAATTTAAAAATACCAAATTTAAAACCCCACAAATCGTTACTGGGCCAGGCCGGCCTGTTGAAAAAACAGGGTCTTTACTGCATGCCGGAAGGTCTGAATGTCGGTGATGGCCCGTATCTCCGGGGGCAAGTCGTTCCAAAGGGAGGGAGCCCCTGCAGAGAAGATCCGCACCCTCAGGGCTGCCAATCGGCATCGCCCAGCTGGCGGAACCCCGAGGAGGTCGACCCTGTGGGAGCGCACTGGGCGGCGGGAGGCTGTTGGTGGCAGCAGGCGGTCCCGTAAGTACCCAGGTCCCGAGCCATGGAGCGCTTTAAAGATGATCACTACCACCTTGAATCGGATCCGGAAGGCCACAGGAAGCCAATGCAGCATGCGCAGGAGCGGTGTAACATGGGAGCTCCAAGGAGCTCCCAAGATCACCCGCACGGCCGCATTCTGGACCAACTGCAACCTCTGGATACTCTTCAAGGGGAGCCCCATGTAGAGAGCATTGCAGTAGTCCAAGCAGGAGATGACGCGGGTGGAAGTGACTGTGTGAAGTGCGCCCAGATCCAGAAAGGCAACTGGTAGATCAGACGAATCTGACAAAAGGCCCCCCTGGCGACGTCCATAATGTGATCTTCTAAAGACAGCCGTACATCCAGGAGGACACCCAGATTGTGACCCCTTTCCATGGGGGGCAAAATTTCTCCCCCCACGGCCAGCGATGGAATAAGCTGGCTGTATCTGGGTGCAGGAAACCACAGCCACTCGGTTTTGGTTGGGTTGAGAAGAAGCCTGTTAAGACCATCCAACTCCGCACGGCCTCCAGGCACCGGGTCATCACTTCGATGGTCTCGTTGGGGTGGCCCGGGGTAGAGATGTACAGCTGAGTATCATCAGCGTACTGATGGAACTCTACCCCGAACCCCGGACGATCTCACCCAGCGGCTTCACATAAATGTTGAACAGCAGGGGCGAGAGCACAGACCCCTGGGGCACTCCACATAATAGAGGCCTCGGGGTCGACTTCTGCCCCCCTGTCAACACAAATTGCGAGTGGTCGGAGAGGAAGGAGGAGAACCACCATAAAACGGTGCCTCCCACTCCCAACCCCCCCAACCGCCGCAATAAGATACTGTGGTCGACAGTATCAAAAGCCGCCGAGAGATCTAACAGGACCAAGACAGAGGAACAACTCCTGTCTCGGGCCTTCCAGAGATCATACACCAACACGACCAACACCGTCTCCATGCTTTGCCCGGGCCTGAAACCCGATTGGAGGGGGTCTAGATATACTGTTTCATCCAGGTACTGAAGGAGCTGATGTGCCACCATTTCAGTGTGTATATTTAAACCAATTTTATAAACTGCAAAGAGTGTAATCCTTTGAATTAGGGGAGAGCTGAGTTGAAATTGTTTTAATTAGCAGTAACATTATTGGTAGAATTTATATTAAAATAAAGGTAAGATAGGGAAGGGGATTCATTTTGTGTCTACAGTTAGGAATTGAATGTGCTCTTCACAACATTAGAGTGACAATTATATGACCAGATTCATGCTAAGCAATAGGATTCCCATGCCTCCAGCTCGAAATTTTGGGCCTGGACAATCTAGAACTGCACCGCCCACGGTCCGATCTAAGCATGGTACACAAAATTGTCTGTTACAACGTCTTACCTGTCAACAAGTTCTTCAGCCTCAATCACAATAATACATGAGCAAACAACCGATTCAAACTTAAGATAAACCGCTTCAAACTCGACTGCAGAAAATACGACTTCAGCAACAGAGTGGTCAACGCCTGGAATGCTTTACCTGACTTCATTGTTATGGCTTCAAACCCTCACAGCTTCAATCTCAAACTGTCTATACCATGGACTTCATTCATTCCTAAGAGGTCTTTAAAGGGGGTGTGCATAAGCGCACCAGCGTGCCTACCGTCCCTGTTTTACTGTCCCCATTTATCTGTATTTACTCCCTTTGTTCTGGTTTATGTTCATGCCTATACTTGTTATCTTGTACATGTTTGACAAACAAACAAACAAAAAAACCAAGTTCTTACAGAGCAGAGGGTGGGGGTTGGGTTGCTATGCTTTGCAGAAGTTCTAGCTTCAGAAACACGATCTGGATATAAAAAACCTGGCTGATGAGTTACGTTGATAAGAAAACAGCCTTCATAAAGTGCAACTTAGAGCCACTTTGTTGTAGTGATGAAGGTGCCAGGCTAGAAACCAGAAGACCCATGAGTTGAAATCATCTTAGGCACGAAGCTAGCTGCTTTCCTTGGGCTAGTCACACTCTCTAGGAATCCCAGGAAAGTGGAATGGCCAACCACTTCCAAAATCTTGCCAAGAAAACTGCAGGGACTTGTCCGGGCAGTCTCCAGGTGTCAAGAATGATTTGAAGGCACACACACACACACACACAACCTATTTCTATTTTGTGACTTGATGAACCCATGCCAGGGTATGAAAGCATCTGTGCTCACTAGATAGGCCTGCTGTGCCTTTTTCATTTCTTTTAAGGAGCTTTCTGGGAAAAGAATGTGTGATTGTAGCCAGACATACCTGCCAAGTTGGCAGGAACAGTTTCTACCTGGAGTATTTTATTTTCATCCCTTGTTGCAGAGGGCAACACAACTACTGACTAGGATTCTTCCTACTTCCCATTGGCTGGTGACCCTGAATCTGCTGGTAATCACAGCTGTTTTCTTGGCTGAGCACAAATTTTGCAGATTGTCCAATCTTCCTTTCAAAGTCTTCTTTTTATGCTGGGGCAGCTTTCAAATGTATCTGTCTCTCTCCAAAGAGCCAACATGTTTATCTTCTGCATTTGTGTATAAACACCATATGCTTGGTGATGATTCTTGATATGGCTGGAAATTTAATAAAGCTGCTCAAATATTGTTACGGTTTCAGCTTTTCCTCTCCTCTTGCCAAAAAGGAGGACTCTTCTGGTTTCATAGGCATCTTTCAACAACTTTAATTTCATTTGTAGGTTAAGAATGGAAGTAGTATTTCCACTTGGTTGGCTGCTGGGGTTGAAGGAAACAAAAACATTCATTGTTTGCAACATTTTGAAATGGCTTTCTTTCTTTCTTTCTTTCTTTCTTTCTTTCTTTCTTTCTTTCTTTCTTTCTTTCTTTCTCTCTCTTTTTTCTTTTTCTTTTTCTTTCTCTCTTTCTCTTTCTCTCTTTTTCTTTCTCTCTCTCTCTTTCCCTCTTTCTCTTTTTCTTTCTCTTTCTTGCTCTCTTTCTCTCACTCTTTCTTTCCCTTTTTATTTCACTTTTCTGACCTGGGATACTAAGCTCTAGGTGGCATTATATCTGACGTTGAGAGTACTTTTGTCAGGTGTTGAGTTGACAGGATTACTTTAAGCTTATTTTAGATTTGGGAAGCACTGGAAGGGGGAAAGTGCTACTCTTTCAGAAGGATGGATGCAAAAAGCATAGGAATGATTGAGGAAAACTACTTGGATAATTACTTTTCCCACAGCAAAATGGCAGATATTTAGGGGAAATCCATTGACCAATCATAGCACACAGGGGGTGATCAAAATAGTAGAATCAATCTTCTCATACATCACTTAGGGCTTTCCTGGCTTGATAATGAGAGAGAGAAATTATCAAGTAATATTGTGACTGACAGTTTGGTGATTCTATGCTCCAGGGCCTTAAAAAAATATCACACTGAGGGACAAGTAGCTTGTCTTCTTAAAGATAGAAGCAAATGGAAGAAAGAACACCAAGTAGTAGCTTTCATTGTTTCCTCCCTCTTTGTTCCCAGAATAAAGACAGGTCTGGAAGAAGGAAGATCCATTCTCCAAGATCCAACAAAGTAATAACAGCGAAACAACAAAAGCTCATTTTAATGTATGCTAATTAGTGTACATTTAAAGTGACAATAACATAATTATTCAGTCAGAGATTATGCAACTAATTTCAAAGGAATCTTGGAATGTTCTGATACTCATTCACTCAGAATTTTGGAAAGTGAAGTCCACACTTCTTAAAGTTGCCAAGTTTTTTAAAATTGCTTTAGATGAACTAATGCCAAATTCAATCTCTTTCCCTCTCCAAGACAGCAACAAACAAGAAGCAAAATCAACCCCCTCTTAAAACAAAATTGAGAAATATGCCAGAGGTCCTAATAGACAGGTGATATATTTATATGCTAATTGTCAGCCATAATGATTCTTTAAGCAGCTTAATATCAGCTTTAGAGGAAGTTGATACTTTCCTCCAAAGAGTGAACCTGAATACCAGGTGCAGTTAGTAGAATCCAACAATATTCTCATATTCAGAGTCCCTTCTCCAGCCAGGAGACCTGAAAAATGAAAAGCATTTAAATGAAAGCAATTATAATGATTGTAGCAGGGGCAATTCATTTCAGATCCCATGCAAGACAAAATTTCTCCTGTATTAAAATATAATAAACACATACATAACCAAGGCATTTAGCTCTGGTGCCTACATTCACAGGTAGTGAGAAGATTTATTTCCTGTATCATCTCTGAAGTAGTCAGTTGACATTTATTACAAGCTGGTTCAAAAGACTTGTGGTGCATGGTTTTAACAGATCTGCAGGAATGAGAGTATTGCAAAGTGCATCCAAGAGCAGTTTCAAGATCCTTTGAGTGAGGAAATTAAAACTAATCTTTGTGATTTACCTAGCAAAGCCTATTTTGACTTCTTGCAGACTCTCATTCGGGCTGCTTCCAGTGTGTTTAGTTTGGTTAATGCTAGGTATTTCCTTGGGCTGTTAGGTATGTCGAGCCAATGGCTGTCCACTACAATTTCTGTTTTGTTTTGTCTTGTTTGCATTAATTGACAGATAACATTTTGGCTCAAGAGCACCAGGAATATTTATTGTGCCACATGAAGTGTGACAATATGATACATATCTGCACATCTTGACATTCCATCTACTTGATAGGAGTGCCAATTGAAAAACTAGAGTAGAAGCCAAGGGTGAATCTGAATGGTGAATCAACAAAGGAAAGAGACTAGCAGCTTTTGATAGTCTACATGCCATAGTCTATAGTTAAATTTTCTGTGATGTCAAATATGATTTGTATAATGTATGTACTCTATGTATCTGACTGGCCTTTTTTCTATTATCTCTGTTTGACTGAACTTTTTTTTTTTTTTACTTCTGAGCCAAATAAAGTTTGTAAAGTGGGATTTAATCTGTTTTTTTCAGTTTCTCAGCTAAATTGTGACCATGCAACTTTGGCTATGAATTGTAATGGTGCTACATTTGTTTAAAAACCCACAAATTGAAAATTCAGCCTGAATACCTTACATTCTATCCCTCCTTCTTGCGTTTTGATATTATCATTCAAAGCAATATTTTAACTCTAAAGTTCCAACTATTAATCCTTAAGCTGCTGATATTCCAGAATCAATAGGATGGGGTTTTGTAGTTATCATCATTCTTTATTTTTTGTTCTTACGGGGTTTCTATATTAATATTTATAAGCATTGGGAGACTCATATATCTAAGGAAATTATATGAATAAGAAATGAGAAGGAAGCCACTGCAATTGCTATATTGAAATACCATATCTAATATAATTGATAGCATTTTTGGACCATAGCAACAAATGGAGATAAACTGCTTTGCTGAACAATCCACTTGATGCTCATTGGAGCCTTTTGTTTTGCTCACATGTCTTTCTGTGTGTGGCCAGATAAACTATTTCAGATGTGTTGTTAGAAGTTGTCTCTCTTCAGATGATTTTGCTGCAGTTCAAATCCCAAAGCTCCATTGTACAGGTAGCCTTTGAGTTACGACCACAATGGCACCCAAAAATTTCTGTTGCTAACTGAGACATATGTTAAGTGAGTTTTGCCCTGTTTTATAATCTTTCTTGCCACAATTGTTACGTTAACAAGTTAGTCACCTGGTTGTTAAATGAATCTGGCCTTCCTATTGACTTTGCTTGTCAGAAGGTCACAAAAGGGGAATTACATGACCTTGGGACACAGCAGCAATCACGAATATGAACCAGTTGCCAAGCACCTGAAATTTGGTCACATAATCATGGGGAAGCTGCAAAAGTCATAACTGTGAAAAAAGTTTCATCTCGATCAGGAGAGTCAAACTCACCTCATCCTGGCGGCATCATGTGACATATCTGGACTTTTCCTCCTTTCACTAAACTGGGCATGGGCGTGGCCAGCGCGTAACACATCTGGCCCATAGGCTGGGAGTTTGACAGCCCTGATCTAGATCATCTATCTCCAGTCTACAACACAGTCCTTTCAACAGTTCCTAGAAGGTTACACACCAGGGGTAGGATGCTACTGGTTCTGTAGAACCGGTAGCTCTGAAGAGCAGGAGACACCGAACCGGTTTGCTGCAACAACCCTTTGTTCATCTGTTTGGCCTACCCACCTGCCCGGGTTCTTGGCTGTCCTTTACTTCCTGCTTTTTCAACCTCAGCTGCTTTGCGCGGCACAGCTGAGGTTGAAAAAGCAGGAAAGAAGAGGATTTTCAAACGCTGCGCACCTGCGCGCAGCACTTGTCAGTTGTCCAGGCAGCACAGCTGAGGGTTTTTTGGAAATGATGTGTGTGCTCACAAAACACACTCTCACCGAACTGGTAGTAACACCGGTTGAATCCCACCCCTGTTCCATATCCATTTGCACCACTCAGGTGACCCTGAGGACACAGATAAACCTCCAGGTGGCCTTAACCACTTGATAAAAGAATTCAAATGACCAGCTGTCTGCAAGGAGTATAAATCCTTCCATTCCCCACTGTCCAGTCAGAGCTGAAGAAGCTTCTGGGATGAGAAGTGAAAAAAAAGAAAGAAAAACTAGAAAGTCCAGTTGCCTCTTGAAAAAAGCACATTTGGGACAATCATGACCTGGATGACTGAGGATCTCCATAGACATTTGTGAAAAATGATCATAAGTCCCTTTTTTCATTGCTGTTGTAACTTTGAACAGTCACTAAAAGAATAGTTGTAAGTCCAGGACTACTTGTATAAAGTCAATTAGAAAGGTTAATTATGAGGAAATGTAGTTCAATAAGTATTTGGAGGGCCAGAGGTTTCCCATCCTTAAATTATAATATTACTACTTTTTTTTAACGGATCACTTCGGATATAAAAATATTTATTTATTTATGTATTTATTTATTTATTTAATTAAATTTTAATACCGCCCCCTCTCCCACAATGGGACTCGGGGCAGTGTACAGTCAAGATAAAACCACACAATAAATAGAATTTAAAATAGATTTAAAAGAATTAAATTAGTGGCTGAAAGAACACAATAAAACAAGGTATAAAAGTTAAAAATTACCAAAAAATTTAAAAATTTAAAACCCTAGTAATTGATACTAGGCCAGACCAGCCTGTTGGAAGAGGTGGGTCTTTAGTGCGCGCCGGAAGGTTTGCAGGTCAGTAAATATAAGCCTGCCTTCTCTCTGCAAGTCTTGAATGTCTCTGTAGGGTAAAGTTAAACGAGCAGACTTGGCCAACTGGTGTTCTTCAGTCATTCTGGATTTTAATTCCCCTCAGTCCCTGCCAGCATGGGACATGTCAAGGGGCTTTTGTCCAAAACTTGGACAAAAGACATCAGATGGCTTTCTGTTGATGGAGAGCCACCACCTGAATGGGTCTGAGGAAAAGACAAGAATGACACAATAGACAAGGCAACGGACTATTGCAATAGTCTCCCTTTTAGCTGATATCAGTTGTTATTCCCTCATCTCTGAGGATAATGGATGCCAACATTTTCAGGAAGATCTTTGAAGAATGGCTGTTTACCATCAGGATTTGGATGTTTATTTACTTACTTATTGTTGCAAACTGTTTTTTTATCGATGCATTGTTATTATTTTTTAATTTACTATGGATATTTTATAAGATTTTGGTATGGTATTGATGTGAACATTTAAATCATCATCATCGTCATCTCTCAATCTAGGTCTTCTGCCAGAATAGTCTACTTCTCACCACATGGCTCAGGATCCAATAAAAGCTTTTAGTCCATGTCTTCAAGTAGTCCACAACTTTAGCATATATTTAATCAGTAAGCCTTTCATCCCACTATTCTGCCTGGCCAAACCTCTACTCTTTTTGACTTTCTGAGTCAAAACCAAAAGAGATAGGGATGGGGATAGTGACAACAGGTTAAAAAAGCTGCTCTATCCAGCTTTTGTATGAAGATCTTGACTCGGCCCCTGCTCTCTTTCCAGCCTTTATTGCAAGAATAACCCTTTTTTCAAGGCTAGAACATAGAACCGCAGGCTGGAAAAGACTTCAGAGGTCTTTTAGTTTGACCCCTTCTCAACATTTGAAGAATAAGCCAACCCCCTTTTCTCTGTGACAGCCTCTCAAGTACTGGAAGATGGTTGTCGTGTCTCTCCAATACTTCTCTTCAGTAGGGAATCATTTCAAATTCTGATGATGTTATAAGTATTCTCTGAAAAAAAGAGAAAAAGCCTAGGATGTGTGTGGGGGGTCAAACTCAATTTCATTGAAGGCCACATCAGGGTTGAGTTTGATCTCAGGGGCTGGGGTGGGCGTGGCCAAGGTAGGCATGGCCAGCTTGACTTCACTCGTGTTGGGGCATCTGTGGTGGCCCAAGTGCTCTGCCAGTGAAAACGGGCACCAGAGTTCCATTTTCACTGGCAGGGGGCACACAGGAGGTTGTTGTAGCTGAAAAAGGAGCCTGGGAAGGATGTAGGCAGCTCTCCTGAGCTCCATTTTCGCTGGCAGAGGCACTGCGGGTCCGTCTGTTGCCGTTTCTAGGGTCACCCGGCGTGCCAGATCTAAGCACCCTGTGGGCTGGATCCAGCCCCTGGGCCTTCAGTTTGACACCCCTGACCTAGGGAGACACAACCAGTTACAAAAAGCATGTCAGGGTTCCGAAGGAAGCTCTAATTGATTCATGAGCCTTGAGCCAAGTTTCAAAAGATATCCAATTATTTATTAGGAGCAACATGTTGGCACTTTTCCCAACTGCAGTTGGCTCTGCCCTACGTAATTTACTGCCCCACCTATGATCCTATTTCCCCCTCCTCCCAGGGCGTGTCATAAGTCACACTCTCCAATGGAGCATTTTTTCGGGCTGTAGAAAACACCCTCTCCGGCTGGCTCTGGTAACTTGAGACACAATCTTGAGAAAGGTATGTGTGGAATGTGTTCTAGTCATAGCAACCGAACTGCTCCCATCAGATCTCTCCCCTTATGGCAACTCAAGAGCAAGCCAGGAATGCTTTACGAGTTGACATAGCAGACTTACTGTTGATGTACCTTATTTAGAACATCTGACAGTTCCTTCTCCCTCTCACATCTTTTCCCCTTTTCCTGGGCAGGTAGACATACTCCCAAATGGGAGTGACGCCACCCATTATTTTATTTTCAAAGAAAGTTTATGCGTCTCAAAGGAATTAGTGGAAGGAATGGTAATATTGGAGGATGCTTATTTTTCTATAGCATATTAGCCTCCTATTTAAGTTTGTTTTTTTTAAGTGGAGCAGGAAAACTATAGGCAGTAAGGGAGATAAATGCACTGGCATACCCAAGTGCTATGTTGGAAATCCAACTTTTATTCTAATTATATGTAACCCAATTGTACATTTTTCTCATCTCCAGTGTGTTCCATTTTTCCTGATATCCTTTTGCTTTTCCTATTTCAAATTTTAGATTGTCAGTTGCTCTTGAATTGTGTTAAATAAAATACACAAGAAATGAAAAAAAAAGCTTTGCACATATCCCATGGACACACTTTCATTATGTTCCTATTGTCAGGATTTACTTGCTAGAGAAAGTATACAAACTGTAAACCTGTGTAACCACAATGACAACAACCACTACTACAAAGGAATATGTGAATTTTGCATAATGCTTTCAGCTAAGCAGATAAACGTGAGCTGCAGGCTGTAAAGTTGTTGTTGTTCAGGGCACAAGGGAGATAAAAAAAATCATAAAAACTATAATACTGTTAAAAGCAGAGATTACAACCAAATAGCATATTTTTTTATTCTTTTCAAATCAACAGCATACAGGAAAGACGTTATGTCAAGTGGCTTAGAAGAACTCAGGGGTGGGATTCTACCAGTTCGCACCTATTCGCTGGAACCGGTTGTTAACATTCTAAGCAATTCAGAGAACCGGTTGTTAGAAGAAATTAATCCTGTAAGGAAGGCAGGAAGGAAACATTCTGGTGTTGCTTACAGAAACTGCCTCTCCGTTAACCCTTATTACATTTTTGGCAGGACTAGACTTCCTGTCTCAGGAACCTCTCTGGAGTTTTCCCCCCCTCCTTTGCTGGTACTTTGCTTGTGTGGAGTGACCATTTAAAGTTAAAATGGCACTGAAAAAAGTGACTTATGACCATTTTTCACACTTACGACTGTTGCAGCATCCCCACAGTCATGAGAGGCCAAGCGAGGAGATGCGTGCCTCGATGTGAGTGACATTGAATTGGCCACGCCCAGCCAATAACATGACCACCAAGCCATGTCCACCCAGTCACATGACCACCAAGCCACGCCCACCACCTAAGCCATGCCCACAGAACTGGTTGTTAAAAATTTGAATCCCATCCCTGTCCCTTCTGGTCATATGGCCTAGAATAGAGAATGTGCAACTACTTCTGTGCTTCTCAGCACACATATGCACGCAAACACAAATGCAACAAGAGGGGAAAGTTAAAACATCCTCCGCCATTAGTTCATTACATAGAATAAAATATGGTTTTCTCTATGGCACCTGGGCTCTGCATGCTTTCCTTAACCGTATGTACATACTTTTGCATTTAAATATGTTTATATTTACTTAACTTGTATAACTCCAAATTCAATGAATTGATTCCCAATTCATAGCAAAAATATAAAACCTAGAAAGTTAAAGCATTACAACATCCACAGTAGGTTTAAAAATATAATATTTAAACATCTAAGATGTGTATCAAAGCATTATAACAAACCTGATGACTTCTGTATGCTAAATATACCGGTATTTAATTTATTATTACATTAATTATTCTGAAACTACTCTTACAATTCAACAGGATGTTGGAAAAAAAATTAACAGAAGACTAAACCCTGTTTGCAGGATATTTCCGGAAAAGAATTGCACAAACTTTGGTGAGGTGGTAGAAACTAACAAAAGAAAAACTCTCTCTGAAAATAGCTCAAATCCAAGTGGCAGCTTTAGGGAAAAAAATAGAAGAAAACTCCCACAATATTTCTTAATGGGAGAAGCAGTTGGGCAGCAGCTCTACATGTTGTTGACTGTTCCATTCTAGGCCATCTCTTGCCATCCTGGATATGGAACCCACATTATGTATCTGATATTAGCACAGTTGAGAAAGTCCAGAAATATTTCACAAGAAGAGTTCTCCACTCCTCTACTCATTATAGAATACCTTATGCCACCAGACTTGAAATGCTAGACCTAGAAAACCTTGAATTATGCCGTCTTCAGACTGATCTAAGTATGGTATATAAAATCATACATTGCAATGACTTACCTGTCAATGAATACTTCAGCTTCAACCATAACAACATAAGAGCACATAATAGATACAAACTCAAGGTTAACTGCACCAAACTTGATTGCAGGAAATACGACTTCAGCAACAGAGTGGTCAATGTCTGGAATACTCTACCTGACTCTGTGGTTTCTTCCCCAAACCCCAAAAACTTTAACCTTAGACTGTCTGCTATTGACCTCACCCCTTTCCTAAGAGGTCTGTAGGGGGCGTGCATAAGCGCACCAATGTGTCTACCATCCCTGTCCTATTGTTTCTTTTATTTTTTTTATGCGTACCCATTTCATGTACTCATAACTATGTATATACTTATACCTATTATCTTGTAAATGATTGACAAAGCAAATAAATAAATAAAATAAATATAATTCAGAGTGGGGGGACCCTTAAGTGAGTGAAAAGAATTTGAGAAGCAATACTCTTCATGCTTTCACTACTTTGTAAAGATAACATTAACCAAACCCAGGCATTTAATTTAATGACAATGAATTAATAATGTCTTAAGAGCTATTTTGAAAATCACTGACGTATACAGTAGCTGAAGAACACTCCTAAGAATACAGCAGACAGTCAAGAAAGCAAATAATTAGATCGTTGGACAAATGAAACAAGAGTTTTCACTCAAGGCACAAATGGCCAAAGTGAAATGATCCTGCTTCAAATGCATCATACAAAGACTCAATTCTCTGGAAAGGGATCTAATGTTGGGAAAGGTGGAAGCAAAGAGAGGAAGAGATTGACCAGCAGTAAGGTGAATAAATATAATTGCAATAGCAATGGAAGCACCATTGGAAGAGTTGAAGGATCAGAACAACAGAGTTGGAAGGGACCTTGGAGGTCTACTAGTCCAACCCACTGCTTAAGCAGGAGACCCTATACCAGTGGTGGGATTCAGTTTTTTTTACTACCGGTTCTGTGGGTATGGCAGGGGAAGGAGACTGTAAAATCTCCAGTCAGAGGCAGCATTTGCTGGTTCTCCGAACTATTCAAAATTTCCGCTACCGGTTCTCCAGAACTGGTCAGAATCTGCTGAATGCCACCTCTGCCCTATACCATTGCAGTCTCTCTTTAAAAGCTTCTAGTGTTGGAGCATTCACAATGTCTGAAAGCAAGCTATTCCATTGGTTAATTGTTCTCACTGTTAGGAAGTGTCTCCTGAGTTCTAGGTTGCTTCTCTTCTTGATCAGTTTCCATCCATTATATATTCCTAATATTCGTGTTAGGAAAAGACCATTATGGGGGAAAAAACCTATCTACCTGGTTGCTCAGAGTTGATAGCAACTTGATGGTACATAAACAACCATATCGTTGAAGTGAAGGGTAATGCATAGCTGTCTTTTCAAAGACACAAGCATTCACTAGCATTTTACCAATGGGCTAAGAAAACATCTCATTTAATTTTATTCTGGCTTTCTTAACTCACTCTGAAGTTTTGGGATGGGAGTGTTACAAATCTAAATAAATAGGCTTCTTTAGTCTTATGATAATGATGGTCTCTTTGTTAACATCTGGAAAGCTACTTAGTTTTTTCTATTGTGGCTACTTCTGCAAATAATTAGAAAAGAGATTGAATTTCTACCATAAGCAGCAGACTACAGGTAAGGAAGGGAATAGCTGAACAGTTTAAGCAATAATACACAAGACGGGATTTGTTTTACAGTTTTGTCACCACCACAGGAGCTGTTAATCTGAAATGATTTTATCCCAAAGATAATGGAGTTTACTGACAGCTTTGGCCAAAAGCCCATGATAGCAAAATCCACTTCTCTGAAGGGGGAAACAACTGGGGGAGGGGAGGAGTAATTAACTGCCTGAGTGAGTTTTGTCTTGGGTGAATATTGTTTTTTTTTGGTGTTGTCTTTTTCAGTGGTAAAATTAATTAACACAGAAAAACAATAATATACTAAAAAAAACATTTATGCTCAAACGTCATGTTTGTTTGGTTTCCCCATATGGTGGCATGTACACAGTGAGCTCTTCTTTCAAATCTTTGTGTTTTTCCCCCCTGGCTCTGCATAGCAGGAGCTGCTCACTGAATCAGAAAACTGGGTAATCGGAGCTGAAGTCCTGCCCTCCAGCATTAACCAATACCTGATACTTTAGAAGTGAAACATGTCCACTTATCAATAAAGTGCCCAATGATGAGGTCTCTCAGTGGGAGAATCAGTTTACTCCCTCAAGCAAAGGAGCTGATTGCCTTCATTAACCTGCTTTTTCTAACTGCAAAGATTGCTGGCTACCAATTAATCTTGCCATTACTTCCAAACAAATCTCCATTTTTGTATTGAAAGCAAACTTGAGGTGGTAGGCTAAATTAGTCCCCATCCTACGAACTGTTAAAAAAATTAATGTGTGAAGAATTTCCTCTTGGAGGAAAAACAGAAATGCAAGCCTATTGAACAGCTATTTAGTTTATAAATTGTATCTTGGTTCAAATCTCTTTCTTCTATTATGATGCTAAAGCTAGAACAACCTGTAGTTCAGTTTCCAAAGTGAAAAGGCAATGTGTTCTGTGTAGAGATATGTAAGGACAAGTAATGTATTCAACTTTGGTGAAACTCTGTGATGAATCTTGGGGTTAAATTTAATAAAGGGATAATATTTGGTTGTTTCCTCAAAACTAATAACTGAGACTTCTTAATTTTGTTGGCATTTTAAAAATGCAAAATTTCATCTGATACTTCTTAATTTTGTTGGTATTTTAAAAATACAAAAAATTTAAACTCCACTCTACAATATTTTTCAAGATGAGTAGGGAAGATAATAAGTAAATGAGATGAAAACCTTGCACAAAACCCTTTCCTTTTCTGTGATTCCTATAGCCATCTTCAAAATATAGCACTGCAGTTTCTGACTTAAGTCTTCTCCCTATTTTGAGCAACATACAAATTTTGAGCAACATACACAAGTAGTTTAATACTCTCATTGGCTTCATACAATCTAAAATAATAAATAACCACCTAGATTATGTACCTTCTTAGTGACCTATAAAACTATATATAAAGTTTTTTCCCCATGAAAATAATCCTCTACATATCTATTCCCCTCCAAAGGGGAATATCCAAGGTTCATCCATATGAGGGATCATTGATGCTCTGCGAACTTGGTTGTTTTCTTGCAGACATTTCATTACCCAAACTAGGTAACATCAGCAGTGAACACCAAGGACCCCACATTTCAATCCCGAGCTACAAATATTCTCCGTTGATATTCATCCTTATATAAGATATATCCATTTTGAATCAGTTAAATGTGGACCAATGCATTCCAACAATGTAAACAGAAGCCTTCCCAGTCTACCATTTTATGAAATTGATTTTATTTCAGGTTCTTCAATGTGCTTATAAAGAGTTTTAGTTCTGTCACTATAATTTAAATTGTGGTGAGTTTATAACACTTGCAGTTCATATTTTTCAACATTTACTAATATGAGGGGAATGATATTGCCCATCTTGTTCTATTTTATTAGCTGCTGCTTGGAAACAGGGACATAGGAAAACACTTATGATCAGTTTACACTGTGTTATGTTAAATCTGAAGTGTTTTTTTAGAGTTTGTATCCATTTTAAGGAAGAACAGATTATGTAAAATCATGAATCAGATCATGAGTCAATATCATTCCTTTTCAGAGAGTATTCAGAGAGTGACTGTCCAGGAGCGTATACAGTGAGTGGTAAAACAAAAAACAAAAAAATCAAGATGGCTGCCCCAACAGGGCGATCAAAGTTTGGCCCATATGTGATACACATATAAAAGTTGCCTTTTTGATGACAAATCTTCAAAACTGCATTTTAAAAAGTCAAAATAAAGGTAATACTATTATATGCAATGCATATTACATTACAAAAATATTGTAATAATTATTGTAATTATAATTTAAACCTATCCATTAAATAAATAAAAATTAATATAATAATAATATTGAAATAACCAGGGACCAATGAAACAGTTTTTATTGCAAATGTAAAATTAAGGACCAACTTGGGGATAAAGAAAAGGTTCATCTTAATAACTGCAAGACATTCCCAATGTTTGTAGTAGAATAAACTCTGTAATAAATTTTATGAGTCCCTGTAGTTGGTTACTTTTATTGGTTTCCCAGTTTCCTCGTATTTCAGGTGGACATCTTTACCTGTTTTGCCACATGTGATCTCCTCAACTGGAGATCTTGGGTAGTGAAGAAGGCATCCTGGGCACACCAAACATTACTTTAGGAGTCAGTTATATCTCTGATCATGATGCCTTTTCTAAAATGCTGTTTTAAAGGAATTTGAAATAAACGCACACAGAGAGAAACAAGTTTTATCTTGGTTATACACATACCTGTACAGCCATCACAATCTCCCTTGAAATCATAGACAAGAAACAAATAAATAAGCTCTGAATTAAAACTGAAATGAAATGGTGCTACGGGCATCCTCCCCCATCTCCTTTGGTTGAGTCCCTCATGGCTGAGGACACATCAAAGGTCAATGAGGTTAGACAGTAATAATAGCCAGAATGGCAGTGCTAAGGAATGGGGAGGGGACGGTACAAGGGTCGCTCTGAATAGCAGGCTGCAGCTCTTTTCATCTCTTCATTGAGAAAATGATGCTTTGGGTGGGACAATTTTTCTTCCCGCTTCCCGTACTGCCTATCTAATGTTCCTCCCACTCTTGCAAGCTATTCATAAAAGAGGGTGAAGGAAACAGAAGACTTGTATTCCCCACCGGCCCCAGTAATGAGAGGGGTGTGTCCACGACAGAGAGTGTGTCTCAGAGGTTGCAGAGATGAATTTGCAATGTGAATGTCTGGCTTGGTTGGAGAGAGGTCTGGTGGCTGGGAACATGAAATGAGAAGCAGAAGAGAGAGTTTCTTTTGGGAACAGGAAGCTAGAAGATGATGAACTGAGGCCATGAAAAAAAGAACAAAAGAAATATTTATCAATGGGTTCCTTTTATCAATATACATAAACTACAATAGAATCTTCCAGGTTTTTTTTTTAAGATAGTTTGCACTGCAACTAAATGAGAACTGCCCAAATCATCCAGATCAGAAACAACTTCTCCATAAGAGAGAGGCAGGGGCAATGAACAGGATGAAGTTAGAGCTGCGCTCTGGTTTTCTTCATAATATGGAAGACTTCACAACCTGAATTATTTAATCAGAGGAAATGACAGAAATATAGTTTTGGACTATTGCTATGGGAAAGCTCTGGGCAGATGGTTTACATTGCATGGATCACCTGATTAGCCTTGCCTTGCCTTGCATCCATCTCCTCCCAGTTCCCCTGAAGTAAAGAAACAGTTGCATCACACATCTCTCCCAGTTCTGCCAAGAATCAATTCAAATCAAATCAACCTTTATTGTCAGAGTACAACATGTGTACAATGAGATTGGCTGAGTCTCCCTTCATGAACCCCGCCCCCAACACAACTCACAGTGAAGACAAAAAAGAAAAATCCCTAACCCAGTGAATCCTACTAACAAACACATTATCTTATTGTACCATGTGAACTTATTGCACAATGCACTGGCCCTACAAGTCTATCATATTGTGTTGACATGAAGTTATTTTCCATTTAGGTGTCTGACAGCCCACGGGTAGAGACTGTTCTTCAGCCTGTTGGTGCGACTGGCTATGCTTCTATATCTCCTACCCAATGGTAGGAGAGTGAAGAAGCGCTGACTGGGATGTGAATCGTCCCTGAGAATTTTCCTCACTCTTCTAAGGCAATGAGCCCTAGCAATGTCATCTAGTGGTATCAGGGGACAGCCCATGATGTTTTATGCTGTGCTCACTACCCTCTGTAGTGTCTTTCTATCCACGAGTGGCTGTCAAGCCAGCATACCGCATTGTAATGCAATGCGACAGGACACATTCTACAGTGGACCGGTAAAAGGAGGTCATCAGTCATTGTTCCACTTTGTTCTTTCACAAGATCCTAAGGAAGTAGAGTGTCTGTTGGGCATTTCTGGCCACCTGGGTTGTGTTGATTTTCCCGGTGAGAAGGAAAAGCTTTTGGTGGGTGTTGCTTCTCCTTGCCATGACAAGAAAGCCTGAGACAGAAGAAGGGCATGGAATTACCCCCATAAGTACTTTTTTTTGGCAATTCCCTATTAACTAGCTAAGAATTATTAATCTACCAAGAGACCTTAATAAACTACAAAGAAAAGATAATTTTGTAACTGCAGTAGTAAAAGTTAAAATAGCAGGTATATGGAAGAGCTTGTAAGCAGGAATCTTTAGGAGACCGCCTGTCAACCTTATAACCTAGACAGATTAATATTATGTTGACTCTTGGCGACCACATAGACATATTTTCTCCAGAATGATCTGTCCCCCAGCTTGGTCCTTCAGTCTTCCCGCAGTGCATCTATCGTTGGTATAATTAAGGCCATCCACCTAGTGGCTGCTAATTCTCTTTTTTCCTTCCACCTTTCCCAGTATTACAGAATTCTCAAGAAAGCTAGTTTTTGCACAATGTGTCCAAAGTATGATAATAATTTGACTCTGGCCATTTGTGTCTCAAGTAATAACTCTGTGTTTGATGTTTCATTTGCTTGTCATCTTGGCTATCTATGGTACTTTTAGAAGACCTCTTTCACCAAAGTTCAAAGCATCAATATTCTATCTTCAAAATCCAATTTTTGCTTCCATAGAGTTACACGGGAAAACCATTTACTGCACAATTCTGATCTTTGTAGATATAGACATATCAGGATATTTGAATATCTCTTCCTTTATGGAAGGCCTTTGAGGGTATTTAGTGAAGTATTGGCCTGCAGCATATTTCCAGCCTGACCACTGGGTCCTTTGCTATTGAAAATCAAGGAACTGCCTACCACAGCAGTATCTTCATTGTCAATTCTACAGGTGGTTGCTATATCTGTCCTTAGTATGGTCTTCTTTGTGTATCATCTCAGACTACTTTTTTCACTCTGTTCCTTGACTTTCAGCACAAGAGCCTCCAGATCATTAGTCTTATCAAAATGATGCCAGTTTAGGGCAGAGTTTATTATTGATTCTCTAATTTAAAATCATATTGAACTTCCTATCCAACTCTTCTAACTCTATATTCAGTATGTAGTTTGACTAAATAAGGGTTAGGATATGCATTCTGTCTGGACTGTAGCTTCCTGCCCTATGTGCAGAGTTTGCATGAAGACATTGAGATGTTCTAGGATTTTCACTCTTCATCTCTTCTTATTTATTTATTTATTTATTCCATTTATATACCGCCCTTCTCCCGAGGGACTCAGGGCGGTGAACAGCTCATCTAAAAACCCCACAAAGAATACAAAAGTTAAAAAATATTAAATTTCAATCGGCTGCTTGATAAAACTAACAAAACCCCACCCACCCCCCTTAAAACCCAATTTAGAATTAAATATGGAGACCAAATTAAAACCATTTTCTCAGCCCAGGCCGGCCTGCTCAAAGAGCCAGGTCTTCAACGCACGCCTGAAGGCCCTCAGGTCCGTGCCGGTACGGAGCTCCGGTGGCAGAGTATTCCAGAGGGCGGGGGCACCCACAGAGAAGGCCCTACTCCTTGGCGCCGCCAGATGACACATAGCGGCCGACGGCACCCGGAGCAGACCCTCTCTGTGGGAACGCACCGGCCTGTTGGAGAACGCTGGCAGAATGCGGTCCTGAAGGTAACCTGGTCCCATGCCATGGGTCGCCCTAAAGGTCAAAACTAGAACCTTAAAGCGAACCCGGAGAGCAACCGGTAACCAATGCAGCTCGCGCAGGAGAGGCATCACATGGGCGCTACGTGACGCCCCCATAATCACCCGCGCAGCTGCATTTTGCACCAGCTGGAGTCTCCGGATGCTCCCCGCAGGGAGCCCCATGTAGAGGGCATTACAATAGTCCAGGCGAGAGGTGACAAGGGCCTGAGTGACCGTGCGCAAGGCGTCCCGATCCAGGAAGGGCCGCAACCGGTAGATCCGACGGATCTGATGAAACGCCCCCCTGGAGACGGCCGCGATGTGATGTTCAAGCGACAGCCGTACATCCAGGAGGACTCCCAGGTTGCGAGCCCTCTCTGTGGGGGGCAGAACTTCCCCCCCGATAGCCAGCGAAGGTGTCAGCTGGCTATATCGGGGCGCCGGAAACCACAGCCACTCGGTCTTGGATGGGTTGAGCCGAAGCCTGTTCCCGCCCATCCAGTCCCGCACGGCCTCCAGGCACCTAGACATAGCCCCCACAGCATCGTTGGGGTGGTCCGGAGTGGAGATGTACAACTGGGTGTCATCTGCATACAGATGACACCTCACTCCAAGACCACGGATGATCTCACCCAGCGGCTTCATGTAAATGTTGAACAAATGTTGTTGTCATTATGGTTGCTCTAGTGCATTATTCACTGGACTTTTTCTCTTTCTGAATTTCAATTTAACTAGGATTATATATATAAAACTAGACTTGTAGCATAACTTCAGTTTCTCCACACACACACCTCTAGCATATTAATGAACCAATCTCAAATGAATCATGATATAGCCAGATAGGCAATCATACTGATTTGCTCTTTTGCACTCTGATATGAGCACTGGCAACGTATGGAAAAAGGAAAAAGGGAAGGAAGGAAGGAAAAAAAAGTAGGAAAGGAAGAAAGAAAGGAAGAAAGAAAGAAAGAAAGAAAGAAAGAAAGAAAGAAAGAAAGAAAGAAAGAAAGAAAGAAAGAAAGAAAGAAAGAAAGAAAGAAAAAGAAAGGAAAAAGAAAGAAAGATAGATCTATGGAATACTGTTTGCACAATACTCTTAGCTATACTAAGAAACCAAAAACAAAATAGTAGAAACTACCCAGCAGGTCACTTCCATTTTAGAAATGGCAATATTACTTTAGTGTTACAATGAAATGTTTTCAAAAAAAGAACTTTTGACAACTCTGTTCTAGATGTTTGCCAAAAAACACATTCTTCCCACAATTTTTGGAGGACTGCTCTGCTTCATTAATTACTTGTCATTCAGAAGTAGAAGATGGTAGAAAGTAGAGTTCATTGCATGTGGGGAGTTTCTGTAGTTATCAATATTCTTTCCAGCCTCCCAAGAACAGAGTGCCATGCACATGAATCAATATACCATCAATGACAGATGGTGAGGTCCCTAACAGGTTGTCACTAGGTTTGCTGACCTCTTAGTTTCTCTGTAGCACCAAAGTGTGGCAATAGCAACTACTATGTTAATCTTTGGAAGAGGCAAACTATGGCATTCAAGAGTCAGCCAGAAAATCTCTCCTCAAACAAATAGATCAACTTCTTATTAGCAAGGTATGGGAAGAAAAGGAAACCAATGAGCTATATAATATAGGGAGCAGATTAGCAATTATTCTAAGACAATCTGGTTTGGTGTATCTTGAACTCTCTTCAAGATAAAAATCTGAAACTCATTCTGCCCTCTTTATGAAACCCAAATGCCTGCAAATCTTGGAAGTGACATTTGGCCTGCTGATATTTTTATTCACCTCACACTCCAAGGAGCTCACTGACTGGAATTCAATAGAAACTGTTCTCTGTGTGAAAGTAATTTCAGAAAGTAATCTAGTTTATGGAAATGAAAGGCATCAAAACACACACAAAAAAGCCCACTGTTTCTGTAGAAGTGCTCCGCTTCAAATATTTGACATGGAAATTTATCTAATCCCTCTGGGGCACACAGGTTTCACAAGTGTTAACGTCTTTCAAAATGGATTTCACAAATGTTTGTTTGGGATTCCCAAGCATACAAATAATGGAGAATATCAAGGCATCCTATGAATCGGTCTTAACGACAGAGATCTTGGCTATTTCAGAAGGTTAAAGGGTATGAATTTTAATTTGGGATGATGGAAGAAACCATTCCCTTGTCCATTTATTTAGTGTGCATGCTGAGGGTAGATACCATTCAGCACTCCTGCATCCTAGACACCATTTTTCTCTGGTCCTCAAGAAGGATCTGACGAATCTTGTAACAGAGATGAAAAAGACCTTTAGTTAACTGCCACAGCAGGCCAGAAGAAAGGAGCAATTCAATTTATTACATTAAGAAAAGGAAAGCCCAGCTAATGAAGAATAAATAGATACCTAGGACTACTTTATAAAATGGAGTTTATTATTATTATTTTTTAAATGAGAAGTTGGCATGTTTCAAACCAAAAGATTTTGGTTTGAAACTTCTTCATTTTAAAGAAGCTCAGGGTTGAAGTGTGGGGTCCTTGGTCTCTCTGAGCATGGCTGTTTTCTTGCACATTTCATTGCCCCAACTAGGAAACATCAACAGGTGATCCTAGCATTGCTGATATTACCTAGCTGGGTAATGAAATATGTTCAAGAAAGCAACCAGGCTCAGAGAGCAACAAGGACCCCACATCTTTATTTAATACACAGAAACTCTGTCACCACATACAATATTTCTTTGCTTTATCACACATCCATCATAAATTATAAAGAGTCTCTTCTTTACGTTTGTATTTCCAACATTCATTTGAAATACCTTTATGCATTCTTGACAACTTGTGGAGTTAAATACCAATGATACATCATCTTACAGAAATTTTAAGTTATAATTTAATGTAAATTTTAAACCTTTCTTTCACATATTCTCCCATTGTTCAAGCATTACATTATATGCAAAGTTCCTTGCCCACTGAATCATACAATGCATTACATGTTCACTTTCCAGATTCAAATTCAATAACATTTTATAGACCTTAGCAATAATATGTTCATCACTACCACACATTAGGATTTCCAATTCATTTTTAGTGAAGTCAAACCCATGATCCCTTTAATCTAATTTAAATCTTTCTTTCAGTTGTAAATATGTAAAGCAATGGCAGACATGACCTTCTGATTCAGGGTAGGGTCACCAAAATTAAAAGATATTATTTTATCATAAGTCCTCCAGTTCAGTTTAGTCACCATTTCTTTTCTGAAAAAAGCTTTCTATGGGGAAACCCAAAGAGGCACCTTTATAGAAATCCTTGTTTTTTTTTTATTCCAAACTCTCAGAATGCCACATTAGAAAAGGGTTGTTGAAATCAACATAGGTTACCGTGCCATCCAAATTTTAATTAATGGCCTTCTAAGTCAAATAGCCTCTTATTCTGAAGGTTCACTCATTCTTTTAGTCAGATTAAACAGCAAGCATCAAAATACAATTTCAAATCTGGTAAACCTAACCCCTCTCTTCCCTTAGCATCTTGCAGTAGTCTGTATGTAATTCTTGGTTTTTTTCTCTTGCCAACTGAACTTAGAGATATCCCTCTGCCATTGTTCAAATGGAATATCAGTTGCAAGTATTGGTAATGTCGGAAACAAAAAGAGTATCTTTGATAAGTCAGCCTCTTTCTTATGGAAAAAGCATGAACTGGACTTGGGCTTGACATATGTATCTAAGCAGACTCTCAGGTGTGAAGAATCAGGATCACACGTTATGTTCTAGTAGTCGAACTGATTTATTGCTGAAGCCTATATACAAGAATCTAGTTGACTAATGGTGGTCAACACTAAATTGGAGCGAAACAGAGTTTATAGAATTCTAGAAAACTCTAAAACAGCTTAATGCCCGACTGTCTAAGGAACCACCTTTCCCAATAGGAACTTGGGAACTTTTTAATAGTGGTAGGAAGGGCCCTTTCAAAGATGCTACTTCTATAAGAAACTCATCCCTCTGGCACAGGGGAAGGGCCTAAATTTCCACAGGAGTTGCAGTTAGTCATAACACTGTCAGTCTTTAGGAAGTCTGTAAAGTATTTATTTTACTGTATTTTAAAGTATTTTTATTTAAGTATTTTATTTATTTTAAAAATTCTTTTGAATTTTTAACTTCCTATATTATATCTTCTTATTTTCTTTTACTGCCTTTTGTGCTCATCAAAACATTTATAAAATGAATGAATAAAGCAGATAAACTGCTCCACCCCTGGACCCTGTCATCATGGCAGGCACAATGCAATAATTTATTCTCTTCAACTGGAGTCATCCTTTGACCCCCCCAAACGGTGGAGCAAGACTGGTAAGGCCCCTCATGCCAATGATATAAGTCAAGGGTGTCCAACCTTGGCAATGCTTAAGACTTCTGGACTTCAACTCCCAGAATTCTGAGGAATGCTGGCTAGGGAATTCTGGGAGTTAAAGTCCATAAGTCTTAGAGTTGTCAAGGTTAGACACCCCTGACATAAGGGTTTGTGGAGAGTAATAATTGTACACTACACAGTGCTACTTCTTTGTCCCCTCATATATATGCATCTCACCAGGAGCATCTATGAGGAACCAATTGAAGTAGACAAGTTATGGGCCATAATTGTATGATTAAAGCCCTGCCCTTTGTTACTTTTTCCAAATAAATAAATGGCTGGGTCTTTAATTGAACCCACATCCACCATCTTGACTTTTTTTACAACCTCCCCCCACCCTCCAAATTTACCACTGTTCTCCCAGCCTTACCTTAATGGAAAACATGTGGTGGACTAAAGCCATAATTGCACACATATCAGGAAACTGTCCTTTCTCAATGCTTATTTCCAAAATGTTACTTCGTTCAACTGTTCCACTTTCAGTTACAAAATTAGAAATCAAAGATTAACTTTCTAAGGCCAACCCTCCCCTCCCCTAGGTCTATTTATCTCTGTCTATAATCGGTTAATTTTCAAAATTAACTGATAAAAATTAAGTGACAGACCATTTAATTAAAGGTCTTAGTTTAAATAATACCACAGCCAGTTGGTTTATTGTGTATCAAATTACCTTATCTTCCTGCCCAAATGAAGAAATGTATGTATAGTGCTTACAATGATCCTATTGGTACTTAACAATTTTTTTAGAGAGCAAAACTCAGATGAAAGGTTTCTGAAGGTGGACTGGCACCTACAAAGCAAAACTAGGCAAATAACTGAGAAGAAATAATACGGAAATTATGAGCTGTACCAATGAATTTTTATACTTTTTATACTGTCTTTGGGGAATCAAAACAGTTTCAGTTTCTCATTTTTCTATTCTTAAATTAACTAACTCAATCACTTTAAGCTGTTTAAATATTTTCCCAAAGGTTAACACAATTTTGTCTAATAACTCACTGAAATATATATCTCAGTATACCTATTTTTGAATGTTTTTTTAATACTATATAATAGTAAGTATAGATTTTTGACAGGGTAAAAGAAATAAAAATCACAGCAGTGTAGATTTCGAAGAAAAAACAGCATTCCAATTTACACATTACTTTGAAAATATCAAATTAGTCAATTTCCAAAATATATAAACCAAATCAATCTTTTTTCATCATTCTCCTGTTTAACTTAGCTCGTTGTATTCATTCTTGAGTTATATAGAATTCATTAGATATTCCCATATCCCTTTACCCTTTCTTAGATTTAGATTTACTGGAGTTTTTACCTTACTTGTGTTTTTTATTATTATTTTTAACCACACAAGTACTGCACAAAAGATGCAAAGTTTGAATGAAAAAAATTTGCATTTTTTTTTCATGGACATGGATGCATCAGTAACATAGCAAGGATTTGAACACACCGATTGCTATTGCAAATAACTCATGTTCCAGGACTGCAATTAATCATTTTTAGAACTTCTTTTAAATGTATTAATTGAGGAGACATGGAACTCTCAAAGCACAATAAACTGTAATAATATAGAAAGGAAAGAGATGTGTGTGTGTGGGTCTGTGTGTGTGTGTGGACCTCTCATCCCTACTGTAGATAATAATATCACACAGACATTTTTTTTGCCAAGCTCTTAATCTAGGAAAAACTTGATTTCCAACTTCAAGTTATTCTGACCTCTTAAATGCAATATATGCATATCTGGCTTTGTAGGTTTGGTTTATTTCTAGTACCTGTGCATTTGAATGTCGGGATTCATAAACAGAAGCTTCCAGATGAATTTCCTCTGATCTCCATGCTTTCTGTCCAACTGGCTGTTCCACTTAGATCTGATCTTTACCCCCTGTGGACAATGTGCTCCAATAATCTTCTGATAAAGAAGCACTTGCTGGAGGAGGATGAAGTTGGCCTGTTCAACGCTGAGTGGAGCTCTAATTATGAATTAAACAAAAAACAAAGAAGGTGGCTGGTGTTTGCTGCTAATGATATGTTTGGTGAACCTGTTTAAAACAATGCAGCGTGTGTCCTTCCTCCATATGCAAATTGGCAGTTTAATGGTATGTCCCCTGTTGAACAGCAATTAGAAATAATTTGGTCCTAAGATTTCGGCATTTGTCTTTATGTCACCAAGTTTACGATTAAAACCCCTTCATGTTGATTCAGGGTGTGACTTAGTTGCTTAAGCCTTCCGCATGCAATCAAACCATTCACAAGCGCAGCGGCGTGGAGACACGGCGGATCAAAACATTGCAAGCCTTCCATAGTTAGCCGCTTAATGGCCCAATCTTAGGCTTTCCGTATTAGGCCCCAGAAAAAGAAATGAAGCAAGAAGCAAGGTTTCTTCCTAAACCAGAAAGTTCTCTTCTTCACCAGAGTCCAAGGGACAGGCAACCATTACAACCAAAAAGGAATATCAGCTATATGTTTAAATACCATCTTCCTGGGTACATTACATTGGAATGGCAACATCTACTTTTGCATGCATGGGTAGTGAAAAGAGAAGTACACGGGCTAATGGAGCTGAGATCTTTTGTAGATGAACCTGCACTTTGCTTGTGTCTTTCCTAGAATTGGGGCTGCTGGCCAACGATTATCCTTATTCCTTTTCAAAATCATAATTCAGTTGATATGTCAGAGTTTCACTTAGATGTGCCAAAGCAGGCCAAATCATGAGACACAGCAAAGTGCTACTTGTATTCTGGCACCAGTCCATTGCAAAAACGAGCAGAATGACCTAACTAAATAATAATTCATTTTGTAGTATTGTCCCAGACAGTATTCTATTGGAGAAACTGCAGCTTTTCTATGCCTTCCTTTTTCCAGATGACCTTAAGCTAAGTCATTGTTCTCTTTGCGGTTTTAGGCGTCTTGGTTTGCTGGCAAAGATACATGTAGGAATCAATCATAAATACTGATAAATTTGAACATTGAAGAGCAGGAATGATATTTAAGTTCTGCTTACACAAGATTTGAGCAATATGGCGACCTCAAAGCTCTCTGTTGTTACAGTGGATTATACGGTTTACTTCATCTTTTAATTCATTTCAGAAGTGTGGTGCTTCCACTGGTTTTGAACTTCCATAAGCACGTGATGTATAAATATTGTAAGGAGAAGATCATCTACATATTACTAAATTACTCTGAGAAGATCTGAAAAGAATTTCAGTTTCTGGTTCTGGAGAATTCCATGGGGAGACAGGTTTTTCAGGTTTTTACTTTCATCTGAATTCTCTGTTCTCTGAAAATGTGACTGGTATTTCGCTTTCCAATTTTCAGGCATCAGATTTTTTGGGTGTATGTGTGGAGTTTTGCGTATGCTAATAAAATGTAGCTGAACAATCTGTTTCCAACATTAGACAAGAGTATTAATAATTTCCAATCACTGAATTCCAAACACCAAAATTAAATTAGGTATCATTTCAAATAACAATGCCACACATTTACTTTAAATGAATTTAGTGTCATTTCAGTGTTTGGTGTGCAGTGGGTGGAAATATGACTCCAGCAAGAAGTGTCAACATCTGCTTTATTAATTTTATTGAAGCAGTACATAGAGTTACATGGACCATTTCTCCGTGTGTTTGGTTAATATTTTTAGTGGAAAATTGGTGTTAGCTTCAAGTTAGGTAAACTTACATTTGCCTTACAAAAAATGGTGTGGGAGTGGAAAGTCAATTTTACAACTCAATAACTAGTCAACCTTGATCAGAGTCAGATTCATCTTTAAGTTACACAGATAATCAAGAAGGTCATGTCAAAGCCAAATTCTGTCAAAGATCTAATCTGTTGTCTGTATGTAAATGAGAAGCAGTTATATCGCATGCATAAGCTTTAATTTTAATACCATGTTCAGATGTTGCATGGTTGGGAATTTTCAATTTCTTGATTTATGAAATATTATTCCTTTTTTTCTTCTTTTAAAAAAACATACATTACTCTGTGTGTCTAAGAAACAGAATGTGTAATTTACTGTTGTTATTATTTTGCTATTTGTCTTGATTATGAGATAGGAAAAAGACTTTTCTGAAGTTACATGATACAACTGCATTTGACAATGTAGCCTGGATCAGAAATTTGGAAACATAGTCGATTCCATGTGATATACTTCACAAATAAAAGGATTGAAGAAGTGTTGCTAGTTGCCTCTAATCCAGTTTAAGCATTCTTCCTGTCAATTATATTTTAGCAAGCATTTCTTACATGTCATATCACTACTATTTTCTTAGTAGAGATTTATAGTGTCTTATGATGGCACCCAACCATCACTGTGTTCAAATAAAAGTGATGAAGACAAGCTATTCACCACTATATATATATATATATATATATATATATATATATATATATATATATATATGTTTTCGGAGATTTTCGCGGGTATTTGTATGTGGATCTTTGGTTCTTCGGGTTTTCTCCCGCGTAGAGTTGGAAATATCTAGGCGACGTTTCGATGAAGTCTCATTCATCATCTTCAGACTTGCGTCTTCGGCCCTGTGCTTCTCAGCACAGGGCCGAAGACGCAAGCCTGAAGATGATGAATGAGACTTCATTGAAAGTCTTTCGACTTCATCGAAAGACGCAAGCCTGAAGATGATGAATGAGACTTCATCGAAAGTCTTTCGACTTCATCGAAAGACGCAAGCCTGAAGATGATGAATGAGACTTCATTGAAACGTCGCCTAGATATTTCCAACTCTACGCGGGAGAAAACCCGAAGAACCAAAGATCCACATGTGGATCTTTGGTTCTTCGGGTTTTCTCCCGCGTAATCTCCCGCGAAAATCTCCGAAAACAAATATATATATATATATATATGTTTTCGGAGATTTTCGCGGGTATTTGTATGTGGATCTTTGGTTCTTCGGGTTTTCTCCCGCGTAGAGTTGGAAATATTTAGGCGACGTTTCGATGAAGTCTCACTCTGAGAAGCACAAGGCCTGTCTCACTCTGAGAAGTCTCACTCTGAGAAGTCTCACTCTGAGAAGCACAAGGCCTCACTCACTCTGAGAAGCACAAGGCCGAAGACAGAAGCCTGAAGATGATGAATGAGACTTCATCGAAACGTCGCCTAAATATTTCCAACTCTACGCGGGAGAAAACCCGAAGAACCAAAGATCCATATATATATATATATATATATATATATATATATATATATATATATATATGATATTCTCATGGATATTTGTATGTGGATCTTTGGTTCTTCGGGTTTTCTCCCACTAACTCTGAGAAGCACAAGGCCGAAGACACAAGCCTGAAGATGATGAATGAGACTTCATCGAAATGTCGCCTAGATACTTCCAATTCTACGCGGGAGAAAATCCGAAGAACCAAAGATACACACACACACACACACACATATATATAGTACAATATCTTAGAATGCTTTGTGTTATTGTATTACATATTCATGTTTTAAAATGTTTCAATTAATTCTACATATTTAGTAATCATATTGCATAGGGATGGGAGTCATTCATGAAAAAATGTGGATCTCCACTGAAAATCGAAATGGGAGTGAAATGTAGTATTTAAATATTCAGTTTAGCATTAGAAGTGAGGAGGGATAATGAGAGGGGAAATCTACTTTTATAAAGTTAATTAACCTTTTAATTTTTCCATGGGGAGATGTCTCTATAGAGTATATTAAATATTTATAATTCATAGTTTGATTTCAAGAAAAAGAAAGAGGGGGGTGGGTGGGGGAATGGATGTGGTGGACTAGAAGGGGATAGTCATTCTAGTTCTCCCTTAGATATTTAAGTTATCTGCCAGACTTTTGGCCAATCACTCTTTCTCTTTCTCTCAGGTCTTGACTAGGAATTGAAAAACATCTAGAAACCTGTGCAAGACCTGCATGGTAGATTATGGTCTTCAAAAGAAAGGTGTTATCAGAAGACTTCACTGTTATAGCAAGTTCACAGGTTTAATTCCTGGAATTCTAGATACAGCTGTATGAAATTAAAATACAATTGCATGAAATCCTGGAAGACATTAAGGATAAATCTGGGATGTACAACACTTTTGAGTCATAAACCAAGTCCAAATTGTCATCGTCATGATGATGATCATCATCATCATCCTGAAATAGATTGTTTAGCTACATATTATTAGCATAAATGAAACTTTTTTAAAAAAATCTGATGTCTGAAAATTGGAAAGAGAAATATCAGTCACATTTTCAACCCAAGCCCAAATCCTCTTCATCATCCATCATCCATCATTCCCCATCCTGAATCAATCCATTGTAGTATAACTATATCCCTTCTCTCTTTATTGATTGCCTCCAGACCATCTTCTTGATCACTTTTGGAAAAAAATATCAAAGCAAAGTCTAAGAAGTTGTCAGCTTAATTTGAAAAGCATTTGGTTTGAGAAAGATTAGATGAATCGATTATATTGGACTATTTGCATAAAGTTTATGCAACCCAGTTCAAAGCACAGCAGAATAAAGACACTGAATCCAAGGTCACATCAAGAATAAAGTGCCTGGATCATTGGACAGAAAAGATAATGATAGACGTGTTTTTGCAATGTTTGTGTTCGGTTTGACAGTCATAGGGGTCTTGTTTATTAATCTTAGAGTAAAGAGTATACATGATTTGCTTTGATTTCAAAAATGGACTCACTCTCTTTCTGTCTCTGTCTCTCTTTGTTTTCTTTGTAGAATTCTAATCAAACTAAATATTCCACCGCACACAAGCACATGCCTCAAAGACTACAGAACAGTAGTGGGATTCAAATTTTTCTACTACCAGTTCTGTGGGCATGGCTTGGTGGGTGTGGCAGGAGGAAGGATCCTATAAAATCTCCATTCAGAGGTGGTATTTGCCAGTTCTCTGGCCTACTCGAAATTTCCGCTACCGGTTCTCCAGAACTGGTCAGAACCTGCTGAATACCACCTCTGCTACAGAGGTGTTTATGACAGTCTTTCCCATGGTACTCTTCACATGCAACTGGGGCTCTACATTGTACCTCATCTCCCTTTGACAAATTTCCACCCATTCACACTGGGCATGCAAATTTTATGGATTTTATTTTACCTTTTAAATACAAACAAAGCCAGAATTGAGAAGACAACAAGAAATAGAAACTGCCGCCTCTGAAGAAACTGAAGACGCTGAAGAAACAGTGGACCACCTGGTTAGCTGCTGCAAGAAGATCACACAGACTGACTACAAGTAACTCACGACAAAGTAGCAATAATGGAATCTGTCAACTGCACCTCTATAACTGTCTGGTGTGGTTTTGCAATCCAACAGGACAGACACAGATTTCAGAGAGTAATGAGGACTGCAGAAAAAACAATTACTACCAACCTCCCTTCCATCAAGGACCTATATACTCCACAAGTCAAAAAGAAGGCTGTGAAAACATCCTGGACATAAACTGTTTCAACTCCTACCCTCGAAGCGATGCTATAGAGCACTGCACACCAGAACAACTAGACACAAGGACAGGTTTTCCCCGAACACCATCACTCTGCTAAACAAATAATTCCCTCAACACTGTCCAACTATTTACAAAGTCTGCACTACTATTACTATTAATCTTCTCATCACTCCTTATCACCCATCCACTCTCATTTGTAACTTTATGACCGTAACTTTGTTGCTTGTATCCTTATGATTTTTATTGACTGTTTCCTAGTATGATTTGATCTGTACCCTATGACTATGATATTAAGTGTTGTACCTTATGATCCTTGACAAATGTATCTTTTCTTTTTATGTACACTGACAGCATATGCACCAAGACAAATTACTTGTGTATCTAATCACACTTGGCCAATAAAGAATTCATTCATTCATTCATTCATTCATTGGAAGATCTGCAAGAAATATCATCTGCCTGCAAGCACGAACTGGTGGGGCCATAAAATAGAGAAAATGATAGAAAAAGATGAAGCTAAATTGCTCTGGGACAGACAGGCACATGCCGCATAACAGACTTAACAATTGTCGAAAAGAAAGACAAAAAAATCTGTATAGGGGACATAGCAATAGCCAGAGACAATAGAACAGAAGAGAAAGAACTAGAGAAGATAACAAGATACAAAGACCCACAAATAGAAATACTATAACTGTGCAAATGAAAGAAAAATAATAGAAGTCTTGGGTACAATCCCAAAAGCAACTGGAGCTCCATTCGAACACCATCAGCACTGACAAATTCACAACTGGTCAATTATAAAAGATAGCTTTACTTGGAACAGCTTACATTCTGTGACAATATCTGTAACACCATCAAACTTCAACATCTGCCCATCCAAATTCTTGGGAAGGACTTGGTAAGTAGATTAAAAATACCAAATTCAGTCTGAACATCTGTCTGACCATGTGATGAATTATAAAAATAAACACAAGAAACTGGAGAAAACCATAAAACACAAAGTCCTGTAAAATCCAGTCTAAACATCTGGCTGACTGTGTGACCAACCATAATAATAATTATTATATAAATGTAAAGTAATTATAACTTGTAAGTCACCTCACCCAGAGTCACCTTATAGGGGAGATGGGTGGCATAAGAATTTAATAATAATAATAAAAACATAAATTGTTTGGTACCACCAATGCCAAGCAGATGTTTGGATGTATCAAAATACAAATAAAGATGAGTAAAAAATGTTACCGACGGAAGAGGAGGAATCAAACCTTCCTGGGTCTATCTTATTTTAATTTTTAACAGAACTGAAGGTTCTCTTTCTAGCAATCCTTTACTTACAAAAAGGTTCTTAGAAAACATTTGTTTCAGAAATTGAATATAACTGGAACTCAGCAGCTCTGAATTCGCCCTGCTGATTGAGATTGAATTCCCAGCCCTTTCACATAAAACAGCAGATGGCAGCAACTAGCCAACCTTGGTTGACCTAGAAAAAGCTGAGCAGGAATGGCCCTGGCTTGTACCTGGAGGAGAACCTATCAGCTGCCTGGAAGTAAGCGATGGTCAGCCATTTTTGTACTGCTGTCAGGACAAGGATATATTCACATAGTCACCAGGAGTCAAGCTTGACTCAAAGCAGTCCTTGCCAATTAATTTCATACACGAAACCTATTCCTGATCTTTCACTTCCTAACACATTTCCTAATGTCCGTATCTAATTGAGAGTCAAAAATACTTTGTTTTGGCACTCTTCCATATTTGGGCATCAGGAATCTTTTGCAGATTCACTGTACTACTTTTTTCCTCACTTTGCTGTATCCACAATATTTACTACGACTGTCAATTTATCCAGAGTGCCTTCCTGTAGCAAGGCTTGATAAATATCTGGCTCATTCCATCTGTCTACTCTTTATGGCAGGGGTCTCAAACTTGTGCTGTCATATTGTTGTCATATGACATATCAGGACTTTCCCCTCCTTCACTAAATTGGGTGGGGGTGGGGCCAGCATGTGACGGATCTGGCCCGCGGGCCTTGTGTTTGACACCTCTGCTTTATGGTATTATCCTGGCTCCTGCTAAGAGCAGGGTTGTCAAACGTGCATCGTCACAGCATCGTCATGTGACATATCATGACTTTCCCTCCTTTGTTAAACCAGGTGTGGGCGTGGCCAGTGCATGATGCATTCAGCCCACAGCCTGGGAGTTTGACAGCCCTGGCTAAGAGGTCTCATACATGTGGAACAGTGGTGGGATTCAATTTTTTTTACTACCAGTTCTGTGGGTGCGGCTTGGTGGGTGTGGCAGGGGAAGGAGACTGTAAAATCTCCAGTCAGAGGTGGCATTTGCTGGTTCTCCAAACTACTCAAAATTTCTGCTACCGGTTCTGCAGAACTGGCCAGAACCTGCTGAATACCACCTCTGATGTGGAATCACTCACATAATTTCTTTTGTTACCTTGAACAACAAACAAAACATAAAAATAGTGAAGCCCTAGGTTTTTTATTTATTTATTTATTTATTTATTTGTTTGTTTGTTTGTTCATTCATTTATTCATTTAACTTGTATAGTTGTAAACTCAGTAAGACTCTGGGCAATAAACAATATAAAATAAAAACAAAAATAATTAAAACCATAAATATGAAAAGTAAAGTGTATGGCAGCTTGGGAAAGCATCACGATCAACAATGCAAATGGAGCCAGATCATTTAATTTGGAACCTCAGATCTATCAAACTGGTTTACAAATTCTTACTTCATGTGACTTTGGTTTGCATTGTATAATATAGAGTACAACAAATTAGATACACTTCTAGGAATAATGCACCATTCCGTATGTTATTAAAATAATAAAAAGACAATTCCATGTAAAAGAAAAGGGGAAGAATAGAAATGCAATTGCCATAAGTACTGTATATGTTATAAAAATAACTCCAAATATAATGTGTTTTTGTAGGGAAAACTGCCTCCCTGTAGTAGGCAAGTGTCCCACATTGGCAACTTTAAAACTTGTGGGTGTTAACTCCCAGAATTCTGGGTAATGCTGGCTGGGGAATTCTGGGAGTTGAAGTTCTTAAAAGTCTTAAAAGTTGCCAACCTTGGACACCCCTGATCTAATAGATTACTATTAATAAGACTTTACTAATAATCGGCAGTTTGATTTGTAATATATACCATTGTACCTGTCCGTATGTATCTTTGCTCTGTGTTCTTGGTACTTTTGACCACAACATCTTAGGGGGAAGCTGGCTTCATTTCCCCAACTTGCTTCATGCAGACAGATGCAGGATATTTTGGTGCAACGAGGCAGAGACTTCTTTTCTCCTCCTTTGCCATCCTTAGATAGGGTGTAGTGACTGTTTAGGACAATGTTTGTCAACCTTGGTAACTTGGTAAAAATGCATCGCTGGGAGGAATTCTGGGAATGTGAAGTCCATTCATCTTCAAGGTGCCAAGGTTGAGAAACACCGACTTAGGGTTACTTATGCTGAGCGAGGAGGAATCCTTCTTGAGAAGATACGCCACAAAGTGTTGCCATCTGTGATAAACTGTGCAAGTGGAGATATCTGGCAACCTCTAAAATCCCCAAGGGAGTAAATTTTCTTAAGGCATCATCATCATTAGCTGCAGCAGAAGTGGGAGCCCCAGTTCAGTTAGGATAGAACCACTTAAATAAAAGAGATTTGGCTGAGCCCTGCTTATTTTAAATTGCACTTGACTTGAGACACATCTGAATCAAAGGGAAGCTCCTCCAGATTAGATCAAATGGAACTTGAGATTATGTAAGCATTTTGTGGATGGCCAAGAGTCATAAAGTAAGACAGTTTGCCTGTCTAAAATGGCACATTTTTTCTCATATAAAAAAAGGTGAGGAGAGGAAAGGAAAGGAGAAGAGAGGAGAAGAGAGGGCACAGCAAATGTTTTTACTTTTTTTTTTTTCAGCCATGGTGCTTTGTAGGGGGATGTTTTAGTAGCTGTCCTGTGGGAATCCACCAGCACTTGACTCACCTTGGTGACCTTTTCTCTCCCAGGTGTACAGGGGTGTCTCCTAGGTAAATCCTGAGTGTGAGAGAAGCGCTCCCTGTTTTAAAGACATAAGGTAAAGGTTTCCTTCGCACATACGTGCTAGTCGTTTCCGGCTCTAGGGGGCGGTGTTCATCTCCGTTACAAAGCTGAAGAGCCAGCGCTGTCCGAAGACATCTCCGTGATCACGTGGCCGGCATGACTAAATGCCGAAGGCGCACGGAACGCTGTTACCTTCCCACCAAAATGGTTCCTATTTTTTTACTTTCATTTTTACATGCTTTCGAACTGCTAGATTGGCAGAAGCTGGGACAAGTAATGGGAGCTCACTCTGTTACATGGTGCTAGGGGTTCGAACTGCCGAACTGCCGACCTTCCTGATCGAGAAGCTCAGCGTCTTAGCCACTGAGCCACCGTGTCTCTTCTTTAAAGACTTAGTCATACATTATTTTATGTATATTTCAGAATAACAGAGTTGGAAGGAACCTTGGAAGTCTTCTAGTCCAACCCCTTGTCCCAGCAGGAGACCCTAAACAATTTCAGACAAATGGTTATCTAATCTCTTCCTTGAAACCTACAGTGTTGGAACACCCACAACTTCTGGAGGCAAGTCGAGTTCAGAGCTGCTTTTCAAAATATCATTGGTTTCCTAAAATGAGGCACAAATAATCATATGTCCTATCCTATTAATTTAATGCTCTGAGACTAATCAGCATTATTCCGTGTAGTCAAGCTTTAATGGCACATTTAAAATTTAGATTAAATTGTTTCCTATATGCAACACATTTTAATTGTTACATTTTATATTTATTTTATTATATAATTGTATTTTATTGTTTATTGTTACCTTTCCCCCCTCTGTGTTTTCCCTTTTTTCATGATGTCTTATTGATTAAAACCATAATTAAATAAATCCACATTATTTTTTCAAACAAGAAAGTGTTCATACCAGCCATTTCTAAATAATCTTCATATCGGTCAGTTCTAAAAATGTTAGAGTCCAAAGGGTCATCTTTGTGACCACATTTATATAGACAGCCCTGTTTACAGATAAAGCCTTGCAAATCCACATGAAGCAGAATTGGTGCCCTAATTATGGAATTCTCTCTAAGGGACATATGGCCCTGCCCCTACACTCACCCCCACCTCGAAGTTGCCTAGTTAAAGAGGCTTTGTAAAAGGCACCTGTAAAGTAACAACTAGACAGAAATATAGTGCTTTAAAAATGGATATTATTTTTACTGTTGTAAATTTAATGGCAGATTGCTTTATTGCTTTATAAAACCTTTTTAATGAATATTGTTTGATTTTACTTATTTCTTTAATTTATAGGCTGCCTAGCTCCATTGAGATTCTGGTCAATTTAGCCCCCCCCCCCAAAAAAAAGTAAGAAATATTCCTTTGGGGGGCAGACATCGATGCTAAAAAGAGCCACATAAGCACACAAGGGGTCCCAGCTCAAGGCCTGGGGGAAGAACCAGGTTTTAAGACCTCTTGAACAAGGTCTGGATGGAACCAAACAAATCTCTGGAGGACATGATGTTCCAGAGGGAAGGTGCTATGACAGAGAAGGCACATTTTCTAGGTTCCATGAGATATGGTTAATGGATGGGACTTGGAGCATGCCAACTCTGCCTGATTCTATAGACCAGGGCTCCCCAATCTTGGCAACTTTAAGACTTGTGGACTTCAACTCCCAGAATTCCTCAGCCAGCTATGCTATGCTGGCTAACGAATTCTGGGAGTTGAAGTCCACAAGTCTTAAAATTGCCAAGTTTGGAGACCTCTGCTATAGACCAAAAGAAACTATGGAAGATAGCTTTTGAAGAGAACCAGGCCTTACTTGAATCGCACCCAGAAGGCTACTGGTATCCACTACAGATGTCTGTTGTCCCCATCCAGACCCTACAACTTCCAGGTTTTTCACAACGTTATCTGGTTGACCTATTTTTGAGATACAGGAATATGTATTATCATCAGTCTGATAGCACTTAACCCCAAACCAACCGATGATCTCTCAACCATCACTTGACCTCAGTGACATTGTGTTAAATAGGAGAAACTGTGACCTATCTGCGGCACTCCACACATCAGAGGGAAACAGATTTGTTTGTTTCCCCACTGGCAATGCTAGCCCAAATAAAGAGAAAGGAAGAGAAACCTGCAATGTAATACACCTACTCCTAATCCCTGCAGGTGATTCAGAATGATCCTAATGTTGATGATATCAAAAATCATTGGGACATATAGGAGAATCAAAACAGTTGCACTACCTCTGTTTCAGCTCCACCAGAAGTCACCAATCGTGATGACCTGGGGCATGGCACAGAGGCTGACAGTTCAAACTGCCCCTTTATTGCTTCAAATGTTCCCCAAACACTCCTATGCATCTGGCAAGTCCCAGAGCAAAGTGATCACACACACACACACACACACACACACCTCTTCAGCAGCCTCTGGCTGCAAGTAGTCTAGCAGAATGCCCTGAGCACAACGGCTGCAAAACAAGAAATCCAACAGGGCAAGGGAATAAGTCAATCAGCCCAAGAAGCAAAGAAACAAGGCAGGAAGCAAGAAATAAAAGAAGTTCAGGAAGCATCCAATGTCAGCAATGGCACACAACACTCCATGGATTCAGTGTTTGTTCCTGACTAATGCCCCTCCCCACAGTGTCTCCTTAGTCTCAGTCCTTAGGTATGCCTGGTGGAGAGGGGCATGGTGCCCTCCTCCTAAGTAGTCAGGTCAGCCTGTGCTGTTTCCGCCTCCTCTCCACTCTCCATGCTCAAGGATCAGGAGGGGGTGGTCCTTGCTCATCGCCTGAGCTCTGTCTCTCATGTTCACTGCTTAGTCTCTCTTAGTCATCCTGCCTCCTTTCCTCCTTTCCTCCCTGCCTACAAGCCATCGCAATCCTGAAAGGCCCTGGCTGATTCGGTCTGCTCCTCCCCATATTCCTCCAAAGTCAACAAAACCTCCACCTCAATCTCCATTGGCTCCAGTTCTGGGTCATCTTTCTTCACAGATTCAGGCTCTTATGGAGGCATGACATCAACAAGTCCTGCCTCAGTACTATGTCTTGCCCTGCAAGACCCTAGTTGAAAAGGGTCTAGATAGGTTTTCTCCAAGGCCTCTGAAACTGCAGCTCAACCACCTTCTCTTGAAGACTGAACCATTGAATCCAGTGATAGCTTATTAAGGAAGGGGTTTGCCATCACCTCTGTCATGCCCCTGTCAGAATCTGATTCTGAGGGGGAGGCCGAGCAGCTGACAGGGAGTGGGAGTGTGGTACGGTGACTGTGGAAGAAACTGGGGAAGGGCAAAGTCTGGCTGGGCAGGGGAGAGGTAGAGCAAGGCAGAGAAAATTTAGAGGAAGATCCAGGCCCACCCCCCTTCATCCTAGGGCATGCAGGGAGGAACAGAGAAGGGAACAACGTGAGTTGCATGGCTTACGGGGGAGGAAGGGGCCCTGATTCCCTTCATTAGCTGCAGCTAGAAACACAGTGTATAAAAAGAGTTTGTGCACAGCAACTTGTGGGAAGCAAATCATGAATTATTTTTTTATAGTCGAGGTTTATCTGGGTTCCTGGTGTCTTCCCAACTGTGTGTGTTTTGTTGGTCTTTGAAGTCTGCAATTCCTTATCTTGCCCTGTCCAGTTAATTGCTGCAGCATGGTTTGTGTGGATTTTTATTTACAGTTTATATGTACTTTGTTTTCAGACTGAATTTCCATCATTTAAAGATTGTTTTTGAGAGAGTTTTTTTTCCAGCCGAAGGTAACTGGACATTTAGGGCAAAGTTGGAGTTAAAGGGACTTTTCTTACTTATGTGACTGGGTTGCCTTCGTGCCACGCCCTGAGTCATCACAACCTCTTTCAAAGCAACCAGAAGCACTCAACAAAGTAGATTCTATCAAATGGACTCATGTCTTCATCACTACCCCCCAGGAGGTAGATGGATGTAATATGTGGCCAGGTTAGCAGACATGAGGATCCTGTGTATCTTCTCATGAGTTACAGGTTCAAATTCATCCCAGTTAACCATGAAGGATGTTGCTTCCAATATCTCCATAGGAATTTCCCAGTCAAAGATATCATGGTAGGTGGAAATGACTTTGGGAGATAAGACAGGATAGGCACAACCAAAGGAACGATCAGATAAAAGTCAGCTAACAGAAATGTGGGAAGGGCAAGAGACTCAGAAGGAACATTTTCTAGTTTTGGGACTGTAATGGGGATGGTGGAAGAGAAGTATCTTTAGACTTGCAAGCTTGATGTCAGCCTTATGATAGGAAACACAATTAGGTGAGATAATTCTACTTTAAGATAAGGCTATATTATTGTAAGTTTGCATTGATAGAACTTCTAATCTAATCTCTGCTCAGACAAAATCCTCACACCATCCCAGACAAAATGGCTATCTGAAAACCTCCAGTGATGAAGTACCTATGAGTTCAGCTGGAAGGCTGTTCTTAATACTTCTCATGGTCAAACTTATTTCAAGTTTGAATCTCCCTCTTTAAAGCTTTTACCTGTTGGTCTTTGTTCTACTTTTGATTGCTACCAGTTTCTAGTTCTCTATCTTTATACTGGTGTGTTAAGCCTGGCATCTATTTTACCCCAATTTGTGGAACAACCTGTTTGCTTTCCCAACCCTTCACAGAGTTGCACATACATTGTTAGACTAACCCAAGTCTCGGTGTTAAAAATCACTGAAGCTACTCAACAGGGTTACCAAGTGAGCCTCCCAGGGCAGAAGAAGACCCATTGGAGAACATTTTGGCAAAAATTTCCCTGAAACCTGGAAGGAAATATTTCTAACTGAAAAACAGATGGCATTTATTTCATATGGGAACAAACATTGGAATTTTATTTATTTATTTTAAAATTTAATCTGCTTTGCAGATACTCCCAAAGTGGGATGTGGAATTATTTGGTAACTTGCTCCATCTTGATTCTTTTTTTTTCCTCAAGAAATTAAAGAAATAGCAATATTTCATCGTGGACATGAAGGTCAATAATTGTAAAAGAAAAAGACATGGTAAACTAAAATAAATTATCCCCTTTTTAATATAGCACATCTTGGAAATAGTACAACTAAAGGATTTAAAAAAAATTTGCATAATTGTATTTGACCATTTAGAACTTCAACTTTAAGAATTTCATACCCTTAAAGTCAAAAAAAGTGATCTAGATATCTTGTAGACTATAACTTTACTTTATATGTATAAAACAACTTTTGAAATTCTTCTTGGACCTGTCCAGGTATGTGAAAATGATCCTATCTTTTTATTTTGGCCAAATTCCATGCTTACTAACACATAAGTGATCTTCTGAAGATATAATTATAACCTGCCTAGTTTGAAAACATTATAAATATCAAGGATTCCAGCTATATAACTAAAAACCACTCTCCTCTTTCAGATTTCAGGGTTCTACAAACAGAACAATAATCTTGAACAATAAAATGCAATAACTGAGCCAGGATCCAAAATCTATTCCTGGGAAAAAAATTATGTCAGAGGACTATTTATTTATATAATTATTTCATAGATTTAAAGAACACACGGTGTTCCAACCATTCCAGGGCCTCTAGATAATAAAAAGTCAGAATAATTAAAGAAGATGAAACAGTTGATATGCTTACCTACCTTTCAACACCTTCCAGATGGGGAAGGGCAAAGGCCGGCTGAGCAATCAGAGGAGGATCCAGGCACATCCCCTATCCATCCTAGGGCACGCAGAGAGGAGATCAGGGAAAGATATGGTCTACATGGGAGGAGACGGCCATGATCCTCCTCATGGGTTGCAGCTGTGAGCTTGGTATAAGAGTTCGTAACTGCGTGTTCACAGACGCTGAAGTCAAATTAGTGTATTCATTGGATAAGCTTTATCTTTGTTGGCGTTCTTCCCATGGACTCTCCCCGGTTATCTTCCTGGAATGTGTGATTAATTATCTTGGTTTGCTTTGGAACTCTTGTCAAAATGATTTGTTTCTGGTTTCCTTTTTGCTTCTTTATTTACTTTTGGAATTCAAACTGTAACTAATAAAACAGCGAAGTTAAGTTGAAGGCATTGCAAGACCTTGATTCATGTTTTAGTTTTTGTGTTATTTTGGGGACACTACGGGTCATCACAGGATTCTATTCCAAAGCACAGGCACTGTAACAGAATAACAAAGTTGGAAGGGACCTTGGAGGTCTTCTAGTCTAACCCCCCGCTCAAGCAGGAAACCCTATACCATTCCAGACTACTGCTCAATCTCTTCTTAAAACTGTGACATGGCCCTCTGAGGTTAGGTTCATAGGCAACCAGTGAATTGCCAGCTCCACTTGAGTATAGTTTTTTTAAAAATATTCTTCTTTTAATAGTAATAAAAATAAAACAGGAAGTTGGCATATCAAAAAGCAAAGCTTCCCAGACTCACTCTGGATAGCTAAAATGGATGGCATATAAATTTAATAAAAATAATAAACAGGCCAATTTAGTAAATAAACAAACTTTTCACATCCTTTTTACAATAATAATATGAATCACATAAAATAACAAATAGCCTTAAGATATCCAAAAGACTAACGCGTATATTATTTCATAAGATTTTATGGATCAGTGTCTACTTTATGGTGATCAGTGCTTGTTTATGTGCTAGACTTCAAGAGCCATAAGCCTCTTTGTTGATTTTATTTCAAATAATAGCAACAAAATTCCTGTGAGAATACTCTCCAGAGGAATTATTAAAGAAAGAAAAATGGTGAGTAGCTTCAGCAAAGGGCATTGTTCAAAAGAATGCCCACTTGGCTAAAATGTGGGTGAGTGAATGCTTCCTCAGTCTATCAATAGATTTTTTTTTCCAAACAAGGTTTATTCCATCTATACGTATGTCATCCCATTCATCTAGGTATAATTTCCATTGTTATTAAAAAAAGTCTAATTTCTAAGTAGATACAAACAAAAACACAGTCTTCATTGGGCTACCAAGCTTAGAAAAGAAAACGTTCTTCTTTGTTGACAAAAACAAGGCGACACAAAATGAAAATCTGGGATCATATGTTGATGCCAGTCGTGGCCATACGTGCATAACCCCATTCCTATTCTTTAGACCTGTCCTAGATTTAATGCAGACCCCTTTGGGGCTATTTGTGAAAATTCACTCAACAATTTCATTTGTTGGTGTAGGTTGCTAGATGCAACAGGTGGACTGCTGCGTGCTAGTTTTATTTTTAGGCACAATTTCATTTTGATATTAAAAAAAAATGAACCCGCCCTCCACTCTCAAGAAATGACACAATCAAAAGCAATTTCTTCTTCAGAGTAATTTCCAGTAACCTCTGGAGCAGTTCCTTTTTTTTTTTTAATTAAATAAACTTCATCCCATCTAGCTTTGTGGTCAGCATTTTGAACCCCCTGCAGATGGGTCTGGAGGATTAACTGCAAATCCTTCTTGACCCCAGCAATAGCAGATGGGCGGCATGTGTCTGATAAATACTAGGACAAGGTCTGCTTGTCAGCAGCATCAACAACCATGCAAATTACTTTTGTTTTGTTTTTAAAAGGTAGCCCTTTAGAACTGCGTAGGGCACAAATGAGTTTTCACCTGCTTGCTCACGTGGTCAGTCCACAACATTTGAACCCAACTTCTCCTATGGGGAAAATGTGACTCCAGGAATGGCTTTGGGAATGCTGATTCCCCGCCACCACCACCACCCCGCCCCCAAGACCAGGGCTACAGCCAGCATGTCAAGTTGCATATGAATTCAGTCTTGCAGAACCCAAGCACTTTGTGTCTATTCGATACAAACAGATGCTTAATATATGTTTATACTTTTCCTGAAAGGAGAATATTTGTAGCTCAGGGTTGACATGAAAAGTCCTTGGTGCTCTCTGAGCTTGCATGTTTTCTTCAAGACGTTTCATTACCCAAACTAGGTAACATCACCATGCTAGTCCTGATGACTAGCACTGATGATGTTACCTAGTTTGGGTAATGAAACATCTGCAAGAAAACAAGGAAGCTCAGAGGGCACCAAGGACCGCTCACTGTTCCAGAAAGGATGAAACTAGAACTTGCTTCACTTCAAGTCTTTTCTTTCTTGTATTTGATACAGCAATAAACCTTTATTTTAAAATACTTTAGCAGATCAAAGGATAAGTGTAGGAGAAGTACCTACAGGATCCATTGGAAGAACTTCTTCCTGTTTCATCGTGAAACCCCACTCCTAGTGTGGGGCATCTAGACAAAATTTGAGCACATTTTGACCAATGGCTAAACCTGACAGTGTAGACTTTTGCCAAAATTTGCCTCATCATCTCTATCCCATATAAGACAGAATGATTTATAGATGTTTTCTGATAGCTGGTGAAATAGAGGGACAGGAAGCCAGAGGAATCCATCCGTCTTTTTCATTAATATACCTTGCACACAGTAATTAATGCAATGGCTGACGCTGAGGAGATATAAAAGATGACTATGTAAGCATGAAGTAGATTGTTCCACTCTTCATGTTGAAAGAGCGGAGATAACCAAATCTGATCACTCAAAAATGGGAGGAAAAGGACTAGAATTTAAACTGGGGTAGACATTTAGACATAAAGCTTAATTTCTATATTCTGTATTTACAGGAGGTTGATGTTCTGAATATAAATGACTTCTGTCTTGTTTACAACAAGGAAACTTATACAGTTTCTGCTGTGATCAGGTCCCTGAATCTCAGCTGATAGCAGAGATTTATTGTTCAGTAAGCCATGTAGTCTGACAAAAAGGGACACCATTGTTTCTAACATTATAGTTGTGGCTGGATAGAGATCAAGCAATGAAGTTAGCAAATTTTATGCCAGTATAATTTTCTACCAATGGAAGATAGCATTTTAAATAAACTTTGAGAAAGAGACTTTGGACAGTGTCTTCCATCATCATTCTGTATTTTGATTTATAGTTTGATTATGTGTCATCAGTGTTGGCTATTAGTGACCACAGAGATCAATTTTCTCCATGACAATCTATTCCTAATCTGGTATTTCAGATCTTCCAGCGCAGTTCATATTTTAGTCTCTTCTATTCCTCTAAACAGTTTCCAGAATGTGTAAACTGCTGTCAAAATATAAGAATGATACCAACAATATTAAATGAAGTTGGCATAAAAAACAACTATCACTGAAATGTTAGAAAAAATAATAGCAGGAGCAGCAGATGTATCTGACTTATACTGAATGAGATCTGGCTGATGCGGCCATGTATTTTTTTTTCTACCTGGCAACAGCTCTGTGGGTCTGATTCTTTTATTTTGGGTCCTTTTTCTTGCAGATTAACCTTCCAGATGCAAAGATCTCTGTCCCATTAAGCCAAGTATATAGTATTCTGTTGGATACTATATTCCCATAGAAATGCAAACATGCATTTGTTATTCTTTACAGTGTCACAATACCCATTGTTATTAATTCCCCAAGTATTTGCTGTGAAGCAACTTTCATGTTAATGGTTGGAGACTGAAGAAAGGACTGGCATGGATCTACCATTCTCTCTCTGCTTTTCCTTCTATAGCACTCCCTTCCCAGCCCCCATTTCACCCCCCCAACATGATCACAGTTTTACTGACATTTTTCCTCCAAGGAAGAGCTTACTAATACCAAATGTCTGAACTGGTTGCTTGCAATGAGCTTTTGAAGTTGGGCCAATGATTATTCAATATATAGGCCACTTTAGACCTTGATGCCACCAGTTGCTTGTCTCAGCACTCAACGATAACTTTATCCAGCAGATAATATATGCAGATCCCTGCATATTGACCAATTCTATTTGTCCCAGCATTCTACTTGTCATGGTGAAAGGTTACCCATGTAGTTTAAAACCATAACTATCCTTCCCTATCCCTAGAATCATAGAAAACTGACTGCAGAAAAAGACCCAGTGGTTCATCGAGTCTGTCCTTTGAGTTTGTTTTTGTTTTCTTATTTATTTATTATATTTTATTTAGTTTCATTTTTTAATTTTTGTAGGATGTTGGACAAGTATTTATCCCAAGCATGTTTAAACTCAGTTAATGATGATTGTCTCTCTACCTCCGCTGGAAGTTGGTTCTAGGCTTCCACTACTCTTTCTGTGAAGTAATACTTTCTAACATTACTTTTGAATTTCCCTTCTGTCAGTTTAAGGTTCTGCCCCGATGGTTGATATTTTTTTGCCTAATATTGAAAATGCTGCCTTATTCCCCAGTCATTTCCTTAATTGCTGGAGAACACATACTGCAACATTAAATTAAATATAGTGGTTTAATTTTGGATTGTTGGAAGAAGATAGATGGGGAAAAGAAATTAACAAGTGAAGTTTAATATTTTTTAAAAATGATCTGGACATATTTCCTACTTTGACCACTCCATTGACAGTTAGGTTCCCAATACATTTACCAGACAAAAGACAAAACAGGTTCTGCACCCAATTTCTAAGTGATGAAAATGACTGAAACATGTTTCTGTGAAGATGCTATATTGTATCTGTGGTCAGCAAAGTATCTAATGGAACATTTATATTTTTATATATATTCAGACAATCTGATTCCAAGCACAATATCTGGAACAAGTCAATAAAGGGAATGCTGTAATAGACTCAAACGGAAACCCCTTCCCTTTTTTTTTTTATTAGCAACCAGGAAATGTTTGTTTGGATAGCAGGTGATAACAAAAATAAATGTAGTACTTAGGCTTTAGTAGCAAAAATAAATACTGAAACAGAAAAGGCACTCAACTTAGTCTTTAAAAAACGGTCAGCAACTAAACATGCATGAATGGCTCTATAGTACAATTTTTGTGTTTGCTTAGAACTCTGGGAATATTTTATAAAATCAATGCTTGAAAAATATAATACAGTATGTCCACTGAACCCAAGGAGTCTAATACACATACACTAAAAACAAGATGCCTGGATGAATTAAATTGAACTCCCCAACACTGCTTATATTTGATTAGTAAATTTCAATTCAAAGATCCATAATTTAATTTTACAGTTCTTCCAGAATGAATATAGACAATTTCAGGATTTGGTAAGAGTAATTTCATCACAATCCAAACTGATAAGTGGATCACCTGTAGGAAGTTAGCATCTATCCCTCTCCTAGAAAAATTGAAATAGCCTAGGAAATATTAAAAAGGCAGAATATTTCTCCTAAAAAGGATAGTCACTCAAGAAGCAGAAAGTCACCTCAGAAGCAGAATCTCACCCCCACCTTTGTTAATGGGTGGGCCATTAAGGCCTGGGCCGGAATACTTTACATAAGAAGGAACTCTAGGTAAAAGTTATAGCAATTACCAAAATCCCTTTTAAGGGCATAATCACCCTGCAAGGCTAGACCAAGCCTGGAACTCAGGACAGCCTACAGAGTTGCCCCTGGGAGTCTGACAACCAATTAGAATACAAGCTCCAATTCAAATCCCAACAGAGGGTATAAAACCCAGGCACTCTCAGCACCTCAGTCCCTTTTTCCTTTTGTCTTCACCTTGAAGTATGTGGTCAGACTTCTCTGGAGCTCCAGGCCATGTGGCCCTGTACACTATTAAACCTTCCAAGCAGCCTCCGTGTTTCCAGTGTCTTTTTCCCCACTTGGAACTGAACCCAGAAGGATATTTCTTTCAACATACCAACAAGGGTTCTCACTTGAGACACAAATGACCAGAGTCAAATTATTCTACTTTGGACAGTTTATGTGAAAACCTAGTTCTTTGGAGAAGGCTCTGATGTTGGAAAAATTGGAAGGAAAGAGAACAATCAGCAGCAAGGTGGATGGACTCAGTTACAGTGGCAAGGGCAACTCCATTGAAGGCTTGAAAGAGCAAATTTAAGGCCAGAATATCATGAAGAAAATCTATTTAGTTGCTAAGAGTTGATACAGTCTTCGTGGCACATAATCAATCAGTGAGTTTCACCACTGGGTAACTTGATTCTAATTCTCTATTTTCCTGAGCAGTCAATTTCCTCCCTAAACCTTAAAGACAAATACTACATGGTTGCTGAGCATCTCCCCACTCCCCCCAATTTTGAAACCATTTTCTGGGAGTTTTGTTGCCAAATCCCTCTGAGAAGCCTTTATCCTTAAGATAATTAAGAAAAATGAAAAAAGATCACTTTAAAAGCCTGCATCTATCTCAGTTTTATGGCAAGCATGCTAAGAACATTCTCTACAAATCAAATGACTTCCTTCAGGCAATCTTATCTCTTTGAGTTAGAATCGAATCTAATAGAATAGAATATTTTATTGGCCAAGTGTGATTGGACATACAAGGAATTGGTGTAAATACTCTCTTGGTGTAAATACTTTCAGTATACATAAGGAAAAGATACATTCGTTAAGAATCAAGAATCATAATGTACAACACTTAATGATAGTCATAGGGTAGAAAGAATGATTACTTGAAAAGAGTAGAAAGTGATTGTTGCTCAGTGTAAAAATATTGCATCAAAATTATAGGATCTCACCCCAAATCCTAAGGAGCTGCCTTTGGCCACATTCACTGGGAATGATGGGAGGGGTACTTTGATACATCAGGGTGGGAAAATGCTAGCGCAATGTTGGAAGTGCTTGAGCAAAGAATTCTACACCCATGCCATTATCAATTTAGTATAAGAGCATTTCTTCAATCTCAGGGAGTAATACTAGCAATAACAATAGCTAGAGCACTTAGACTTATATACTGCTTTACAGTGCTTTACAGCCTCTCTAAGTGGTTTAGAGAGTCAGCATATTGCCCCCAACAATCTGGGTCCTCATTTTATCCACCTCAGAAGGATGGAAGGCTGAGTCAACCTTGAACTGATCAGGATCAAACTGCTGGCAGTTGGCAGAATTAGTCTGCAGTACTGCATTCTAGACACTGTACCACCACAGCTCATCAATGCTAACAAGATGTAATCCATAGATACACAATTAAAGATCTCCTCCTCTCCCTCCCCACCATCTGCCCCCAACTCCTTTTGCAAGTGGTTCCACTCCCAAATTCTCTTGAGAAGTTGCTTCGATATGTAAAGTTAATGTTACAAAACAGAAATTGATTGAATACTTCGAGTGTAATCATCTTAACTGTATTCAATTCATTCTGATTAATTTTAGTCACATTTCATTAATCAGAATGGTGTGGTGGCTCAGTGGTTAAGATGCTGAGCTCCACATGATGGGGTGAGTTCCATCCTCGCCCCAGCTCCTGCCAACCTAGCAGTTCAACACCATGCAAATGCAAGTAGATAAATAGGTACCACTTTGATGGGAAGGTAACAGCACTCCATGACATCATGCTGGCTGCATGACCATGGAAATGTCTCTGGACAGCACTGGCTCAATGGCCTTGAAATAGAGATAAGCACTGTCCCCTGTAGTCGGCAACAGCTAGCAAGGTAAAAATCTGCAGGGAATTCTTTATCTTTACTTCAATTTAATAATTATCTTCTTTTTGCCCCATCCATTTCTTTGTTCAGGGTTTGTTGACTTTCGTTTTTGAGTGCAACCTTCTGTGTGTCTAAAAAGATTGTGCATCCTTTTTTAGTGATCAATTCCTTTGAGCTGATATGTTAAAGTTTTGTGAAATGTATTTGAGCTGTGCACTCATACTCCTTGAACCTGACACTACATTACTTGAACCTGGCTTCTTAAATTGAACCAATTAATTGAATTGGATCGATCCTTAGAAAATGTCTTTCTTCCTGATTACCACATGTCTACAAAATTTGAAGCAAATTCTTTAAATACAATTTATTCAAAATAATTCATGAGGATAACCCTTGAAATTTTGTCCAGATGTTATAGTCTTTGCTATGTACTTGCTACCCAATTTTGCTCAAATGTGAGTGTAGCCAGACTAGGGGACTTTGTGGAAGCCAGAAGGTTTAACTACTTAAATGCATTCCTCTTTTCAGACAAAATGCAGCTATGGTTCCCTCCATCTTTTAATTGCACACCATTGTATGAGAGAGTATCTAGAGAACCTTAGCAGATTAAATTAATAGCTAGAGTTAAAATATGCCGGGGTAGAATATTTTAATTAGTTTAATTGAAGCAAGGTTTGAACTGGAGGGATTGGATGGGTAGGAGGGGGGACTGCATGATCATAAGTAAGATATGCAAATAAAATATACCCTGTATTCAAATATTGAACTTTCAGAGAAACAAGGAACTCAAGTGTTTCAATGCTTACAACCACAGCACTGAAGTTAAAATTGTTGCTGCTCTAGGTTGTTTTTGCACTCATGTCAGAAGCAAAAAGCACCAAAGTACTTCTGGGTTGTAAGGATTAGCTGATGACATCACCATTGTGCAGGGGATGCCCAGTTGGAGGTGCCTTTCATGTCCCCAGCAGGAGCCGGAGCAAAGGACAAGAGCTCACTTCCCTCCCCATGGCAGCACTTGGGTCTCGAACATGGGCTTACTAATCTCCAACCTAGCATCCTAACCATGTGACCTTCTGTGCTCTTGCTTTAAGTTATGACTCAAGCTCAGATTTCTTCCTTCTTACACTAAACCAAAAAGATTAAAAAACTGAAGATGTCTGGTGCCCACTTGGGATTGTGGCAGATGGAAATCCAATCTATATGGCCTAAAATAATTTGTTTAGCGACTGTTACAACAGTACTGTGACTACACGCGACCAATACAGCATCCCCAGAATTGTGGGATCAAAATTTGTGAACATCTATTTACAACAAGTTGCTGTGTTTGAGACTTTCCAACAAGCAAAATCAAAGGAGAAATCCTTATTCATTTAATGATTGCATGATTCATGTAACAAATATGCAAAAAGGTCATAAAATTGGATGCAACTATCTTAATAATCACCTTGCCTTGCAACGGAAAGTCTGATCCCAATTGTGACGGTACGTCGAGACGATCTGTATCTAATGCCCACTCACATGAATTCTGATATCCTCATTGATTAGGGGTGATGCCCTTTTGCAGTGAATCAGGAAAAGTGCAGGATAGGGATCACAACAGAAAGAATCAAGAATTATGCCTTTTTAGATTTCTTCCAACTCAAGGAAAGTATGTAGTAGTTTTAATCAGCAACGGAATAAGGTCCTGTAACTCTTCCACAGACCCCTAGCTACATGTTGACTGTAGGCAAAGGTCAAAGCTATTATGGCGGGAGCTTAAATAGAAGTCTTTGATTACATATTCTGTTGCTGCTGTTACATTTATTAATACAGCATACAACCTGACTGGGGCTAAACAAGTAGGCCTTGATTAATTTGCAAAGGCATATAGATAGCAGATAGTGATCGAACTGGGTGGGGAAGAATAGATGAAAAGAAGAGCTGATCCAATCCGAATGCATTGTGTTTTCTTCTCTGCTTCGTGAAGGACATCAAGTCACCTAGTTTATTTTTATTAGTGTTTCCCTCTGAAGGGAAGGAACAAGATTGCATATATTAATCAGCATTAAAGCAAAGCCATGCAGCAAATTACCTACCATCTCTGCAGAATTGTGCAATACCACTGAGAAAGAAAAACAAGAAATCCAAGAAGAAACCAGCATGGCTGCACAAAGATCTCTCTGGAAAATTGAAAGAAAAAAAAGGACAAGTACAAAAAATGGAAAGAAGAACATACAACTAAGGCAGAATATCAGCAGATAGCCAGAATATGCAAAGACGAAGTCAGGATAGCAAAGAATAGAATGAACAAAGACTTGCAACAGAAGTCAAAGATAATAAAAAAAGTTTCTTCCAACATATAAATAACAAGAAAAAGAACAAGGAAACAGTCGGTCAACTAAAGAGAAAAGATGACAAGGAAGTAACAGGCAATAGAGAGAAAGCAGAACTGCTTAACTCATTCTTTGCATCCGTCTTCACGCAAAAAGAAACTATAGCTCAATCCACCAAAGACATAACTGTAAAAGACAGACCAGAAATAAAAATTAAAATAAGCAAAAAAATAATAAGAAAACACCTGTCTGATCTTGATGAAAACAAATCACCGGGGCTTGATGGATTACATCCCAGAGTTTTAGGAGCTGGCAGAGGTCATCTCAGAACCACTGCACCATTTCTTTCAAAAATCCTGGAGCACTGGGGAACTACTAGAGGACTGGAAAAGAGTTGATGTGGTTCCCATCTTCAAAAAAGGAAAAAAAAAAAAAAACAGACCCAGGAAACTATAGACCAATCAGCCTAAGATCAATACCCGGGAAGATACTGGAAAAGATAATAAAAAAACAGATCTGCCAACATCTAGAAACAACATCTAGAAATAACTAGCAGTCAGCACGGGTTTGTTACAAACAGATCATGCCAAACCAATCTTATTTCATTCTTCAACACAGTGACTAAATTAGTAGACCAGCAAAATACTGTGGACATAATATATTTAGATTTCAGCAAGGCATTCAACAAAGTAGACCACAACCTACTTCTTAGTAAGCTAGAAAAAAGTGGAATAGATAGCACCACCACTAGATGGATTCGCAACTGGCTGGCAAACCATACTCAACGAGTAGTCCTTAATGGGTCTAAGTCTACATGGAGGGAAGTAAGCAGTGGGGTGCCACAAGGTTCCGTCTTAGGCCCTGTACTCTTCAATATCTTCATTAACGACTTAGATGAGGGAATAGAAGGGGAACTTACCAAATTTGCAGATGATACTAAGCTGGCAGGAATAGCTAACACCCAAGAAGATAGGCTCAAGATCCAGATGGATCTTGACAGACTAGAACACTGGGCCATATCTAACAAAATGAAATTCAATGTAGAGAAAAGTAAAGTCCTACAGTTAGGCAAGAAAAACCAAAAATACACATATAGACTGGGTGAAACCAGGCTCAATAGTAGTAACTGTGAGAGGAATCTTGGAATCTTAGTGGACAACCAGCTAAATATGAGCCAGCAGTGTGCAGCAGCAGCCAAAAATGCTAATGCAGTCCTAAATTGTATTAACAGAGGGATACAATCAAGATCAAGGGAAGTACTAATACCACTCTATAAAGCCTTAGTAAGACCACACCTAGAGTACTGCATCCAGTTTTGTTCACTACATTATAAAAAAGATGTTGAGGCTCTAGAAAAAGTACAGAGAAGTGCAACCAGGATGATTAGGGGACTGGAGGCTAAAACATACAACAAATGGTTGCAGGAATTGGGCTTGGCTAGTCTATAAAGAGAAGGACCAGGGGAGACATGATAGCGGTCTTCCAATATTTGAGGGACTGCCACAGGGAAGAAGGGATCAGGCTACTTTCTGAAGTGCCTGTAGGCCAGACAAGAAATAAAGGATGGAAACTGAACAAGGAGAGATTTAACCTGGAAATGAGGAGAAACTTTCTGACAGTGAGAACAATCAACCAATGGAACACCTTGCCCTCAGAAGTTGTGGGAGCGCCATCACTTGAGACATTCAAGAAGAGACTGGACTGCCATTTGTCAGAAATGGTGTAGGGTCTCCCGCTTGGGCGGTGGGGGGTTGGACTAGATGACCTACAAGGTCCCTTCCAACTCTGATTATCTATTATCTGTTAAGTAAGCCCCCCTCTCTCCAAAGCCTACTTGGGATATTTCTGCCTCTGTTGCATATAGCTCAGACATCTATGTCTTAGCTATTAATTCTGCATATCTGCAATGTGATTTATAAGTTGCCAATTAGGTTGACTGGCATCAATTTCTTTCTGTCTTGGTTTATGAATTATTCGTCTCATCCTCAAAGTACTCAGAATTTATTTACTTTATTTATTTGGTTTATGTACTTGATATATATATCTCAGTCTCCATTTGCAGAATACTTGGGATAACCCAACCAATAAAAATGATTTAAAGGAATAGATACTCAAAAGAATTACTATTTAAAGCTGAAAATTCCCTGTGATTATTTCTGTATAAATTTGTAAAATCATACCATAATTGAAAACTCAGCAAAAATGACTGTGTGTCTGTTTATAAAAGGAAAATGAATATAACCAGTGAAATGGCTTGCCTACCAGCAGAATAGCTTGCCTTCAGAACTCATGGGCACTCCATCACTGGAAGGTTTTAAGAAGAAACTAGACAGCCACTTATCTGAAATAGTATAGGGTCTCCTGTTTGAGCAGGGGGCTGGACTAGAAGACCTCCAAGGTGCCTTCCAGCTTTATTCCATTCCATTCCATTCTGTTCTAATATAGTATACATTATAAAATGAATTTGTTCATTTCAGGTGGGCATTGTCCTAATTTCAAGGTCCTATGTAATTTTATTTCACTGAAAAACAAACCAACATAACTCACTAAAACCAGTTTTACTTAGTAATACTCACTAAGCATTGGCTTTTGTGTCTACTTAAAAAACAGTTGAAGTTTTTTGAGTATCTTCCACACTTGTGAACTGGTGTTCAATCAAGTATTGAATACATTAGATGCAGAATTTTCCACAATATTAATAAATAACATTATGATTATATTGCATAATTATGTGTATAATATCCATTTAACATTTTGTTAACTTAAAATATCTTATCACATGTCACATATTATAATCAAAGATCTTTGATCTGATTTATCAATTGGAATTTTTTAAAATCAATTTTGTACTTTCAATGTCAGAATTCATCAAGGTAGCAAAGCTGATTTGTTCAGTCAGAGAAAAACAACAAACATTTTTCTGAAAATCTTATATAGACATTTTGCCAAAAGAAGGAAAAAAGGATATAATGATGTCTGTGTTTGAGGATTAAAAAAGAGGTGGACTAAGTGAGGAGCTGAAGGGATTTGTATAATGACTAGAGAGTAAGGGAGGATATGACATTGTAATTATCTGTTGAAGAGAAGGTCAGAAGTCATTATAAGTCATAACTTAGGTTTCCTGTTTTCTTTTCTTTCACCTTCTTTTTCTCTAGATTTATCTTTTCCTCTATGTAACATTCTCAATAAATACTGGTATAATTTTTCTAAAAAATGAAATTCTTTTATCCACTTGTTACTCCAGTTCCACTTCTCCAGAAACTACCATGTTGAATCTTAAGCTTTGATAAGCAACTGTCTGCAAGCATCATCTCTACCCAGAGCTGAGCAGAGACCTCTGTAGTCAGAAACCACCTGGGATCACATGACTTTCGGACATTGCTACCATTGTCAATGGCAATGGTGGTGGTATGCTACTGGTTCAGCCTGGTTCAGCTGAACCGGTAGTAAAAAAAAAAAAAGCCTCCGATGATCAGCTGAGAGGAGGAAAAAACCACAGGATCGGCTCTCCCACGCACCCCTGCACTTTTCTCTTTTTTATCCTCTCAGCTGACTGGCACTGAGCTGGTATGGAGAAAGCTGTGCACTTGCGTTAAGTGCGCTTGCATTAGGTGCTCACGCACGCTTGATCACCAAACCGGTCGTTGAACAGATACGATCCCACTGCTAGTACATGCCAATTGCCAAGTGCCTGAATTTTGATCATGTGACTGTGGGGATGCTGCAGCAGTAACATGTATGAAGATCAGTTTTAAGCCACTTTTTTCAGTGGTGTAACTTTGAATAGTTTCTAAACAAATAGTTGTAAGTCAAGGATTATCTGTAAAGAAGGAGAGTTTTGATTCTATAGTCATTTCCATCATCTTAGCTTATTTTTATTTATTTATTTTACTTCTGCAGATGCATCTGTTGTTGGACAAAGGATAGGCTGCATTAACATAAAACACTTGGCACGATGATTAAACTTGCCAATGTTCTGCCTTTGCCCAGTATATTGGAGCATCAATAACCAAATGAGCAGATGATAGAAATGCTAAGCCACAAAAACTCAGTCTAGCATACTCTGCAAACAAGCTGTTCAGACTTTAACTGACCTAGTTGTGTATGTCATGTGAATCCATCTTCAATATAAGTTGGTGGCATACTCAAATCTACATATAATAAAAGTGAAATACCACTCATGCATCATCCCAAAATCTCCAGAACAGTAAAGCCTACAAACTTGAAATTTGGCACGTATGTTCCTCTTGGCTTCTAGGTGCTCACTAAGAGAGGATTTTTCAAAATGACCATCAGAGCATTAGTATTTTATATATTATTATTAACACATTCTGATGCTAAGGAATTCAACTCCCCCTCCCCACCTGAAAAGAAATCTCTTCCAAATGCAAAACACAAGCAGAGGAGAGGAGTTTCAGTTTCAGTTTTACTTTCACAGCAGCAAGCAGCTTTAGTACAGAACAGTTGAGCTAAGACATGCCCAGGCTCTTTGCTGTCTCCTTGCTCACATAGCAAATACTACTTCAGTTTCCAAAACAGCCCTCAACTCTCTCGCACACTGACAGGATGCTAGCCAGATAAATACTGACTGACGCTGGTAGGCAGAGGCAGAATATTTTTCCTTATTTTCCTCCCTAAAAACTAAGCCCGACCACATAGTTTCATAGTGGAGCATGGGTATCGAGCTAGTATAAAAAATATAGAAAAAAGAGTCACTGGCTCTCAAGAGAAGTCAAAGAGTTCAGGGATTCATTTGGAGCAGTGATTCTAAAACTATGAACAACAGGAGGGTCCATGAAGAAAGAAGATAATGTAATAATAATCATGAAGATAATGTTATCTTTCCCCCCACTGATTGGCCTATTGCAGGGGAATATAATGTGATGAATGCAATGTCTTCTGAATGAGTATAGTAAATTATTAGAAATACCTGAGGTTTTAATGCCCCCTGATATATAAATAGCCTCCATCAGCCACAGGCTATGTTTAAAACAGCTTGCTTACACAGAAGTCAGCAAAAGCTTTCAATGATGATGTAGTGGCCTGCATAAAGAAAAGGTTGGAAATTGCTGATTTAGAAGGTGCATGGGTTATTCCTGTTGTAAGTTATTTACTGCAAGCTGCTTTAAATCTCTGTCAGGAAAAGAACTGAAGTACTGTTCTAAAGAAATAATTGCTTTTAGAGTAACGACTGTTTTTTTTTCTCTCTCTCTCTCTCTGAATAAACTTTTGTATCACAGTTCCACTATAATTGGTGATTTAAAAAGAACTTTAAAATGTGAATTGTTGGCTGGTAGAACAACTTGGTGCTTTTCTAATATTTTGAGGAGGAGATTTGTGGAAGTTCAATGGAAATGGGGCAGATTTTTTTTTTATTATAGGTAAAGGTAAAGGTTCCCCTTGCACATGCGTGCTAGTCATTTCTGGCTCTAGGGGGCAGTGTTCATCTCCATTACAAAGCCGAAGAATCAGCGCTGTCTGAAGACGTCTCCATGGTCATGTGGTCAGCATGAGTAAAGCCAAAGGTGCATGGAACGCTGTTACCTTCCCACCTAAGTGGTCTTTATTTTTCTACTTGCATTTTTACCGGCTTTTTAACTGCTAGGTTGGCAGAAGCTGGGACACGTAACAGGAGCTCACTCCATTATGCAGTGCTAGGGATTTGAACCGCCAAACTGCCAACCTTTCTGATCAACAAGCTCAGCATCTTAGCCACTGAGCCACTGAGCCATTTCTATAAAGTATGATTTTGTTGTTGATTTCAGTAGATGGCAGCACTTGATTGATTTGGGCAGGATTGTGAAGCTAAGTAGGGTTCAGTCCAGGGGTGGGATTCAAATTTCTTAACAACCAGTTCTGTGGGCATGGCCTAATTTGTGGGTGTGGCTTGGTGGTCATATGTCTGGGTTGGTATGGCTTGTATGTAAATATTATAAATATTTATGTGAATATTGAATTTTTTATTAAAAAAGAGCAACTTTTACCCAAAATCATGCAAAGCAGGCAGGCAGATTGAGTTGCTCACAGAATCACAGATTTACTCAGAGATCTATCTTTCTGCAATCTGCTACCTGAGTCTGCACTGAAAAACAGAAGCTTCAGTCCTAAGGGAGGTTCAGCTCTGCTTTTAGATTAGCTAGAAAGCAAGAAATCCAATGATTTCCTGCTTTCTAGCTAATCTAAATCTCCCGGCACCCTGATGGTTGGGGGGGGGGGGGGAAATAGCAACTTACCAGATGCAGACAAGTTTGATGGTGTGCATGCCAGGTAAGGAGTGAGTGGGCGGGGAGGGGAGGGGCTAGCCAGTGGTGCGATTTGCCGGTTCTCCGAACTGCACAGAATTGTAACAACTAGTTATAATTCTATAGAACCAGTCCAACCAGGTAGAATCCCACCTCTGATTCAGCCTGTTTCCTGCTTGGGTGGGAGCCTTGTAGGAAACTATAGCTATAAAGTTAAACTGGGAAGACTTAAAAACATCCAGGAAAATAGACAACTACTTCACTGCTGCTATTTTGCCAAGAAAATAATATGGTTGTGTCCCTGAAATCATAGGGAATTGAATTTAATGTGAAAGCTATGTTAGGTTTAGGCCAGGTTTTTTTAGTATTTAGTATAAACTATGTTTGTTTAAATAATTTGTTTCTCTTCTAACAGCACAGAAAGCCTTTAGGGGTAAGTCCCATTAGACTACTGTATGTACATATGTTTGTCTGTATTAATATATACAGGGCACAATCACAAACCTTAGAGGGAAATTGAAAATTACCTAGCAAGAATTGGGATGTACAAAATGCCTACAGAAATGCTTGAAAGAGGAAAAAACTGGAGTGGAGATAGGAGATAAAGTAGTTGGAATTGTATATAGAAACCCTATAGAGCTCGGGTGTCAAACTCACATTGTCACAGCAGCGTAATGTGATGTATTGGGACTTTCCCCCCTTCACTAAATCAGGCGTGGGCATGGCCAGAGCGTGACACATCCGGCTTGCGGGCCAGGAGTTTGACAGCTTTGCTATAGAGCAATGTTTCCAATTGTGTAGACTTCAATTCCCAGAATTCCCCAGCCAGCAGAGGAAAGTTATCAAGATTGAGAAACTCTGCTATAGAACCAGAGGTGATATTCAGCAGGTTCTGACCAGCTCTGGAGAACTGATAGCGGAAATTTTGAATAGCTTGGAGAACCAGCAAATACCACCTCTGACTGGCCCCACCCCCATCTATTCTCTGCCTCCCGAGTCCCAACTGATTGTCTAGGTCTTCTTTGGTTGCCCTGCACAGGAGAATGGAGCTGGAAAGCAAGTTAGTGGGGTGGGGAAGGAATGGGATTTTGCAGTATCCTTCCCGCAGGAGTGGGGTGGGAATGGATATTTTACAGTATCCTTCCACTGCCATGCTCACCAAGCCACACCACCAAGCCATGCCACACCCACCAAGCCATGCCCACAGAACAGTAGTAAAACAATTTGAATCCCACCACTGTATAGAATGCTATTATAGATGGCCCTCGGTTTACAACCGGGAGTTGAAGGCCATATAGCTTAAAGCTGCTATTTAAATGTCCCATGAATCACTTCTCCATGTATGTATTTTACAACACAACTTAAGAAGTTACAGGTAGTTTTTATTTACCATCTACTTGTTCAGCAACTATTCAGAGTTATGATGGTACTGAAAAAGAAGGTGTACAAACAATTCTTGAGCATGTGACTGTTGCAGTGTCCTTATGATCATATGAATGCCATTTGAGTGCTTGGCAACTGGACCACATTTATGATGGTCACAATGTCCCACAGTCACATGATTGTCATTTGCAACCTTCAATGACAGCACTCAACAAGCAATGTTAATGGAAAAGCCATCAGGAAGTGACAGGTGAAGGTGACACGACTTCTGCTTAATGATTGGCTTAAAGCAGGCATGTCCAGCCCAAAGCCCATGGGTAAGGTGACCAACCATCCTCCTTTAGGGAGGACAGTCCTTCTTTTATAAGTTCTGTCCCCTCTCGAAAAGTGTCCTCCTATATGTCCTCCTTTCTGATATTTGAAGACCAATCTGTAAATCTCCATATTTGATCGATGCCCATCCGATTCGTTGTGTGTCATGTGATGTATTTGTATTTGACATGGCGATTCATCAAGGCTCGGTACAGTGCGGTGAGACGCGATTATGAGATGCATGCGCTCCACACAGGAGAATTGTTTTGAGAGAGTGTGCCATACGCAAGAGTGTGCCGTGCGCAAGTGGCTTTGTTTTTTTCTTCAATTTATTTGTGTCCTCCTTCGCATTGTAAAAAAGTTGGTCACCTTACCATAGGCCACATGCAGTCCTTGATAGCTAGCAATGTAGCTACACAAAATCATCAACCTTTAACAGTATTGAGATTTATATATTATATATTTATATTAAACTATATTATATATTTTATATGCAGCCCAAGAAAATTCCTCTTCACTCAATGCAGCCCAGGCAAGCCAAAAGGTTGGACAACTATGGCTGCAGTTGGAACTGATGAACTGCCACCCTATGGGCGGGGTCACATGATTTTCACGTTACAGTACATTCATTTTACTTAGTAATGGAGATGCAGGCTCTAACTGTGAGGTCTACCTGTCTACATCAATCAGTCATGAACTGAAAAGAATATCTTTGGTGTATTATGTTGCTGAATGCACACTGGTACAACAAGATGCAAGTTGCAAGAAGTGTGAAATGTGACTTACTCAAATAAATATATATTGGTTATGCTCACAGCCACTTTAATTCTCTCTCTCTCTCTCTCTCTCTCTCTCACACACACACACACACACACACACACACACATATATTACAGTACCAAATATTATATTGTTTTATGTTTTGGATTAAATCAGGGCTTTCACAAGAAGCAGAAATCTTTCCCAAATAATCTTTCTCATAGAAATAGCAATAGCATTTAGACTCAAATACCATTCGGCAGTCTGGGTCTTCAACCTTAAGTTGGTCAGGATAGAATGCCTGGCAGTAGGCAGAGTTAACCTGCTTTTACTCTGCCACCATGTTCTCTCTCTTCCTCTATTCTAGTTACAACTGCTGTTTGTTGGATTAATCACTTGTGGGATCCTACCCAATCAATACTGATTGCAGAATGATGTCATGTTCCATGAAAAATTTGACTTGGCTACAGAATGGCATGATTGAGGATAAAGTCAGTCCAGAATGAGGGGCTAAAACATATGAAGAACAGTTACAAGAATTGGGAATGTCTAGTTTAATGAAAAGAAGGACCAGGGTTGACATGACAACAGTGTTCCAGTATCTCAGGGGCTGTCACAATGAAGAGGGAATCAGCCTATTCTCCAAAGCACCTGAAGGCAGGACAAGAAGCTATGGATGGAAACAAATCAAGGAGAGAACCAGCCTAGAACTAAGGAGAAATTTCCTGACAATTAGAACAATTAATCAGTGGAATGACTTGGCTCCAGAAGTTATGGATGCTCCAACCCTGGAGATTTTCAAGAGGTTGGATAACTGTTTGTCTGGAATGGTATAGAGACTCCAGCTTGAGGAGTGGGTTGGACCACAAGACCTCCAAAGTCCCTTCCAATTCTATTATTCTTTTTTTTACTGATGACACAACAGTCATTGGTCTCATTTGAGACAACGATGAATCTGCATACAGAGAGGAGGTTATATAACTTGCCTCGTGGTGTAACCGGAACAATCTGGAACTGAACACACTCAAAACTGTAGAAATGGTGGTAGACTTTAGAAGAAACCCTCCCATACTACCACCTCTTACAATGCTAGACAACACAGTATCAACAGTAGAGAGTTTCAAATTTCTAGGTTCTACTATATCACATGACCTAAAATGGACACCTAACATCAAAAATGTCATCAAAAAAGCACAACAAAGAATGTTCTTTCTGTGCCAACTCAGAAAGCTCAAACTGCCCAAGGAGCTGCTGATCCAGTTCTACAGAGGAATTATTGAGTCTATCATCTGAACCTCTATAACTGTCTGGTTTGGTTCTGCAACCCAACAGGACAGACACAGACTTCAGAGGATAATTAGGACTGCAGAAAAAACAATTACCACCCACCTGCCTTCAATCAAGGACCTGTATACTCCACAAGTCAAAAAGAGGACTGTGAAAATATTTACAGACCCCTCACATCCTGGATATAAACTGTTTCAACTCCTTCCCTCAAAACGACACTATAGAGCACTGCACACCAGAACAACTAGACACAAGGACAGTTTTTTTCCGAAAGCCATCACTCTGCTAAACAAATAATTCCCTCAACACTGTTCAACTATTTACAAAGTGTACACTACTATTACTGTTAATCTTCTCATCACTCCTTATCACCCATCCCCTCCCACTTGTGACTTAACTTTGTTGCTTGTATCCTCTGTTTCCTAGTGTGATTTTATGTTGATTGTACCCTATGACTATTATTAAGTGTTGTATATTATGATTCTTAATGAATGTTCCTTCTTTATGTATACTGAGAGTATTTACATCAAAACAAATTCCTTGTGTGTCCAATCACACTTGGCCAATAAAGTATTCTTTCTATTCTATTCTATTCTATTCTATTCTATTCTATTCTATTCTATTCTATTCTGAGCATTGCAGCCTGAATAGGCACTTAAAATCCATTCCTGAAAAATCTAAATGTATATCAGTGTGTTTTTGACTCAATAAAATATTTGCAGAGGCATGATGGGTATTTTAAATGCAGTCATATCTAAAGAGTGTTTGAAATCCCAAGTCAATAAATAGGAATTGGCTCTGCTGTTCCTGAGACATTCTCTTATGCCACTTTTCCGCACAGTCATCCTGGAAGGTTTTTGTTTAATTTTACCATTAGATGTCATGGTTGAGGGATATCAGTAAGCGGTATAGTATTTAGTGTTCCACTTGGATAAAAATGCATATCTTGCATTTGGTGTGTTTATGCCAAGATTCCATCTGTTGTCTTTGAATAATGTACCAAACAGGCACACATTACAATCTTTTCTTCTGTATAAAAAAACCACTATCTGATACCTTTTGTTTAATCCACAAACAATATTTTTTTTTTTAGAATTATCTTTGAAAACTTCACTTTCCATCACTTTCCTAGATTTCAGGCCTTGCAAATACCCATTTATGATATTAGTTCTATAGTTCTATTTCTTGGCTAGAGCTGCAGGTACTTGTCAAAACACCATTCTTTGGCCATCTTCAAAGTCCTAGTTGCAATCTAGCAAATGTTTTATTGGATCTATTGGGGACTGTGGTGCAAACTAGATCATGGTAAGCACAAACTAGCATTTGTGATGTTATCTTCATGGTGCTGCAATGTAGGGATTCTTAAATTTTCAGTGCCGTGACTTCCTAAAATGGTAAGCGAATTTCTGCAAGAATTAGAAATATCATTGGGGTTATGCAGACGAGAAATAAATACACCATTTATTTTTTAATAATTCATTTTAATCTATGTATTGCAGTTTCTTAAACACTGTAGTACCAAAACTACCTACTATGATATTCTGCAAGGAAACTGGTGAATAAACTAGGTCAAGATTCACCACTACTCAAACTTTGCTAACAAGCTGGGAAACAAGTTTTTCCATACTCCTTCTTTGCTTAAAGGTCTGATCAGGTTTTTTAAAAGCAGAATCCTTCTCAAATTGCTTGTGACCTCCGAGGAGATCTTGAGTACCAGCTTGAGAATTCCCTGTTATAACATCTTTCCTCTTTACCTTAGCCAATTTTGATTTTTGGATGAATTTCTATCTATACGGCCCACATGTTTAAAGTACCTTTTGCCTGCATTCAGATTTTCAGAAATATGCTTAAAACTTTTAATGGAATGACCTAGAACTTGATGACTAAGCATCAGTTTTGTATGGAGAGTATTCTAGGTTTAGTGTCTAGTTTCTCCAGTTAAAGTAGCCTTTATTGTACTGGTGTCTTTGAGATATCTCGGTACTACAACACCAGAAATTCCCAGTTGTCATTTTGCAGTTCCCACCCATTTGGAAGGCAGCAGATTAAGTAAGGCCAGGTTACAGTCATCTTTGTAAGACTCAGTATAAGACAGCTTTATTCACACGCTGGTGTTTCATTAGAAAACTAGAAATGTTAAGAGACTAAAGTAGTTGGTAACATTTAGACTTGAAAAGACTCGTGGTGGATTATACTGTAATTGCACATTGTAACTACATAAAAGGATATCTCACAGAAGAGACAGAGGTTGCTTTTCTCTCATTTATTTCAAAGTGCAGAACGAAGTATAATAGGGTCAAAGTACAGAAAAAAATATTTCTAGGAAAAAACCCAAAACCTTCCTAAAAATAAGAGCAGTTCAGTGATGAATCAAGTTACCCAGGTAAACCTTCATTACATATGTTCAGGGAGAAATTAGACTGTTCCTGATGGCAATGAATGGACTTCTGTGTCAGGATTTTCAGCAGTTACCCCCATTTAAATCATGAGTCTTGAGCCAAACATCCAAAACTTAAAAAGATTTTATTGGGAGGTAAAATGTCCGGCACAGCCTGGGTGTAGCTGACTCTGAGACACATAATTCTTTGTCATCCTTGATCCTTGTTTTCCCCCCACCCCCTGGGTGTATCGTAATTCATATTCTCCAATAGGACACAACCATAGTCAAGAGTCATCAATCATGCTCTCCAGTTAGAATTTTGCACGGCAGAAACTTCAGTCACCTCGCTACTATCTTTGAAAACATTTATGGAATGCAGTTTTGGTTTGCAAGCTGTTGCACTGGTCCCCCTCCTTTTCTGCTGGCAACTCTAAAAAGACCATAGAAATATTTTACGAGTTGACATTCTGAATGGAGCACAGGATGGATCTTGATGACCTAAATAAAAAACTCCGGCTCTGATTCTGTGTAATCCTCAATAATAACAATGTTTGAATAGGTTCTAGATTCTCAGTAATCATAGGCCATTATTGTTGCAACATAGAAGGAAAAACAAATCCAAGGCCTGATTTATATAGTAGAGAATCCCATATTAGGCCATATCTGTGTGATAACTTATTTTGCCCTGAAATTACACATGGCACGTCTTGCTAAATGGTTCATCCTACTAAATTATTCTAACAGACTGACAACCTGTTATACAAACCATTAGATCTATGTTACAGGAAGAATTTGAACGCAATATTGCAGGCTGATTCTGCCCACAGCCAGGATTTTGATCTTGACCAGCCAAGGTTGACTCAGATTTCCATCCTTCTGAGGTTGATAAAATAAGGTTCCAGATTGTTGGGAGTAATATGCTGACATTGTAAACCACTCAGAGAGGGCTGTAAAGCCCCACGGAATGGTGTGTACGTCTAAATGTTAATGCTATTGCTATAAGAGTTTCAAAAGTGTGTACCCTTTCTCCACCAGTTAATTTTTCAGCTTGTTTGTTTGTTTGGAGCTTGTGGTCCTCTTTCAAACAACATAATTTATGCAATAGTGGCTACTTAGTACCCAAACATGTGAACACATTATGTAAAAAACTAACTCTTTTGAGAAGGCCCTAAGGCTGGGAAGTTGGAAGGAAAGAGAAGAAGAGGATGACTTGCAACAAGATGAAGGGACTCAATTAAAGTAATGATGGGTGTACTATTTAAAGATCAAGCTGGAGACCTATCATTGTGAAGAAACTCTATTTATGTAATCATTAGGAGTAAAAAAAAAACACCAAACAACTTGATGACACATAATCAACAATCAATCAATATCTAAAAAAGCAGATGGTAGTTAAGAATCAATAATTTTCTGAATGTAGAGGCTTAAGAGTCTGACATGCATGCACATCATTCTAAAATATCTGCTGGTCTCCAAATGAGTTTTCACTGCCCAGCTTTCCATATCAGGTGGCTGTGAAGCCATTATATTTATACTATTACAATGTCCAGAAACAGACTATTGTTCTATAAATAGTGATTCCTGAATGCCTGGCATTCATATAGAGCACAGGTGTCAAACTTGGGCCGTCACGTGATCTTTTGCTCCATTTGCAGAACTGGGATGGGTGTGGCCTGCAGGCCGCCAGTTTGACACCCCTGATGTAGAGAATCTGTTATACAAATATGGCTTCCAGGGGTCTCCTTACATCTTCTGCAACCCTGATTCAGAGGATAGATGATTAAACTAAATGACGTTCTCCAAATTGGTCTTAATCTCTCTCAGCCACTGGATCTATTATTATAGACTTCCCTATATCTATTATTTTCAGGAATTCAGGAATCGTTGGATGATCTGCCTCCTATTAGCAAACTTCATCATTAATAGGATGGAAAGAACTTGATGTAATTTTCATAAGAGAGGAACAGATTTGTCCCTCTGGCAGAGATGACGTTCCATGCTTAGTTCTCAAAATTCTGGCTTTGAATCTCAGTGTGGTCAACCATATTTATGCTGCTGAATGAAAATAACCACTTTTCCTCCCCATTTCTCTTTTCTTTAGAATTACATATTGTATATTTAGAAGTACAATATGACCACACACAACTTACTGAATCTGTCAACTTCCTTTTAGCCTGCCATGTACCCAACCTCTGAATTCAGTTTAGTATTCATGATGCTATAAGAACATAGAAATCAGGAAAACCATAACCACAGGTTAATCCTATTATGCAAACATGGTCTTTGATTTTTCTGGGAAATATAGCCACACCAGATGTTAACTATTGATGTCTAAAAATGTGCTTCAGTTTACGTTTTGATAAAAACTTCCCAAATATTATACCATTCTTCCTAAATTTGACAAAACTTGAAATGTTTTGTTTTATTTATTTATTATTATTTATTATTTATTATTTCAATTTATATACCGCCCTTCTCCCGAGGGACTCAGGGCGGTGCACAGCCCGTCTAAAACCCCACGAACAATACAAAAGTTAAAAAAGTATTAAATTTGATGTTGGCTGGTTAATAAAAGTAAAAAGGCCCCACCCCCCGCCCTTAAAACCCCAATTTAAAATTAAGAATGATATGGAGACCAATTAAAACCATCTCAGCCCAGGCCGGCCTGCTCGAAGAGCCAGGTCTTCAACGCGCGCCTGAAGGCCCTCAGGTCCGTGCCGGTACTGAAGCTCCAGTGGCAGAGTATTCCAGAGGGCGGGGGCCCCCACAGAGAAGGCCCTACTCCTCGGTGCCGCCAGACGACACATAGCGGCCGACGGCACCCGGAGCAGACCCTCTCTATGTGAACGCACCGGCCTGCTGGAGATCACTGGTAGAATGCGGTCCTGCAGGTAACCTGGTCCCATGCCATGGATCGCCCTAAAGGTCAAAACTAGAACCTTAAAGCGAACCCGGAAAGCCACTGGCAACCAATGCAGCTCGCGCAGGAGAGGCGTCACATGGGCGCTACGCGACGCCCCCATGATCACCCGCGCGGCTGCATTTTGCACCAGCTGGAGTCTCCGGGTGCTCCCCACAGGGAGCCCCATGTAGAGGGCATTACAATAGTCCAGGCAAGAGGTGACAAGGGCCTGAGTGACCGTGCGCAAGGCATCCCGATCCAGAAAGGGCCGCAACCGGTAGATCCTGACGGATCTGATGAAACGCCCCCCTGGAGATGGCCGCAACGTGATGTTCAAGCAACAGCTGTACATCCAGGAGGACTCCCAGGTTGCGGGCCCTCTCTGTGGGGGGCAAAATTTCCCCCCCAATAGCCAGCGAAGGTGTCAGCTGGCTATATCGGGGCGCCGGTAACCGCAGCCACTCGGTCTTGGATGGGTTGAGCCGAAGCCTGTTCCCGCCCATCCAATCCCGCACGGCCTCCAGGCACCTAGACATAGCCCCCACAGCATCGTTGGGGTGGTCCGGAGTGGAGATGTACAACTGGGTGTCATCCGCATATAGGTGACACCTCACTCCAAGACCACAGATGATCTCACCCAGCGGCTTCATATAAATGTTGAACAGGAGGGGAGAGAGGACCGACCCCTGAGGCACCCCACAAACCAGGGGCCTAGAGGTGGGCCTCTCCCCTCCCGCCAACACGAATTGCGAACGGTCGGAGAGGAAGGAGGAGAACCATCGAAGGATGGTTCCTCCAATCCCCAACCCCTCCAACCGTCGCAACAAGATACTATGGTCGATAGTATCGAAAGCCGCCGAGAGGTCTAATAGGATCAGGACAGAGGAGAACCCTCTGTCACGAGCCCTCCAGAGATCATCAACCAACGCGACCAATGCCGTCTCAGTGCTATGTCCAGGCCTGAAGCCCGATTGGAATGGATCGAGGTAAGTAGCTTCCTCCAGGTACCGGGGGAGCTGACGTGCCACCACACTCTCAACAACCTTCGCCACAAAGGGAAGGTTGGAGACTGGACAATAGTTGTTTAAAATAGCTGGATCCAGGGAAGGCTTCTTGAGGAGGGGCCGCACCACCGCCATCTTCAAGGCGGTAGGAAGCGCCCCCTCTCTCAAAGAAGCATTGATAATCCCCTGGAGCCAGCTTCGTGTCATCTCCCTGGCAGCCGAAACCAACCAGGAAGGACACGGGTCCAATAAACAGGTGGTGGCATTCAGACCCCCCAGCAACCTGTCCACACCCTCGGCGGTCACAGGATCGAACTCTCCCCAGATAACATTCACAAGACCTGCCCCGGACACCTCCCCCGGGACCATCCAATTGGAGTCGAGCCCCTCCCGAATCTGAGCGATTTTGTCATGCAGAAATCGGGAAAACTCCTCCGCCCTACCCTGCAAGAGGTCATCCTGCGCTCTCGGTTCAAGTAGAGAGCGGGTCACTCTAAACAGAGCGGCAGGCCGATTTTCTGCCGACGCAATAAGGGTGGAGAAATACGAAGATTTCGCCGCCTCTATCGCCACGAGGTAAGTCTTAATATGAGATCTCACCTGTGTTCGGTCAGACTCAGAACGGCTCGCCCTCCAAATGCCCTCTAGACGTCTTTTCCGGCACTTCATCTCCCGTAGCTCCTCCGTATACCACGGAGCCAAATGGGATCTGTGCCGGGTCAGAGGTCGCAGAGGCACAACTCGATCTAGAGCCCCGGCGGCCAACCCATCCCAGGCGGCCACCAGGTCTCCAGGCGAGCTGTGAGCCAGAGACTCAGGAAATGGCCCAAGCTCCCTCTGGAACCGCTCCGGGTCCATCAGGCACCTGGGGCGGAACAATCTAAGTGGTTCCGCCTCCCTGCGGTGGGGGGTGGCGGAACAGAAGTCCAACCTAAGGAGGGAATGATCTGTCCATGACAAGGGTGTGATGACTAACTCCCCAAAATTACAGTCATTCAACCACTGCCCAGAGACAAAAATCAGTTCCAGCATGTGTCCTCCAATGTGAGTGGGAGCAGAGACTAACTGGGTCAGGTCCATGGCCGTCATGGAAGCCAAGAACTCCCGAACCAACCCCGAGGTTTCACCGGACGATGGCAGGTTGAAATCCCCCATGACCAAAAGCCTGGGGGTCTCAACCGCCAGCCCGGCTATCACCTCGAGGAGTCCGGGCAGGGCCGATGAGACGTGGCAGGGAGCCAGGTACGCCATCAAAAGACCCATCTGAACCCCTTGCCCCCACTTCACAAAGAGAGATTCACAGCCAGCCGTCTGAGGGACAGTGGCCTCCCTAGGACAAAGGGCTTCCTTTATAAGCACCGCCACCCCACCACCCCTTCCCTGAGCCCTAGGCTGGTGAAATGCAAGGAAACCTGGTGGGCACATCTCAACCAGAGGGACACCGCCCTCTGGGCCCAACCAGGTTTCGGTGACACCTACCAGGTCCGCGGCCTCCTCCTGAACCAAATCATATATCAGGGGAGCCTTGTTAACCACGGACCTGGCATTGCACAACAACTGCCGGGTATTCAGGGCCTGAGGATCCGGACAACCAGGGCTGCAGGATGAATATGAGTATGAGTATTTAATGCGAGAGAATGCAAAAATGGAGAGATTTGATCATACTCCTTCAACAGCTGCAGGTTTATTTCATGTCTTTTCTCCAGGAGTTTCCTCTGGGTGGTCAAATACCAAATTCCAATGAGTCAATGTTAATGTAAGCAAGTGGTGAGAACTCAAGTGACGTATAATAAGATGTCTTGCTTTGCCTTGCATGAAGTTCCTCAGAACTGCATCCTGGTTCACTATCTCATTTTATCTTCATGGCCACCTTGTGAAGTAGGCTAGATGGATAGAAAATAACTGGCCCAAAGTTTCTCCATGGCTCAGATCAGGGATAGCCAACTATGACCCCTTTATGACCATGCTGGTTCAGGAATTATGGGACTTGAATTCCACAGGTTGTCAAAGAATTATGGTTGCCCATCCCTGGTTCAGATGGTAATGTCTGACGCCCACTCCAACCATCAGCTCCTTAGAGGCCTTCTTGAAGTGCCTGTGAGATAAAGAGCTTTAAACGACCAGTTTCTTACTATCACATCAAACCATTGGCAGGCTCTGATAAAGGAGGGGAGAGCTGGAAACTCAAAAGCTGTAATGTTGTTCTGCAATAATCCCCTGCTTTTCAAAAGTTTGCATTGGCCAGAGAATCAACTGTCAGAGAGGCAGCATTATCTTATGGATACATTTCTAGCCAATGTGTACTTTGCTTTGCAATTAACAGCTTTTCAAAAGCTCTTTGATTAAGCTGCTTTTTATTTATTTATTTAGGTGGCAGTGGGAGCCCTGCTATTCACTGCCCATGCCAGCTGAGGTTACTCATCTCCCAACAGCTACCAAATAGGTTTGTAATTGTAAGGCTTGGCATTTAATTACACTCATTCTAAATACTTACATTTTTATCAATTAGTTAACAGGCTAGAGAGAGACTTATTGCTGGGGCCAGATCATTTGGAAGTTCCTGTGGCCTTTGTGAGAGCAAGAAGCCAGGTTGGGGGGCGAGGGGCGGGGGGCTGTAGAGCAACGTTAATATCTGTAATTAACCTCACGAGTCCTGGACTGTTCAATTAGACTGAACCCCTTCCATCATCCATATCATCCATATGTCTTCTGTCAGATAGGATTTTTAATGTAAAATAATAGTTTAGAAAATGAACAAATATTAGCATTAAAAATATTGTAGAAAAATAATAGAACACCCTCACCCCAAGAGAGCTGTCTGCCAAGCAATTTATTAATGCAAATAATTAATTCATAACTTTCACCCACACTTCTGTTACACTAGGTTTCCTGTTATAGGTTTTTAAAGACTAAAAAGGGATCCATATTAAAAAAAAGTCCGTATATTATAAGACACCAACTTTGCTTATCTGTATTGTGTTAAATAAAATGTAGATGTAAGGTTTGTGCCGTTTGCTAAGCCATACATGAGCCATGGTTTTTCAAATGACAATTGGCTGGGTTCACACAACAGATTAAGTCAAAACCAGTTTGGGGTCTTATCTGAACCTTGTGAGAATGTGAAAACATTACTAAAACATCAACTAAGATGGAGAATCCCATTTAAAACTTATTTTCTAGTTATTACTACATTCATGTGTATCACCTGAAGCCATAAAATACATGTGCAGATCATGTGCAGTTATCACAAGGCCCTTGAACAGATGATTTTCAGAAAAGTCACAAATATTTAGTCACTATGCCAAATATTTTACCTGCATTCATACAACACATTTAAACTGATCACAAGATTAATCTAGTGTAGGGGTGTCAAGCTCAATTTCATTGAGGGCTGCTTCAGGGTTGTGTTTGAACTTGGGGGCCCAGGTTGGGCATGGCCAGGGTGGGCGTGGCCAGTCAATGTCACTCTTGTCAGGGGCATCTGTGGTGGCCCGTGCTATCAGTGAAAATGGATTCCCGAGATCCATTTTCAGCTGCGATGGCTTCCTGCAACCTTTTGCCAGTGAAAACAGACCTTGGGAGGGTTGCATGGGCCGGTCCTTCACTGTTTCCAGGTCGGCCCTATAAGCCAGATCTGTCGGACTTCGAGTTCACTACGGAGCCCATCAGCTCCAAACACACCTCGCAGCAAGTCAGCTGACAACGGAGAATATAATCTTGGCTCTGCTGACACTGGATCTGTATTGCTGCTTGTGGGCTAACCGATGGTGTTGAAGGTTGCTTTAGAATGACTCAGCAGAGCTGTGAACTGCAGGATGGATTCTGAAGCACTGCAGGACTGGAAATGGCTTTTTTCATGTATTGATGTGGTGCCTATTGTTAGAGGGGGTTGGGATGGTAATTAAGCATTGAGTTAAGACATGGTGAAGGTGGCACCAGGTGGGGATCAATTAGTGAGGGTCAGAATAGATTAGGGATGTAGACATGTTATAGGTTAATAGCATTTAGAGATAATAGGTTAGGCGTGGCCAGAACTAGAACTGAGTATAGGCCTGGGTATGGTGGGGTGTATCTCATGATAATGAAAGGAAAAAAGAGCAAACTCAAACCCAATGCTAACCTTGCCTGGCTTTTAGCCATTGTTGCCTGATTAGAGTATTTGTTGTTTGCTAATATATTGAATAAAGCATCATTGTCCTAAAGAGGAGCTGGAGTTTGGATTCATTTAAAGACAAATCTTCAATACTCAAGAACTGGCTGAGAAGATCTAAGCACCCTGCAGGCCAGATCCGGCCCATGGACCTTGAGTTTGATACCCCTAATCTGGCGTCTGAGTTTGCACATTGCATTGAACTGTTAAATTACTGTAAATTGCTAATACTGTAACACCAATGATGTCTAGCTAAGTATGTTGTGGGATTACTACTCTTGGGTAACAAATGATTTATCATTGTAGCATCAAGCATTGGAAGATGCAAACTACATATGACATAAACAAATTTGCATCCTCCAAGAAGCAAATGTCCTTTGAAGTTCACAGTGGCTTCTTGTCTGGGAGATTCAAAAGTCGCCTGGGTGGGGAACTTGTGGCTTATATGCTGTATTGGCAAATGTCCCATGTGAGTCACTTGGACAATCAAGAAATTGGCTCTTGATTGTCCTTCTCATCATGAATAACAGCATCAGTCTTCATGGCTCCAGCATATTCTGCTTTGATCTTTATTCTGATCCAAACATCTCTGAGATGTCTTGGTGTACCTTGGGATGATACAGATAGCCACCTCTCCTTCTGTAATTCTCCATCTATTCATTCTTTGCTCTCCTCCTATTCTTGTTACCCAGCTACTAACATGGAGTGCCTCTGAACATACATTTCACTGTGACCCCCTTAACCAATCTCAGCTCTTCTTCCTAGCTATGCTTCTGTTTCAATTATGATGAAGCAGGGAGCAACCTGACAGAGATTATATGAACATAACAAGTCAATTATGTGAGACATTTCCCCCCATGCTAATCCAGGCTTCCCTCCACAGCAATGGATGAAGATGTTTCTATTTTCTCCTGGGGCATATGGATAACTCCATAGCCCTAGACTAATCATAGTCAGAAAATCCCAGATGATTGGATGTACTTTTGTTTTTCTTTCTTAGTTTTTAGAGCCATTGTGATGACAAGAGCGATGTGGCTGAAATAACACATCTTGCTGTCTGCTTGGATGGCTTTGAATTCCACTTTACTAGCTGACTAGTCCCAATCTCTCCTATGATAAGATATTCTTATTATATAAATCACAATAATTATTGCCACATGTGTGGCTACACAAAAAGATATACAAATTTTAATGCAAATCCTTAAGCCATTTCTTCTCTAAGTGGATGATATCTCTCACAGTGTTTCCATCCATGGCATTCCTAAATGCTCTGTTGAAGCACTGCGTCACATTTGGAGCACAGCTACTGCTGAGAGATTGGGAAATCATTCAGATATCTGGGCTTCCCTTGCCAGTTTTTGGTCTTCAGGTGCCTATACTCTGGCATTATAACATAGGATTTCGGGGGAACAGATTTTGTTAAATCAGAGCTAAATTGGGAATTCAGATTCCATACTGCAATGAATTCTTCCTTCTAGCAAACCAGGGATGGGATTCAATTTTTTTTACTACTGGTTCTGTATGTGTGGCTTGGTGGGTGTGGCTTGGTGGGCGTGGCAGGGGAAGGATACTGTAAAACCTCCATTCCCTCCCCACTCCTGGGGGAAGGTTATTGCAAAATCCTTATTGCCTCCTCCACCCCACTAACCTGCTTTCCAGCTCAGTTCTCCTGTGCAGGGTAACAAAAGAAGACCCAGCCAATCAGCTGGGACTCAGGAGGCAGAGAATAGGTGGGGGCGGGGCCAGTCAGAGGTGGTATTTGCCAGTTCTCCGAACTACTCAAAATTTCCACTACTGGTTCTTCAGAACTGGTCAGAACCTGCTGAATATCACCACTGTAGCAAACCCTCATGAACATTTGCCTCTGAAATATATGTTGCCCTGTATTTTGAGTAAAAGGTAACTGAAGACAAGCTATTAAAAATTCATTAGAACAGGGGTCTCCAGGGGTCTCCAACCTTGGCAACTTTAAGCCCGGTGGACTTCAACTCCCAGAATTCCCCAACCAGAATTCTCCAGCCATTCTAATGAATTGTTAATAGAAATTAAATGCATGCCTAATGTGAAGTTCCACAATGAGTTTTAGCAACAGAGGTTTCTGACAGGCACTCTTCTTAAATAGTCTACAAGTGCAGAAATAGCCTGCTTTTCTCTCTCTCCCCTCTCTTGTATCCCAATGAGAAAGTTTAACTTTAGATAAGTCTTGGTTTACACAGCAGAAAAACAGTCTGTCTTGGGATAGAATGGATCTTTAGCCTCACCTTACTACTGTCTCTTCTACAGCTTTCTAACTTCAGACCTAGCTAACCCCAGAAACTGGCCTCCTACAATAGAACCTGTTCTTCTAAAGTTGGATGTTTCCCTCCACTTACAATAGTGGGAATCCAACATATCCTTTGGAAATTTTTTCACTATTCCATAGGCTGGAACTTTGTACAAGCTTTTTAAAGAAGTTTTGATCTTTTCTCTAGAGAAGTATTGTTTTATGCCAAAAATTTGTTTAATAAGCTGGAGTGCCAGTGGCTATAGCACCAGGTTGAACGTGCTGTGATTCCAGAGTTTCAGATGCACATTGTACATGGCTCTTTAAGAATAGTCTTCTTGAATTCAGCTCTGTTTCAGTAAGCAACGGACCAAGTAGATCTAGGTCTAAATAAATAAATTGAAAAAATTGGAGCACCTAATCAGTCAAAAGACAGAAGACTCCAAAACAGAGTCAAAGAAAAATATGGAAATCAGAACAGGTGACAACAAGGTGAAACTGATCCAAAGGTTGCTTCAGCATCTAGCTACTCTTGAATGGAAAATTGTATGCCTCAACCTCAAAACCCCCACTCAGATTCAGATGATGCTCACTTAAGCTTTCAGAACACTGTTCTACATAAGAGTAAGTGGGACATCTGATAGTTTACTATGTGAAATGGAATGTGAGTTAGATGCATCTAGGTTTGATGTAGCACAATTACTGAGGTATCCCTTGATTTTTGAATTGAGCTCTTCTTCCAAAAGAATTTTCCCACAAGCCAAGTGCTTCTATGTTTACTCATGAGCTTTCTGAAGTTGTAAAGACTTAGCAGGCAATTCTTGGTTATAGCGATGGACTCACTTGCCTGGCTTTCAGGCACTTTTGGTGCAGCCTCTTCACAGATAGATTCTTCTAGGGTTCTAAGAAATCTGCTTATCCTTTAGGAGATCTGTCCCTGGATATCGTAAACAATAAATTAAAAGATCAAAAGAAGAATTGGAAGTTCCATTCAGAGGTTGAGAAACTCAAAGCTGTTTGGTCTGTTGATCTCCTAGGGCCCATAAGGAAACTATGGGAGGATATACATTAATTGTGACATCCCTTGATTAAACATTCTAGATTTTACATAGTCTTCTATTTCCCCCATCATTTTTCACAACTTAAAAAAATACAGAACCCAAATAATCAGATAGCCTTTGTTTTGTCCCTTTTTTCTTTTCTGTTTTCTAAAAAAATCTTGTTACTTTTCTTCTTCTTTTTTCTTTTAAACAAAGCTGAAGAAGGAAAGGTATAAACTGTTGTGTAAAAATATGCGGAATATAATAGCACCCTTGCAAAGTATGTTTTTTCAGCTTCTGGCTGTTTAAAAGAACTGTTGACTACTGGGAAGCAAAGAGCAAATTTGCAAGAAAGGGCTCGACACAATAGAGCTGTGATTATTAGATGGAACGATTGGGCTTTTTAATGGCAGGAACTTTACAGTCATTTTCAAATGTGATTTTATAATTGTAATAATAAAAAATAATAAGAGTGCGAGGATAATAATAATAATTCTGACAATATTTTAAAAAGCCGCTCCTTCCACATTTAATTCAACGCAGAAACCAGTCTCGTGAACAACCGGGAAAAGCAGCTGGGCACATTGCATGTTCCTCTTTTGTCGTTGCAAAGATGTTTCTGAGTTTTTATTGAGAGGGTCGGCAATTAATATCTGTGCATCCTCTGTCAATAGGATGCTCGGGGTAGCGCTCCATAAAGACACCCTTTGTTTCTTTAATAATGAGGCAGACAGTTCAAGCTGTACAATGTCCAAGTTCCAGACAGGTGGAATAAGGAGGTGGCATCTGTCTAAATATTGAATGCCACGCTTCCCCCATCTGCTATGATAACAGAGCGAGGCTGTTTGGCTTCAGTTTATCCCATTCTGCGTGCAACTAGCCAGCCATATGCGCCATAGGCTCCACGTGCCACCAGAGCAACACAGCTACCGAAGCAACCTTGGAGCTGGTAACTGAACAAGTCAGGAGAGAAAAAAAAGCTGGGAAGGGGAGGGGTGGGTGGGTTCAAAGGTCAGGCACGTGCTGGAATCAGCAGGTGACACTCAATACAGCTACTGAGTTGTCCTGAAAGGACCAATAGGACAGAGGCCTTCAAAGTCAATTGCCAGAATGAAGTGAGCTGCCAATCAAATTTTCCAACCACATACCTTTCAGGCTAGTCAAATAAGAAGATTTAGCGCACATGGCAGCTCTTCATTTATAATCCTGACTTAGCCCAGCATGGCTTAGTTCTGTTGACAGATGATGGGCACCAGCCAGCTGGGGTGGATCTTAGACAAACTAGCACTGTAAAATTAAAATTAAATTAGTGCCACACTTGGGCACATTAGTTAGGCAACAGTTATGCAATCTGTTCAAGAGTCATCTTCAGTGTCAATAATGATCTAAACAGATGCAGTTTATTTATTTATTATTTAGCTAGCTAGCTTGCTAGCTGTTTGGGAGGAGGTATAAAGCATTTGAAGATTTTCATTTTATCGAATACCATTAAAAAATATCATTCTGGTATCTGGGGGAGCTTCCAATGTCCAAGCCTTCAATAGTACCCCTCTTACCTGTAACATTCAAGGTGGCTTTCTTTTCTTTCTTTAATCAGGAAATAACATTCTCTAACAAGAGATCATCACTTCATCATTTACTTCCCTTTCAAAATTATTATGACATAAAGCCTTATAGAATATTTATTGGTTGGTAAAAGTTTGGTTTCAAAATTTATTTCCCACCTTTCTTATGGATCCTCCCCAAAAACCAAAACAAAGAAAAAAAGAAACAAAATAAACCCACTCCTCTATTTAAATCTGCAAATGTTTCTGTTTTTATTTAATGACCAGATGTTCTGATGAAATAAAAAGGAAGACACGTGGGGCGGGATGAGGTAGGACTGCAAATGTTTAGGACAAAAGCATAGCTGCCTTTTGTGTAGCTGCTTAATCTGTTAATCATGTTGCTGATGTCTGCGGTGGAGTAAAAAAAAAGCGACAAATCTTGGGCTACGTAAGGGGGCCCTGATCCAAATGCATTTACAATATTGTCCATAAAAATAAAAAAAAAAGGGTATTCTGTGCTGCAATACAGCTACCTAACTAAAAAGATGTGCAATGATCCTATACTAAGCCCTATCTCTCAAAATATGGCAAGATTGTGAATTAATGCATTAAAGGGTGGGTGGAATCAGGATGATGCTTAGTCCTATTCCTGAACTCTGCTACCATACTTAACTAACAGTCTGCACCATTCTACACAGCATGTGCACCGGATGCGCGCCTGTCATCTCGTCTTTAAATGTAAGGATACTGATCCTCCAAGAAAAGTGTTTATGTATTTTAATATTTGATAACAAATTTGGAAACCACTTACCATGACTATTACAACATCCATGATGATACAGTTTCTGAGTATTATGGGAGGTCAAGATGGTAATGATGAATGTATTTATGATGACTCTCATCATGATTTATTACTTATAGCTTTTATGTACATTGAGAGCTTATGCCCTGAAGACAAATTCCTTGTGTGTCCAGTCACACTTGGCCAATAAAGATTTCTGTTCTAAATTAGCTAATGGGCCTGATTGCTGAGATTGGTCCAGATCACTGCCAGTTACTTTCATCAGGTGGGATTTACTGAGGAGCCCTGAAAAGTCAAGCCAAAGCACTACCAGCTTTGAAATCTACATCAAGTTGCTCTGGCCACCCCTTTTGTGTAACTAAAGCACAGCCTCACAACATACGGAGAAATAGGATTCCTACATCCCACTGAACCAAAGTATGCTTAGTCATATTGTCAGGGTTCCAAGTAATATATATCCCATTCAATAAGAACTCCGAGGCAGGCAAGTTCCTCAAAGAACATTTTATTCGAATTGGCATATTCCTGCTGGAAACTCGGCTCTAAGTTGTTGCTGGTTTTACACCCAATTAAAAGTAAAAATTTATCACTTCCCCCCAGTCTCAGTCACAGGGTCCAATGAGCACACAGCCCAGTTGCTAGGTGACCTCAGTCTCCACCTTTCAAACACCTGCACCAACATCCTTGATTCCCAGAGAAAGAATTTTATTTAGACTACAACACCCCAGCTATCTCTACACCTACCCCACTCCTTGGCCTCTTCGCTCCAGGCTGTGTAAGCCCTAAAACAGTGAAACAGTGAGAAGAGAAACCTCCCTAGAAAACTACCCAAAAAAAAATGGCCACAGTTCAGCCAACTTCAGGGATGCCATCAAGTTTTATTCAACCAATTTGTGCAACATGCTAAGCCTTGTATCCCAATTTAAGCTGTAATGGCTAAGTTCACACAGCATATTAAGTCAAAAACAAGTCACACTATAGTTTAGGGCAGGGAGAAGCCTATGGTAATCCAGATATTGTATAATATCTGCATAAGCGATATGTATTTCTTATATATATCCATGTATTCATAACTATTAACCCTAACCCTAACTATTATCTTGTAAGCAATTGACAAAAATAAATAAATGAATAAAATAAATATTGATATTCCTAGCAGGCTTCACCACTAGATATGCATGCTGGGAATACTCAGAATTATGAACTGTAATTTGGGACCATCTGTAATGCTGATAGTTGCCTACTCTGCAGTTGATGGAAGAGAATTCTTTTTAAAGTAACTTGAACATCAACAGCATCAGACTGGCAAACAGGGTCTCAGAATTGTCCAGGAACAAAATGGCTGTTCAGCAAACCAAGCAGTGACTTTGGCCATTTAGTTATCTTCCCCACTGGGAAAAACTTTTGAAACACATTGTTCACTTTTGAAAATACAGAGATGACCCTTGCTATTTCCTGGCCTTCATGGTCTAGGAAGCAGAAATTCTACCATTAACAGTAAAAGTTCAGGATTGTCTGCAGGATATATATATAAAATCAATATGGTATCCATGGCAATGCAACTGAAGTTTTGCCTGATTCTTATATGTGTCACATTAAGGAGAAAGTATAATCTTGTAAGAAACATAATAATAGATAGGCTGGTCTCCCAATGGGATGAATAGAAAATGGACAGAAGGAAAGAGGATGATGAAACTACTTGGCAGAGTGAAGAAAACTATATTATAGAGCATGCTTTCTCATCCTTGGCAACTTTAAGATGTGAGAACTTCAATTCCCAGAATACCCCAGCATGCTAATGGGGGAATTCTGGGAGTTGAATTTCCCAGATTCTAAAGCTTTTGAGGTTGAGAAACACTGTGTGTGTGTGTGTGTGTGTGTGTGTGTGTGTGTAAACATGGATGAGAAAAGTGTTGAAAAAAATGAGGTTAGAAAAAGATATTGTATATACTATTGTGCAGAGAAAGAAAAAGTTAGTTGAAAAAAATTAAGTCAAAGAGAGCAAGTCTTGTTTAAGATGAAAAGAAATGGAAAAATGCAGTGATTTTTAAGGAACATTTTTTAAAAAATGCTTTGGAAGTGGATGAAAAGGACTGAACAAGGACTCTCTAGCAAAAATGATGAAATTATATGAAATGAAAATTAAATGAGGGAATCCCAAGAGGTGTTATTTAAAGATACAATGCTTTGTTAGTATTCAAACAACTAAATGGTGTGAATATTGACAACATTATTGATTTGATTGAATACTTAAATTATATGTTTACTATTATATATTATTATATATTTGATACACTTTTCCTAGCATCAATAAAAGAGAATTTTTGTAGCTCATGGTTGAATCCTTATTACATTCTGAGTTTTGTGGTTTCAGTGCAATAGTAAAGATTTAGTTGAGTAATGAAATATCTGCCGGAAAACAACAAAGTTCAGAAAACATCAAGGACCCTATTATTTCTAGTGTTTGTCTCATTAAGTTCTAAGGATCCACTTGTTTGCTGTTCATATAGCAAAGTTATCAATGCCTGGTGGAATGAAATTTTGTTTTTCAGCTGACTTCTCACAGTATTTATGGAACAAAGAGGAAGAAATGGCCCAAAGCCACCCACCTGACTTTTGTGCTTATGGGAAAAGTAAAATTTGGGGCATCCTGCTGTTGGTCCAGCATCTTAAGCATCACTTCATATTGGTTCTCTGATATTTAATACTTTATATATTTAATAATTTTAAAAAATTGTATTGTATGCATATTATGCTTGTTTTAAGCCATTTAGACTGAAGTAGTACAGAAGCATTCATAATAAAAAATAAATAATAAAAACAATAAGTGCACCATGGATGGCATCCATAACTGAAGAAATGATACAATATAGATATAATTTGTTACAAACATAGAATAATGGAATTGGAAGGGATATTGGAGGTTTTCTAGTCCAACCCTGTGCTAAAGTAGGAGACCTTTTTGGCACTGAGTGTCAAACTGGGAGTGTGCGCATGTGCACTGGAAACAGGAAGAGCAGTTCCCTGACGCGTGCGGGCACGAGTTCTGGAAAACAGAAGCTTAGCTTCCTGGTACGTGCATGTGCACCAGCCACCTGGTCTTCCAGTTTCTAATGCGCATGCACATACAAAGACCAGCTGGCCAGCGTGCGAATGTGCACCAGGGAGCTGCTCTTCGGGTTTCTGGTATTCCCGTGCATGCGAAGACTAGTTGGCTGGTGCATGCACACACTCTAACCCAGAAGAACAACGGGCGACGGCTGGCGTGCCTGGAGAGATTGCTCTACGTGCCACTTCCGGAGCATGTGGCATAGGCTCGCCATCACAGCCCTATATCATTTCAGACAAATGGTTGCCAGTCTCTTTTTGAAAGCCTCCAGTGATGGAGCACCCAGAACTTCTGAAGGCAAGCTATTCCATTGGTTGATTCATGGTTAGGAAATATTTCCTTAGTTCTAGGTTGTTTTTCTCCTTGGTTAGTTTTGGTCCATTGTTTCTTATCTTGCCTTCTTGTGCTTTGGAAAATAATTTAACCCTCTTGTCTTTGGAGGAGCCCCTCAGATACAGTATTGGAACCAGAGGTGGTATTCAGCAGGTTCTGACCAGTTCTGGAGAACCGGTAGCGGAAATTTTGAGTAGTTCAGAGAACCGGTAGCGGAAATTTTGAGTAGTTAGGAATACCACCTCTGAGTGGGCCCACCCTCATCTCTTCTCTGCTTCTCGAGTCCCAGCTGATCAGCTGGGTCTTCTTTTGTTGCCCTGCACAGGAGAACGGAGCTGGAAAGCAGGTTATTGGGATGGGGAGGGAGGATTTTGCAGTAATCTTCCTCCTGGAGTGAGGAGGGAATGCGGTTTTTTCAGTATTCTTCCTCTGCCATGCCCACCAAGCCACGCCTATAGAACCAGTAGTAAAAATATTTGAATTCCACCACTGATTGGAATACTATTATCATGTCTTCCCTAGTCCTTCTTTTCACTAGATTAGACATACCCAAATGAAATTGTGCGAATGTTTGAATAGTGTGTCCAATTAAAAAGAGTACCCAAAGTGATACTGTACCCAGTTTGGAAAATGCAGTATAACTTCATGCCAGGTAGGAGATGTCTAAATCAGAGTTTGGTCTCCAGCAGGTCATTGAAAAATGTATCAGTGTAAGAAAGAAAGTACACTGTATGCACGTTGATTTAGAGGTAGAACAAAGTGAATAGACTTGAATTATGGAACGTTCGCTTACCAAATGATTCAATACTGAGCAGAGAATGAAGCAAGCATGTGTGGTATCTCCTTGCCTATTTAATATATTTGTTAGTAAAGATGCAAGGCATGCCTGTGATAACAATAGAAATGTGTTGGTTGGGGAAATGAATATATATATGTGTGTTTCTGTGAAAAGGATTGTATATTGTTGAGAATTTTTATTTCATTTGATTTTAATGATTTATAGAGCCATCCAACTCGCAGCAATAACTCCGAGTGCCTTACAAAGATGGAAACCACCCCACGACATATAACGCATGACACCTTGCTTAAAATAAACCTCACCCAACAAACAAAAAGAAGCCACCAGCAGAATTTACTTAACCTTCTAGCCCAAATGCCTGGGGAACAGTCAGATGTTTAAAGCCTTATAAAAAATAATAACAGAGTTAGTATCACCATCTGGTTTACAACTACAGGTAATCCTCGACTGATGACCCCAGTTGAGCCCAAAATTTATGTTGCTAAGTGAGACAGTTGTTGAGTGAACTTTGTTTCATTTTACGATCTTTCTGGCCACAGTTATGAAGTGAATTACTTCAGTTGTTAAGTTAGCAATGCAGTTGTTAAGTGACTTTGCTATCAGAAGTTCACGAGAGAGGATCACATGACCCCTGGACACTGCAACTATCATAAATATCCCACTACCACTACTATTACTATCAATCTTCCTCATCATTCCTTATTGCCCATCTCTTCCCACTTGTGACTGTATGACTGTAATTTTGTCGCTGGTATCCTTATGATTTATATTGTTTCCTAGTATGATTTGATTGCTTATTGTACCCTATGACTATCATTAAGTGTTGTATCTTATGATTCTTGACTCTTCACGAATGTATGTATACTGAGAGCATTTGCACCAAGACACATTCTTTGTGTGTCCAATCACACTTGGCCAATAAATAATTCTATTCTATTCTATTCTATTCTATTCTATTTTTTTCTATTCTACTTTACTCTACTCTATTCTATGAGTCAATTGCCAAGTTTCTGAATTTTGATCATGTGACCATGGGTATATTGCAATGATCATAACTGTGAAAAATAGTTTTAAGTCACTTTTTACAGTGCTGTTGTAACTTTGAATGGTCACTGAATGAACTATTGTAAATTGAGGACTAGGCATATTATCTGATCAACAAGTTATAAAGACTGAAGTAGTGAAAAATAAACCAAACATATATAACATGTGAATTTCTTGGTGCTCTCTAAGCTTCCTTACAAAGCTTCCATTGTCCACCTAGGTAATAGAATCAATGTGAGAGTTTCAGTATCTAATTAGGTAATGAAAGTTCTGTAGCAATTAGCCAAGCTCAAAGAGCAGCAAGAACAATTCAACTTTGAGCCACATATATTCTCTTCTATTGGAACAAAACGTAATAAATGGGGATAAATTAAAAACAAAAATAAATTAGTATATCTTTGTCAAGTGACTATTAAAAATAGTAAAATAGATGGAGAAACATTTTAAGATGTGCATACGATCAGTAGAAAGTAATGAATGGTTTGTAATCTGTTAAGAGGACATTGCATTTGTTAGGAAAAGCAAAAATGGTTGACAAAGCGAGAGACAAAAGGGATAGGTATAAAAAGTGGAAAGTGGCGCTTATAATGAGCAGCATACCAGCAAATAGCCAAAATCTGCAAGGATGGAATCAGGAAAGCTAAGGCTCAGACTAAGACTTGCAACAAATGCAAAAAATAACAACAAAAAGCTTCCTTTAATATATAAAGAACAAGAGGAAATGCTGGCCCACTAATGGGAGGTGATGGGCATTAGGAAATAAAATAGAATGCTTAATTTTTATTTTTTGCATTTGTCTTTACACAAAAGGAGAAAAAATATCCAACTTGTCAAAAGCAGCACATGGGAGACAGAAGAGGAATTCAAGTCAAAATACTGTAGGTAAAGAATAGGTTAGACAAACACGTAGCCCCTCTGAAGGAGTTCAAGTCTCCTGTTACAAATTTATATCTCAGGAGGCTAAAGGAGATGGTAAGTATACTATATTTAGATTTCAGTAAGACATTTGATAAAGTAGACCACAACCTACTTCTTGGTAAAATGGAGCAAAGTGGGATAGACAGCTGCTGGTCAACCGTATTAAGAGTGTGGCCTTTAATGGAACAACATCTAGATCAGGGCTGTCAAACTCCCGGCCTGTGACCCAGATGCATCACGCACTGGCCATGCCCACGCCCAGTTTAACAAAGGGGAAAAAAGTCCAGACACATCATGTGATGCCGCTGTGACAATGTGAGTTTGACACCTCTGATCTAGATGGATAGAAGTATGTGGAAGGTTCTCAGGGTCCAGTTTTGGTCCCAGCTGTCTTCAGCATCTTCATAAATGAACTAGATGAAGAGATTGTAGGAGTGCTCATCAAATTTGAGAATGATACCAAGCAGGTGAAAATTGAGAACATTTTGGAAGTTAAACTCAACATTCAAGAAGGGTCTTGACCAGAGGTGATATACAGCAGATTCTGACCAGTTCTGGAGAACTGGAAGCGGAAATTTTGAGTAGTTCGGAGAACCAGCAAGTACCCCCTCTGACTGGAGATTTTACAGTATCCTTCTCCTGCCACGCCCACCAAGCCACGCCCACAGAACCGGTAGTAAAAAAATTTGAATCCCACCACTGATCTTGACAGACTTGAGAATTGGACACTAAACCATAAAATGCAGTTCAGTGGTAAGAAAAGTAAGCTCCTGCACTTAAGACAGGAAAAAAAACAGATGCACAGGTACAAGAAGGGCAATACCTGATTCAACAGCAGTGCCTGTGAGAGTAATCTAGGTATTCTGGTGGACTAATACTTAAATATAAGTCAGCAGCATGCTGCAGCTGCCAAAAAAGCCAATATAATCCTGTGGTGCATCAACAGAGAAATAGTATCAAGTTCAAGGAAAGTGATAGTATCACTCTATAGCATACTGGTGAGACCACATTTTGAATACTGGTCCAATTCTGGTCATCACAATACAAAAAAATGCATTGCTAAGGCCCTAGAAACAGGGCAGAATAACAGAGATAATAAGGGGTCTGGAGGCTAAATCCTGTGAAGAACAACTAAGGAATTAAATATGTTTAGCTTAACGAAGAGAAGAGTAAAGGGAGACATGATAGCAATCTTCCCACCCATAAAGGGCTGCCACAAGGAAGGGAGCATTGATTTATTTCCCATAGCACCTGAGAGTAAAACAAGAAGCAATGGGTAGAAGCTTGTTAGAGGGAGATCCAACCTAGAAATAAGGAGGAACTTCCTGACAGAAATGATTAAGAACTATTAAGCAGTGAAACAACTTGCCTCCTAGAATTCTAGGTGCTCCATCACTGGAAGTTTTCAAGAAAAGATTGAACAAGAATTTGTCTGAGATGCCTTGGGCAGAGGATTGGTCTAGGAAACTTCCAAAGTCCCTTCCAACTCTATGCCATGAATTGTGGAGTCTGTGATACTCTCCAGGCTTGGCTGTCTGCGTGAAGACACTTCATTACACAGTTATGTAACATCGGCATTGCTGGTAAGTGTGGCTTTGTTCCATATTTGTATACAGTAACACCCTGCCAGCGATGATGTAGTTTCTCCTCAGTAGTTCCTTGTTTTCTCCTTGATTGTGTATTTAATGTTCATCCTTGACTGCCTGGCATTGGCTGCTACAGAGGAGGCATTCTGGCCTTTTTGTTTCCTTCTTACCTTTTTAAAAAATTGTCTCTTTTAAATGGCTTGTAAATGTGATTTATCAATGCATCTATTGATGCCGATTTGTCTGAGTGCCAATCTTCCAGGAATTCCCTAACATATTTGGATTTAGTATTTATTTGATTTGTCAATCGCTTACAAGATACAGGTATAAGAATAAATATAGTTTTTAATACATGAGATAGATTCTTATAAGAAAAATAAAAAGAAACAATAGGATAGGGGCGGCAAACAATAGGCAGGCACGATTGGTGTGCTTATGCACGCCCCCTAAAGGCCTCTTAGGAAGGGGGTGAAGTCAATAGTAGACAGTCTAAGGTTAAAGTTTTGGGGATTTGGGGAAGAAACCACAGAGTCAGATAGAGTATTCCAAACATTGATCACTCTGTTGCTGAAATTGTATTTTCTGCAATCAAGTTTGGTGTGATTAACCTTCAGTTTGCATCTATTGTGTGCTCTTGTATTGTTATGATTGAAGCTGAAGTATTCATTTGCAGGTAGGACATTGCAGTGTATGATTTTATATACTATATTTAGATTGGACCAGAGGCAGCGTAGTTCTAGATTTTCTAGATCTAGAGTTTGGCTTGGTCCAGAATGCTCAGTTTCCCAGCTGAAACTATGGTCGAGTCAGTCCATATCTTTTGAGATTAAAGAGTTTGCATTATGTCTTCTAACTGCTAGTGATGTTCATGGATGCCCAACATACCCAAACTAAGACAGATTATTGCAGGAAAGCAGAATTTGATAACAACATGAAGTGATCCTACTTTCGGTTGACCCAGCACATCTACCTTCTGCTCTTCTTAGGAGGTCCCAAGCCAATGCTTTCTACTGATACCACCACCTTCTAACTTGAACAATGTCCTTTTTTGTACCCTTATATTGACACCCTTCACACCAGAGGAGTAAAACAACAACCACAACAACAATAACCTTTTTTGTTGTCTGTCTCCTTCCCCTCCAGGGCCATCATCAGTTTCAGTTTATCTACTTTGTCTCATATAAGTCAGAATAGAATATTTTTTATTCCTCACACTATAAAGCACTGAACAAAGAATGTTGAAGCTTAGAACACATCCACCTGTCCCCAGCATATCAGCAGTTTACTTTGGTTTTCTAATGCATGATCAAAGGGCTGTAAATATAGTCTAAACAGCATGAAATAATCACTAGGGGTACAATACAAACTGATTTTTAAAATGCGCACACACAAAACAATATAAAACCCACTAAGCAAAGCCCTACAACCAACCAATGCCTTTATGCAAGAAGTGAATGCAAACTAATTTTATGATGCGCAGCCAAACAAAGCTGGTGGTATGGAAATTAGGGTTAAGAAGCTAACCTCCCTCCTACTTCTTCTTTGAAGATTCTTTCCTACTAGGGGAGAAGGTAATGAAAATATTTTACCTCCCCACTAATAATAGGGAAGGGCATTGAGCCAAAAAAAAAAAAATAATCCAAAAGAACAACCCTGGAATGAAACGTACTTTTGTACAATTATAATACAGGAAAAGGTGGTTGTTATTCTTCTACAAAATATTCAGAAATGAACAATTCTATTACAATTGTCTTGAAATGTAAACCTCTACATATTCTGTTGTAGCGTAGAAAAATAAGTGAATTCTTTGCAGAATTCAATTTCTGATATCATTTTTAGATGGGAGAAGAAAGAGAACATTTTTAGTCCATATGGAAGCTAGTCATGCCTGCTGCTAATGAGGTTTAGATACAGAAGAGGTTTTAATATTATATGCACCATATACTCTTATTAATCAAGAATTGTTCTCCATTTTCCAATCCTGCATCTATAATTAAATTTCTGATATCTGTATTTAAAAGTTTTCTCATTATCTCAGAATAAATACTGCATGGTCAAGATCCATCTTTGCTATCCACTGCTTGCATGCTAGTCACATCTCTGAATAGTCACACAGAGTTAGCTTTCTCTCATTGGATTACATTTCACAAAAGCATCTCAGTTTGTTTCCAAGTCATCTTGCTTCTTCCCAACACTGCCAATTGATGGCCCTTTTCCTTCCCTTCGTAGCCAAACTCATATCTGTTTCCTAATTACTCTTTGTCTAGGTTATTGTAGCTGCTTATTGACCATAAATTTGTTCTTGTCTCTTACGGACTACATAAATAAACTCCAGGATGATTTGTTGCTAACCTGGTCTTCCAGGTATTAGAGTGTTGCACCCAGGGGTGGGATTCAAAATTTTTAACAACCAGTTCTGTGGGTGTGGCTTAGGTGGTGGACATGGCTTGGTGGTCATGTGACTGGGTGGATGTGGCTTGGTGGTCATGTTATTGGCTGGGCATGGCCAACTCAATATCACTCACATAGAGGCACACATTTCCTCGCCTGGCCTCTGATGACTGTGGGGATGCTGCAACAGTCGTAAGTGTGAAAAATGGTCATAAGTCACTTTTTTCAGCGCCATTGTAACTTTGAATGGTCACTCCACACAAGCAAAGTACCAGCAAAGGAGGGAAAAAAAACTGCAGAGATGTTCCTGAGACAGGAAGTCTAGTCTTGCCAAGAATGTAATAAGGGTTAATGGAGAGGCAGTTTCTGTAAGCAACACCAGAATGTTTCCTTCCTGCCTTCCTTACAAGATTAGGCCAGTAATTTCTTCTAACAACCAGTTCTCCGAACTGCTTAGAATGTTAGCAACTGGTTCTAGCGAATAGGTGGGAACCGGTAAAATCCGACCCCTGCCTTTATCCTCTGTTTTTGAAGCACGACTGATTTGCACGGCACAGCAGAGTGCTGCATGGCAGCTGCTGAAGCGACCAGGAGAGTGCAGGCTTGCAGGAGGTGAGTTGGACTGCCTCTGTGCCTGCGCAAAGATCTCTGCATCTGCACAAAGTGTGCATTTGGCACGCACATGCATGCAAAGTGTGTGCACACACTTAAAGTGCACCCACCAATCCACGCCCACTGAACCAGTGGTAAAACTTTTTGAATCCCACCATTGATCACATGCCTCTAACTACAAAGGCTAAAATTGTGACAATCTGAGAAAGCAAAAGTGGACTTTGAAAAACCAGAATAGAAAGAATACAGGTACTTCCCAACCAATTTCATAATCTTTTTTATGCTGGTTATTAAGCAGACATCACAGTTGTTAAGCCAACTAATTGTTGTTAGGTGTTGTAAATGCTGGTTTTGAGCAAAATCATTGTATAATGCAGTCATACAACCAGGGAGCACTGCAAAAGACTGTAAATGTGGGCAGTTCAGAAATGTAATCATGTGACCATGAAGGGTTTAGCTATCAGAATTGCAGAACCAGGTCATAAGTATCCCCAGAAAAGTCCATCAGAACATTGATTACTAAACAATAGGTAATAAGTCAAGGATTACCAGTATCGATCAGTTTGAAGAAGTTGAAAGTTGGAAAAAGCTTTGGAGAATATCATGGACAGTCAAGGAAACAAATGGATCATTTGTTCAAAGTTCTCACCCAGAGCACAAATGACAACACTTAGATTATCATATTTTGAATACATTATGCAAAGACTTAGTTTTTTTGAGAATTCTATGATGCTGGAAAAAATGGAAGAAAAAGATGATGACCAGAAGCAATAGACCTGATTTCAGTCACAATGGGTGCAACCAGGGGTGGGATTCTACCAGTTCGCACCTATTTGCTAGAACCGGTTGCTAACATTCTAAGCAGTTCGGAGAACCGGTTGTTAGAAGAAATTACTGGCCTTTTTTTCACACTTACAAACTGTTGCAGCATCCCCACAGTCATGAGAGACTAGGCGAGGAGATGCGTGCCTCTATGTGAGTGACATTGACTTGGCCATGCCCAGCCAATAATATGACCACCAAGCCATGTCCACCACCCAGTCACATGACCACCAAGTCACACCCACAGAACCGGTTGTTAAAAATTTTGAATCCCACCCCTTGATAAAGGTGAGTATGGAAGCCCAGATGGGTGGATGGGCCCAACAGCAGAATGGCGGAGGGAACAGGTTCGGTCTCCGCTGCTCATTGCTGCTACCAACTCGGCAAAACTGGGCTAAACTAGTAGAATACCACCACTGCATGTGATGGTATCCCAATATTTTTTCCAAGGATATCATGGCTACTCTATCAAATATCTAGACTGTGGCATGTTTGACTGCTTTTCTTTTGGTAGTCATTCCAAAAAGGCAGAAACTATTCATCACTTCTATAATTTCTCTGTCAGTTTTAAGGCTGATTGATATACCTGTTGTCATTTCTTTGGTCTTCTTTATATTTAATCTTAGTCCCCGCTTGTCACTGTGCCTTTCATTATTAGGGCTTGCAGATTATTTCTGGGAAGAAATAAAACATTAGGGCCCTTCCTTGCTATAGATAATAAGAACTAGCCATGCAACAACATGGTCACAGAAAAGTGATCAGGAATCAACTAACTAAAAATACAAAATATGAGAACTAGAGTTTCAAAGGAAGAGGACAGAGAGATTGTGAAGAGGCTGGCAAAGTAATGAAAGAGAGATTAGACATGACTAGTCAAGAGGTGAAAGGGAGTCAATTCTTAGCTTATTGTATAAATGGCAACTCAGCCCAGGTAGTAAGAAATCTGAGTAGAAGCATTTCAAATTATTCCAAAAGACTGTCTTAATAAATTCTCTATAAATGAAGGTCGAAAATCCTATTGCAGTTTCCAAGAGTCTATATTTGCTCCAAATCTGCTTACATTTATTTTAAGTTTACATTACTTAAAGCATACATTACTGAAGTCTGCATAAGTTTTACTTCACTGATCTTGCTGGGCTGAGTGCAAACTGACATGGGCAAAAGGAAAAAGTAAAGGGACAATAGTCCTGGGAAAACTTAATACTGGGCTCCCTTGGTGTTCTTTGAGCTTGGCTGTTTGCTTGCTGATGTTTCATTACCTGACAGGGTAACATTTTTAGACCCTGTGCTAGCACTGACGATGTTCCCAAGTTGGACTATGAAATATCTGCAAGCAAACAACTGCGCTCAGAGAACACCAAGGAAGATACTGTTCAATCCTGTGCTACAGATATTCTCTTCTATTGAAATCTTAATAGCTTTTCTATGGTTCATGTTAAACAGACTAGTGCTGCAGTTGCAGTACTAAGATGAATGAATAAATAGTAGCAAATCAGATCTGAAGAAAATTTAGTTCAGAAGAGATTGAATATAACAATTCAACAACATTGTCCTCTGGATTTTTTTTATAAAAAACTGATTGAAGGACTCAAGAGTATCTTTGGCACGAGGAAAACAATAATCATGGCTAGTAGAGAATAGTCCTGAATTTGGAAACCAGTTCAGAACTCATCATCTGTGGTGCCTTCCTTGAATGTAGACAGTGGTTATGTAAGTACATTATCTGGATCTGTGTCCAGCGATGAGAAAAACAAGGGAGGTGGGGTGAGGAGAGGAGGAGTTGCCATGACCTCTCCTGTAGATGGAGCAGATGTGAAATGCAACAAGCGGTTACATAAAATGGAAGGAAACTTAATGAAATGGCTCCAAATGTGACAGCAATTCATGAAAAGATTAATTATCAAGAGTAAAGACAAAATGATGCCAGGAATTGATAGGATTGATGTGAGTATCCCAAATCCTGCTGTGCAACTGGGGCCAGAGAGTACAGCCTTAATCTGCAGGCCTATTGTTTTTCTCCATAGAAAGAACCAGATTCAGTGGCCGAAAGAAGGAGGATTATGATTCTATTTTTGTGGGAGAAGGAAAAAGATTTGTAGAACTAAAATGACTTTCTTCCAAAAATTCTTCTTGGAAATTGATTAAGCCAACATTCACCAAGCATTCGGTGCATGCCAATATTTTTCAGATATTGCCTAAGGTTCATAAGTATAATGGTTCATAAAAAGGAATATTTTTCAAAGTGATATTTGATGGCATTTCAGAGATAGAATTTGTCAGGTGAAAGCTTACAGGATTTCTCATCTGATGCATACACAAATGAAAGGTATCAGTATATCTCCAGAATATTCTTATTCACATATTCATTGCAAAATTTCAAGTGATAGCACTGTAAACTTCAGGAAATGTAAATTAATATTTCAGCTCTGTTTGGTAACAACTATTAGAATCTTTCGCCCACTGATTCAGAGTTCTTTCTATTGATCCTTGAGTAAGCACAAAAAATATCAACTTCAAGTCTTCTGTTCCCATTGCTAATCCCTACCCTATCTCAATCTCCAAACTGTGTTCCACTTGCTTTAGAGAGGATGATTGGTTTTATCCTCTGATTTTGCTGGGACGCCCTTCAGCTCACCACCAACTACCCAGGAAAATATCTCCTAGAGGACCACTGCTGGTGGGATCTGATGAACCTAGTGCTTTTTCCACCTGTTTTTCCCTATAGATTATTTTATTTGCTTTTCCATTCAGTTCTGACATCACCTAAATTGCATAATATGTAAACAATTTTTTCCCAAATTGGTAATTTTAAGATGTGTGGATTTCAATTCCAAGAATTTTCCAGCTAGCTTCTGAAGAATTGAAGAGTTGAAGTTCACAGATCTTAAAGTTGACAAGTTTGAAAATTGCCACTGTAAATAACAAAACAAAAATAAATAACTAAAGAAGCTGAGTCACTATTACAAGTTCTTGGGACAAAATCCTTTTAAGTTTTTTCTCCACTTCCTGTAGTTTCTCTGATACTGGGCTGTCCATGGGGAGAAATAGTATGATCAAAGTCAATAAATGCACCAAACTGGCAAGACTTCATTTGCACAGCTGTAGACATCACTCTGACAATGTGATTCATTCTGTGGATTTTGCTATTACATTTTATTCATAGAGCTACAGCAAGCTAGGTTTTTCTAAAGCTATTGTATTAATCCAATCAACTGTCAACACACTAGTAATCCTTGCTTCAACCTGTTGTTTACATTGAAATAATACCAAGCATGGTTGCCTGCAAGTAAGGTGGTCAAAAAAGTCAGTATGGCAGCAATAATCAAAGCCACATTTTTTTTTATGCATGTTGCTTATTTTCTCTAACACTACTTTGTGATTTTCTCAATTCTTTCCAGAAGTATAACAAGATGGCAGCAAAAAGGCAGTCAGAGCCAGAGATCTGAGGAAAGGCAGTATGCTTGCTCCAGCCTGAAATATCCATAAACACTAGTTTGATCAAGTTTGTTTCTTTTTTTTAGCATCGTCTTCTCTTAAAATATAAAAAATAATTCCTCATTCTTATATTTCAACTTTTATCTATATACAAGTTTTTAAGTCTCATCCTTCAGTTCTGGTCAGTAAAAGTCCATTAAGGGTTGACAGAGATAACATTGTATCCATTTTTATCTTGATCAATTAAACCAACTTTATATTCCTTCCTCTTACTTTAAAGAATCTTCATCTTTTTATATAACTTCACTTTTACTTTTAATCTTGATCCACTCTTTTGCAGGCTGTTCACAAAGAACAGCTATTAGTAGAACTTGTGGGCAATCTCATTTCCTTGTATGGAGAGGAATTGTAAAAGGTTGGGTCTTCATTCTGCTACAATCATTGGCTCAACAGAACCATCTTCAGCTTGCCATTTCTTTCCTTAAAGTCTACAAAGGAGATCAAATTTATTTTTGGTCACCCAACTTCACTTTAAAGGTAGTGAGTGGTGAAACAACAGATTTTACTGGCCTTGAAGCTGTTCTTGGATGGTATCAGGGTAATGGGGAAAACCCTTTTAATGTTGATACTTATTATTACCTAAGGCCATTTTCTTATTATGCTAGGATGAAGTCTTTGGGATTGGGCATCATGTAAATGAAGTAGATAGGGAGACAAATAGTATTTGCCCTGGTCAGGAGGGAAAATGGGTATAAATATAATAATGCTGTACTTAAATGCAAGTGTGCTGCTCCTCATAGAAAAGCATAAATTGTAGAGTAAATTAATAGCAACAATGCAATATTTTCTAATGCCTATAAGAATACCTGGATATAGGAATGATGATAGGCCTTTTAATACTTCTATCCCAAGACTTGAGTAACCCATAGGGAAGAGTTATGTCCATGTACAGCATGATGGAAGAGATAGCAGAAGAAGTGTACCATAGATAAAATCTACATTGCTTATTAGTCTGTTTTCAGAAAACAACTAACCTCTCTGATGTAAGAATGATTTCTTTGATCAGTGAAACAATAAGTTATGTATCCTCATCTCTGTCAGACAGTCAAGGAATTGTGCAACAGCTGCCCAGGTGTAGTTGGAGACACTGACACAAACTTGTAGACTTTTGTGTAAATATATTTAATATTCAAATTTATAGCTGTCTTTGTCATCATCCAGAAAAGGAAGAATATAAATAATCAGGAACACAGGTATATCATGGGGTAAATCCAATACCATGTATGGAACACACAGGGGAAAAAAAGAGGGGGGAAAGGGGAAACTCCCCCTTTATACTTACAGCAACCAATCATAGTATAGATTGCATCAGGCATGAGTCAGCACTTTCTAACTTATCAACTACAATTTGTGTGTTCTGGTCTATTGTACACTTTACTGTTCCACTTACTACATTCAATATCTGAACACAGACAATGTTAGAACTTGAAAAAAATAGATCAGAATGTTGGGACAAATTCATCAGGACTCTAGAGGCTGGAATCACATGCCCAGAGCAAAGGTTTTCCAAGGGAAAGAATCAAGTCCTGTTTCTGTCCCAGGACTAATAGGCCTTTTTTTCTGTTGTTATCACTACATTGATGCCTTTAATGATAGGATCCATTTGACCCGATTACATATAGCTGTCAGAAATAAAGAGAAGATGAGTTAGTGAAGAGTCATGGTGTATCCCAAATAACAGCAAAAACATACTGTATATTCCTAATTTCCTCCTTATAGCTTATCTTGTCCAATATTTTTACCTAATCTTTGTAAAATACTTAAATAGCAGAATATTATGTGTGTTACAGGACAAGACAAGGCCTAAGTATAAGATATAAGTGTGAAGTGCTTCCAATATTCATTGATTTCAAAACAAAACTTCATAAAGGCACCAACTTTTTCATGGATATGAACAAAATTGCATAATACTGATAATTCCACTAAAAGATCACAAATTTATTTCTATTGAAAGATGGAGAATTGCACTTGAACAGTTGTGAGTGCTATATAGACGCATTTTCTTTTTATTCAGCAATAAAAATAACTAAACTAAACCTGAACTAAACATGATTCTGGTATATTTAATTTTAATTTCACAATGTCAAATCCTTTTGCTATTCCTAAATAACATTTAAAACATATTTATATTTTTACACTGAGAATGATAAGACTCTTATTGTATTTTTAGTAGAATTCCTTTTTATTGGAACTTACAGATAATCAGAGTTGGAAGGGACTTGTAGGTCATCTAGTCCAACTCCCCACCTAAGCAGGAGACCCTACCCCATTCCTGACAAACGGCAGTCCAATCTCTTCTTGAAAGTCTCAAGTGATGAAGCTCCCACAACTTCTGAAGGCAAGCTGGTTGATTGTTCTCACTGTCAGAAAGTTTTTGCTTATTTCCAGATTAAATCTCTCCTTGTTCAGTTTCCATCCATTATTCCTTGTCTGGCCTACAGGTGCTTTAGAAAATAGCTTGATCCCTTCCTCTCCATGGCAGCCCCTCAAATATTGGAACACTGCTATCATATCTCCCCTGGTCCTTCTCTAGCCATGCCCAGTTCTGCAACCATTCATCGTATGTTTTAGTCTCCAGCCCCCTAATCATCATGATTACTCTTCTCTGCACTTTTTCTAGAGTCTCAAGTATGGTGACCAAAACTGGATGCAGTGCTCTAGGTGCGGTCTTACTAAGGCTTTGTAGAGTTGTTCTAACTTCTAACTATCAGGATCCAGGACTAAAGAATAAAATATAATAGAATACTTTATTGGCCAAGTGTGATTGGACACACAAGGAATTTGTCTTGGTGTAAATACTCTCAGTATACATAAAGAAGGAACATTCATTAAGAATCAAGAATCATAATGTACAACACTTAATGATAGTCATAGGGTACAATCAACATCAAATCATATTAGGAAACAGAGGATACAAGCAACAAAGTTACAGTCACAAGTGGGAGGGGATGGGTGATAAGGAGTGATGAGAAGATTAACAGTAATAGTAGTGTACACTTTGTCAATAGTTGAACAGTGTTGAGGGAATTATTTGTTTAGCAGAGTGATGGCTTTTGGGAAAAGACAGAAGCATCTGTCACAAGAAGGTGGAAGAGATTAAAGAAAAGTCAAGATGGTGGTCACAGCTACGCGATCAAAGCCCCACCTTTATTTTTATTTAACCTCCCACTGACTAGACTCCAGGATGTATTTTCTCTTTAATTAACAAGCAAGCTTTTTGCAAAAATCCATTTTTTTGTTTTCTGCAAGATTTTTTTTTATTACATTGGTTCCTATTGTGTGGAAAAGTGTGGTATACATTTAAGGGATACATAATAAAAAGATAGCATGGCATATTTACATTTTAGGAATTTAGTGCTCTAACAGCTTTCCCTTTCTTATTTAATGCAAGCCCTGAAAAGATAATGGTTGATCAGGAATGCAGTAAATTCAGAGAAAGAGTTTTAATTGCAATTGAAAACATGTGTTGTTGTTTTTAAATCTCAGCTTAGTAAAAATAAAAAGCAGTTAGAAAAGACCTCAAATATTATCCAGGCCTATCCCCTACTATTGCAGAAGACTTCACTTCCAGTAATGAAGGAAAAGACCCTAATTACAAAGCAGCCTGTTACGCTATCAATCAACTTGTATCATCAATACTATATATCCTTTCTAAAATATAACTGAAATCCCTCTTAAAAAACAGTTTGAGGCAAACCATTGGAACAGAAAACAAAACAACTTCATATGTCACAGGCAGGCAACACTTTTGTGAATGGACGTTGCATTCTTTTTCTTCCAAAGTGAACTGAGTTTAATTTACTTCTGCAATGGGATTAGATGAACATATTTGATAAAACTTGGCTTCTGATAGTGCTTGTCATGAAGTTGCACAGAAGCCTTAGCTCTAAGCATAAGCTCTTCAAGATTGTAGGGTTATTCTTGTACTAACACACTGCTAATAATTTCAGCCTGGTGCCAGGTGGATGCCAATGAAGGAAACATAGCAAGTCTTTTCAGAATGTCAATTATTATTATTATTTTTGAAGTGAAGCCATTTCTTTACTGTTGCAGAACAGCTTAACATCTTTGTCCAAAATAGCAGCTTTATTGTCAGGGAAATCCAAAATATTCCAGCATCATAGCCAAACCTGTAATAAGCAGGACCCTGAGAGCGGGAGAACCACCATTGCTTGCCGATGCAGAAGGTTTCAGTTCCAAAGTCCTGGATTCAATCTCTGGGTTCATTTCTGAAAGAACATCAACTTTTATAGGAATTCAGAATAATAGAATTGGAAGGGACCTTCGAGGTCTTGTAGTCCATCCCCCTGCTCAGGCAGGAGTCCCTATACCATTTCAGACAAATGGTTGTCCAATCTCTTCTAAAAACTCCAACACTGTTGGAGCATTCACAACTTCTGGAGGCAAATTGTTCCACTGATGAATTGTCCTAACTCAGGAAAGGAGGGGATCTTTCTCCTTAGTTCTAGGATGGCTCTCACCTTGATTAGTTTCCATTCATTGCTTCTTGTCCTGCCTTCAGATGCCTTGGAGAATAGGTTGATCCCCTCCTTTGTGACAGTCCCTTAGATATTGCAACATGGCTGCCTCCTTTTTGGTTAATAATATTTACTATTATATTATCTATCTTTGTTCTATCCAATCATACCAACATTCCCAGCTTCCGTAATATTCTGTTGATTCTTTATCCCTAAGTGCTTGGAGGTAGTAATTACATACTCGCATTAAGACTTATTTGTAAATATGACACCAATAATGACAACAAATAAGGAACCACAAACTGTCAATAATGGAATTGTTTGCTTCTATTCGTTCTTTTTTTGTTGTTGCTTTCTCCTTCTTTTTGTTGTTGTGTATGTGTTTATTCATCTATTTTAGTTGTAAATTCAATAAAGTTTGTTTGTTTTTAAAAAAGATATTGCAACATGGCTATGATGTCATCCCTAGGCCTTCTTTTCATTGAACTAGATATAACCCATTCCTGCAACCATTCTTGCTATATTTTAGCCTCCAATCCCCTAACCATTTTTGTTGCTTTTCTCTACACCTTTTTAAGAGTGTCAACATCTTTTGTATATCAGGGTGACCAAAATTGGATGCAATATTCCAGGTGTGGTCTTACCATCAACAATTCACATGATCTAGTTAAGACCATGTTGATGATCCAAACTCTGTCAAGGACCTTGGAGTACTCATCTCTAATGATCTAAGTGCTAGAGCCCACTGTAACTACATAGCCAAAAAGGCATTAAGAGTTGTTAACCTAATCCTGCATAGCTTTTTCTCTGATAATATCACACTACTAACTAGAACATACAAAACATTTTCTAGACCAATACTTGAATACAGCTCATCAGTCTGGAACTCACATTACATATCTGATATTAATACAGTTGAGAAAGTCCAGAAATATTTCACAAGAAGAGTTCGCCACTCCTCTACTCATTGCAGAATACCTTATGCCACCAGACTTGAAATTCTAGACCTAGAAAACCTAGAACTACGCCACCTTAGGTCCGATCTAAGTATAGTACATAAAATTATATACTGCAATGTCCTACCTGTCGATGAATACTTCCGCTTCAACCATAACAATACAAGAGCACACAATAGATACAAACTCAAGGTAAACCGCACCAAACTTGATTGCAGGAAATACGACTTAAGCAACAGAGTGGTCAATGTCTGGAATACTCTACCTGACTCTGTGGATTCTTCCACAAACCTCAAAAACTTTAACCTTAGACTTTCTACTACTGAGCTCATCCCTTTCCTAAGAGGTCTGTAGGGGGCGTGCATAAGCGCACCAACATGCCTACCATCCCTGTCCTATTGTTTCTTTTTATTTTTGTTATATGTATCCATTTCATGTATTCATAACTATGTTTATACTTATACCTGTTATCTTATAATCGTTTGACAAAATAAAATAAATAAATAAATAAAAAATGATCTTGATTCTGTCCCTCTGTTAATGCAGCCTAGGACCAGCCTAGGAAGGATCTTGACAGTATCGAAGCATTCACAATATCGCAGGCTAATTCTGCTCTCACAGTGCCAGGAGTTCAAGTCCTTCAATTCTGACCAGCTCAAGGCTGACCCAGCCTTCCATCCTTCTGAGGTAGGTAAAATGAGGACCCAGATTGTTGGGGGCAATATGCTGACTCTGTAAACTGCTTAGAGTGGGCTGTAAAAGCACTATGAAGCGGTATATAAGTGTAAGTGCTGTTGCTATTTATAGGATGCTTCCTAATTTTAAAACACAGGTAGTCCTCAATTTACGACCACAATTGAGCCAAAGATTTCTGTTGTTAAGTGAGACATTTATTAAGTGAGATTTTTTCTCATTTTACAACCTTTCTTGTCTCAATTGTTAAGTCAATCACTGCGGTTGATAAGTTAGCAACATGGTTGCTAAGTGAATCTGACTTCCCCATTGACTTTTGTCAGAAGGTGACAAAACGGGATGACATGATCCCAGAACATTGCAATTGTCATAAATATGAACCAGTTGCCAAGCATCTGAATTTTGATCACACGACCATGAGGATGCTACAAAGGTCGTAACAGTGAAAAACGGTCACAAAACAAACTGTTGTAAGTCAAGGACTACCTTAACTTTGATAGAAGCATTGAGAAACGAGAATGGGAGAATCGTTTTATTAGAAGATAAACTATAAATTTTGAAGGAAAGAAGGTAGATGTATCTTATATTTTTTGTCTCCCTCAGTAAGAATCCTATTTGACCAGAGGAGATTTCCAGATTTTATTATTTTAAGACTATCAGATACTTCCTTCAAAGTTAAGGTTGCAGTCAAATCTCTTAAAATGGACTTCTAAAATTCTTGGAAGATTTCTTCCATGTTAAAAAAAATAAAACCCATCTGCTCAGTGGATATGTCTACATTTATACTACATAGACTTAAATAAAACTCCATAAACTGAGAATTAATTACTTTATAATCTCCCTGAATTATCATGCAGAATCTCTTATTTTAGGTATTTTATTTTCATTCAGTTGTTTCTGTTTCTCCTCCCTGTTCCCCATAGATCTATACCTATCCAGTCATGAATATTCGATGCATATAATTGGTCAAGCTTCAATTTCACAGATTTGAAAGCATGATAGAATTCATGTGTGTGTGTGTGTGTGTGTGTGTGTGTGTGTGTGGTACCTTATGATTCTCAACTCTTGACGAATGTATCTTTTCTTTTATGTATACTGAGAGTATTTACAGATTCCTTGGGTGTCGAATCACAATTGGCCAATAAAGTATTCTATCCTAAAGTATTCTATTCTATATATATATATATATATATATATACTTTGTATTACAACACCCTGTTAAGCCCCAATTAAGGGAGAAAGCATACTGCTTTCTTTTCTGTCTTTCGGCTCATCACCAGAGACCATACTGACAGAAAGCTATTTGTTTCGTTGCCTTTTGTTTACATGTGTGTAAGGTTTTTTAAGCTGATAATTTTAAATAATAAATAAGGGAGACTAGTATAGATCTATTTCGAGCTAGTTAGCTCTCTTCAGCTAGCCATACCCTTACTGGGATTCGAACCAGGGAAGTATTACATGTAAGGCAGTTGTAATTGCCTCTACACCACTGGCTCTCTCCTTATCAGCTCAGGCAGGGGAATAAGTATATACTTTGTATTACAACACCCTGTTAAGCCCCAATTAAGGGAGAAAGCATACTGCTTTCTTTTTTGTCTTTCGGCTCATCACCAGAGACCATACTGACAGAAAGCTATTTGTTTCGTTGCCTTTTGTTTACATGTGTGTAAGGTTTTTTAAGCTGATAATTTTAAATAATAAATAAGGGAGACTAGTATAGATCTATTTCGAGCTAGTTAGCTCTCTTCAGCTAGCCATACCCTTACTGGGATTCGAACCAGGGAAGTATTACATGTAAGGCAGTTGTAATTGCCTCTACACCACTGGCTCTCTCCTTATCAGCTCAGGCAGGGGAATAAGTATATACTTTGTATTACAACACCCTGTTAAGCCCCAATTAAGGGAGAAAGCATACTGCTTTCTTTTCTGTCTTTCGGCTCATCACCAGAGACCATACTGACAGAAAGCTATTTGTTTCGTTGCCTTTTGTTTACATGTGTGTAAGGTTTTTTAAGCTGATAATTTTAAATAATAAATAAGGGAGACTAGTATAGATCTATTTCGAGCTAGTTAGCTCTCTTCAGCTAGCCATACCCTTACTGGGATTCGAACCAGGGAAGTATTACATGTAAGGCAGTTGTAATTGCCTCTACACCACTGGCTCTCTCCTTATCAGCTCAGGCAGGGGAATAAGTATATACTTTGTATTACAACACCCTGTTAAGCCCCAATTAAGGGAGAAAGCATACTGCTTTCTTTTCTGTCTTTCGGCTCATCACCAGAGACCATACTGACAGAAAGCTATTTGTTTCGTTGCCTTTTGTTTACATGTGTGTAAGGTTTTTTAAGCTGATAATTTTAAATAATAAATAAGGGAGACTAGTATAGATCTATTTCGAGCTAGTTAGCTCTCTTCAGCTAGCCATACCCTTACTGGGATTCGAACCAGGGAAGTATTACATGTAAGGCAGTTGTAATTGCCTCTACACCACTGGCTCTCTCCTTATCAGCTCAGGCAGGGGAATAAGTATATACTTTGTATTACAACACCCTGTTAAGCCCCAATTAAGGGAGAAAGCATACTGCTTTCTTTTCTGTCTTTCGGCTCATCACCAGAGACCATACTGACAGAAAGCTATTTGTTTCGTTGCCTTTTGTTTACATGTGTGTAAGGTTTTTTAAGCTGATAATTTTAAATAATAAATAAGGGAGACTAGTATAGATCTATTTCGAGCTAGTTAGCTCTCTTCAGCTAGCCATACCCTTACTGGGATTCGAACCAGGGAAGTATTACATGTAAGGCAGTTGTAATTGCCTCTACACCACTGGCTCTCTCCTTATCAGCTCAGGCAGGGGAATAAGTATATACTTTGTATTACAACACCCTGTTAAGCCCCAATTAAGGGAGAAAGCATACTGCTTTCTTTTCTGTCTTTCGGCTCATCACCAGAGACCATACTGACAGAAAGCTATTTGTTTCGTTGCCTTTTGTTTACATGTGTGTAAGGTTTTTTAAGCTGATAATTTTAAATAATAAATAAGGGAGACTAGTATAGATCTATTTCGAGCTAGTTAGCTCTCTTCAGCTAGCCATACCCTTACTGGGATTCGAACCAGGGAAGTATTACATGTAAGGCAGTTGTAATTGCCTCTACACCACTGGCTCTCTCCTTATCAGCTCAGGCAGGGGAATAAGTATATACTTTGTATTACAACACCCTGTTAAGCCCCAATTAAGGGAGAAAGCATACTGCTTTCTTTTCTGTCTTTCGGCTCATCACCAGAGACCATACTGACAGAAAGCTATTTGTTTCGTTGCCTTTTGTTTACATGTGTGTAAGGTTTTTTAAGCTGATAATTTTAAATAATAAATAAGGGAGACTAGTATAGATCTATTTCGAGCTAGTTAGCTCTCTTCAGCTAGCCATACCCTTACTGGGATTCGAACCAGGGAAGTATTACATGTAAGGCAGTTGTAATTGCCTCTACACCACTGGCTCTCTCCTTATCAGCTCAGGCAGGGGAATAAGTATATACTTTGTATTACAACACCCTGTTAAGCCCCAATTAAGGGAGAAAGCATACTGCTTTCTTTTCTGTCTTTCGGCTCATCACCAGAGACCATACTGACAGAAAGCTATTTGTTTCGTTGCCTTTTGTTTACATGTGTGTAAGGTTTTTTAAGCTGATAATTTTAAATAATAAATAAGGGAGACTAGTATAGATCTATTTCGAGCTAGTTAGCTCTCTTCAGCTAGCCATACCCTTACTGGGATTCGAACCAGGGAAGTATTACATGTAAGGCAGTTGTAATTGCCTCTACACCACTGGCTCTCTCCTTATCAGCTCAGGCAGGGGAATAAGTATATACTTTGTATTACAACACCCTGTTAAGCCCCAATTAAGGGAGAAAGCATACTGCTTTCTTTTTTGTCTTTCGGCTCATCACCAGAGACCATACTGACAGAAAGCTATTTGTTTCGTTGCCTTTTGTTTACATGTGTGTAAGGTTTTTTAAGCTGATAATTTTAAATAATAAATAAGGGAGACTAGTATAGATCTATTTCGAGCTAGTTAGCTCTCTTCAGCTAGCCATACCCTTACTGGGATTCGAACCAGGGAAGTATTACATGTAAGGCAGTTGTAATTGCCTCTACACCACTGGCTCTCTCCTTATCAGCTCAGGCAGGGGAATAAGTATATACTTTGTATTACAACACCCTGTTAAGCCCCAATTAAGGGAGAAAGCATACTGCTTTCTTTTCTGTCTTTCGGCTCATCACCAGAGACCATACTGACAGAAAGCTATTTGTTTCGTTGCCTTTTGTTTACATGTGTGTAAGGTTTTTTAAGCTGATAATTTTAAATAATAAATAAGGGAGACTAGTATAGATCTATTTCGAGCTAGTTAGCTCTCTTCAGCTAGCCATACCCTTACTGGGATTCGAACCAGGGAAGTATTACATGTAAGGCAGTTGTAATTGCCTCTACACCACTGGCTCTCTCCTTATCAGCTCAGGCAGGGGAATAAGTATATACTTTGTATTACAACACCCTGTTAAGCCCCAATTAAGGGAGAAAGCATACTGCTTTCTTTTCTGTCTTTCGGCTCATCACCAGAGACCATACTGACAGAAAGCTATTTGTTTCGTTGCCTTTTGTTTACATGTGTGTAAGGTTTTTTAAGCTGATAATTTTAAATAATAAATAAGGGAGACTAGTATAGATCTATTTCGAGCTAGTTAGCTCTCTTCAGCTAGCCATACCCTTACTGGGATTCGAACCAGGGAAGTATTACATGTAAGGCAGTTGTAATTGCCTCTACACCACTGGCTCTCTCCTTATCAGCTCAGGCAGGGGAATAAGTATATACTTTGTATTACAACACCCTGTTAAGCCCCAATTAAGGGAGAAAGCATACTGCTTTCTTTTCTGTCTTTCGGCTCATCACCAGAGACCATACTGACAGAAAGCTATTTGTTTCGTTGCCTTTTGTTTACATGTGTGTAAGGTTTTTTAAGCTGATAATTTTAAATAATAAATAAGGGAGACTAGTATAGATCTATTTCGAGCTAGTTAGCTCTCTTCAGCTAGCCATACCCTTACTGGGATTCGAACCAGGGAAGTATTACATGTAAGGCAGTTGTAATTGCCTCTACACCACTGGCTCTCTCCTTATCAGCTCAGGCAGGGGAATAAGTATATACTTTGTATTACAACACCCTGTTAAGCCCCAATTAAGGGAGAAAGCATACTGCTTTCTTTTCTGTCTTTCGGCTCATCACCAGAGACCATACTGACAGAAAGCTATTTGTTTCGTTGCCTTTTGTTTACATGTGTGTAAGGTTTTTTAAGCTGATAATTTTAAATAATAAATAAGGGAGACTAGTATAGATCTATTTCGAGCTAGTTAGCTCTCTTCAGCTAGCCATACCCTTACTGGGATTCGAACCAGGGAAGTATTACATGTAAGGCAGTTGTAATTGCCTCTACACCACTGGCTCTCTCCTTATCAGCTCAGGCAGGGGAATAAGTATATACTTTGTATTACAACACCCTGTTAAGCCCCAATTAAGGGAGAAAGCATACTGCTTTCTTTTCTGTCTTTCGACAGAAAAGAAAGCAGTATGCTTTCTCCCTTAATTGGGGCTTAACAGGGTGTTGTAATACAAAGTATATACTTATTCCCCTGCCTGAGCTGATAAGGAGAGAGCCAGTGGTGTAGAGGCAATTACAACTGCCTTACATGTAATACTTCCCTGGTTCGAATCCCAGTAAGGGTATGGCTAGCTGAAGAGAGCTAACTAGCTCGAAATAGATCTATACTAGTCTCCCTTATTTATTATTTAAAATTATCAGCTTAAAAAACCTTACACACATATATATATATATATATATATATATATATATATATATATATATATATATATTCATCCAGAAAAATAGACTATTATCTTAGCAAATATAAATACTTTAAATTCATTCCTTACAATTGTCATATTTGTCAATAGTCTGGTTTTTTTAAAAAAAATCAATTTCTTTTATTGATTTTTTATAAGTGAACAAACTGAAGGGCATCTAGCAATGACAATATTGCAGTCCACTAATATGGATTTTCCTGCCTAAACCACTTGATTTTATTATGAGAAGATGATCAAAAATTATACAGCAAGTGAATCAATGCTAGAGTTCACAACACAATTAACCATCAATCAAGAAATTGAAAAATAATTCAGTCATAAGCATGTTCTCAATATGACTGATAAAAATCATTCCTGTTTAGATTTAATTGTTAACTGAATGAAATTTCTATATACTTGCATGAAGAGTGTAGACAAATTTGGCTTTTGAAATTTTATTTTGGTGTCAAATTGAACCCAACAGAAAGTTCCCAGCCACAGTTATCCACTTATACACCAGCAGAATTTGCAAAATATTTACTTAAAAGCTCCAGATAATATCTAGCTTAGATATAGAGCTATCGAGATGATTAGGGAACTGGAGGCTAAAACATACGATGAATGGTTGCAGGAACTGGGCTTGGCTAGTCTAGTGAAGAGAAGGACCAGAGGAGACATGATGCAGTCTTCCAATATCTGAGGGGCTGCCACAGAGAGGAAGGGGTCAAGCTATTTTCCAAAGCACCTGAAGGCCAAACAAGGAATAATGGATGGAAACTGATCAAGGAGAGATTCAACCTAGAAATAAGGAGAAATTTTCTGACAAAGAGAGCAATCAACCAATGGAACAGAAGTTGAAGTTGTGGGAGTTTGGAAGTTGTGGGAGCTTCATCACTGGAGGCTTTCAAGATGAGATTAGACTGCTATTTGTCAGAAATGGTGTACGGTCTCCTGCTTGGGCAGGGGGTGGGATTAGAACTAGATGACCTACAAGGTCCCTTCCAACTCTGTTAATCTGTAATAAAAAGCTTCTGTCTATGTGATCATTAGGAATAAAAACAAGGCTTGATGGCATTTAATCAATCGTATAGAGTTATCTGAGACATTTCAAGCCCCTCAAGGCAATGTAATGTTTGTCAGTATCCAGAATGTCTTGGTCAATGTTGAAATTTGAATATGTGTAGATTAAGGTTGCTAATCCTGTGACAATTTTCAAATTGCCATTATAATAATAAAATGTTAGAAATAAATTACACTATATATCATATATAATAAAAGATATCATATTTACACAATAAAATTATAACAAAATTGTTTATTATGTAATAAAATGTTTTCATTGAGGTATATGTGGCTTTCTTGCTAAAAAACAAAAGCAAAAAATAATTTCAGGGCTGAAAAGCTTCAATTTATATATAAAAAAACTTTCTCTTTTTAGTTACACGTTGGGTCTGGCCAGGACCTTCTTAGTCTATCTTTATTTCTCATAATGGCCAACCAGATAGTAATAGCCACTGAAATTTGGAGGCATGCTCTCCTTAACTCAGAGGTAACTGAGATTTCAAAATCAATGGACTGAAAGAACTGTCCTTAGTTAAGGTAGACAATCCCTGCTCTAGCCAAGGGCTGCATCAAAGTTAAAATATGTTAGGCTTTGTTACCCACTAAACCAGTGGTGGGATTCAATTCTTTTTTATTACTGGTTCTGTGTGCGTAGGTTGGTAGGTGTGGCTTGGTGGGCATGACAGGGGACGGATACTGTAAAATCACCATTCCCACCCCACTCTTGGAGGAAAGTTACCACCGGTTCTCTGAACTACTCAAAATTTCCGCTACTGGTTCTCCAGAACTGGTCAGAACCTGCTGAATACCACCTCTGCACTAAACTGAAGGAAAGGCAGGTGATTGGGAATGATGGGCAACAGAAGTAGGATAGCAATTGGCAATGAAAACAGTGACTTTTCTTCCAATAGAGTCCTCAATGGAAAAAAAATTGCCCCTTGTGATGCTAGAACACACCCATTTCCCCCCATTTTTCTAAAAGATAGCTTCATATCTTCACAAAACATGTAGGAAAAGAGTTAAGAAAATGAAGAGGCATGACGAAAAAATAATTGAGAAGAAATAGCAGTAACAATAATTGGCGATTTCTAACAGTATTGTTTTTAACCTGTGTTTGTTAGGGATTGAGATTTTCATCTACTTCATCTGATCAGGGACTTCTGAGCTGAACTAAAATACAATCCAAAGGTATATGTTAACATTAAATTGTATTTTGGATTTCAAAAATTGGTGGTTTCAAGCCATGGTAGAACTTTTGCAACCTGATATCTTGCCATAGGCTTAGGAAGGAAAATGGCATACTAATAAATGACTAATCAGCACCAGGTTACTGTTGCTCTCTTCAAATTCCCGTTTATAATCTCATCTCCTCCTTCCTTCACTTAATTAATTTCCACTTTGCCTGCACGGGGGCATTCTCTTGTTTGGAAGAGCTGAACCGTCACACACTTCATTAGCAAGGTGTAAATGATCAGACAGGCTCTTCTCCATCCACCTGCTTAATTGGGTTAATGAAGCATCTCTGTGGGCCTTTGCTGAAAGTGGTTTTCTCTAAGGCTGCTTATAGACTTCACCCATGGCTATCCAGAAATTTAGGGAGAAATTTTTAGAAAGAGTTGCTTGTTTTTCAAGTCTTGTTGTGCTCGCAAGAAACCAGAAGAGTGGAAAAATTTGGATATTCTTTGCTATATATATAAAAAATCTTGTCGGATTAACCTTTGCCAGACGCACAATAAAGCATGCAATGCCATAATAAAAAAATAGTTTGCAAGCCTTCAGATGAAAGTACTTCATCTGAAGGTGCATTTTTCAGCAGAGGCACATAAAAGCACAATCTGTTCCCCCCTCCCATTCTTTTTTTGGGGGGCAGGGGGTCCCTATGAATCAGTGTGGATTCCTGGTGATTGCCTGGACATTTCCCTGCAGCTTTCTCAGCAAGCTTTCAGAAGTGATTAGCCATTTCCTCCCTTCTAGGTTGAGAGAGATGGACCAAGGTTGGCTTCATGGGCAAGGCAGGACTAGAACTCCCAGTTTCTAACCAGATGCCTTCCTTAACCACTACATCGAATGGACTCTTATTGATCTATTTTTTCATTGGTTCTTTTCAAATTGAGTAATCTGCCTTTCTTTTTCTAAAGTGAAATGCGAAACTGGAAGCTGCAATTTTTTTAAATCTTGGCATCTGTACGGAAGGGGAGGGACTGGAGATGAGTAGGAGAAATTGATACTGTGACCAAGATTATTTTATTTATTTATTTATTTTTGTGGAGCATGTTTTAGACAACAGATATAAGTATAATCATGATTATTAATACATGAAATGGATATGACTAAAAGGGAACATTAGAACAGGGACGGTAGGCACATTGGTGCACTTATGTCCCTTAAAGACCTCTTAGGAGTGGGGTGAGGTCTATGATTATAGATAATCTATGATTATCTCTGAGATTTCTGGTGCAATCTCAGCACCAGGGATTCCAACATTCAACCCTGAGCTACAAATATTGTATTGGTACCAAAATTATCTATCCTTCTTTCTGGAAATGTTTCATGACAATGGCATGTTGGTAGATGCTTAAGGTCTGACAGCTTCACTAACACCACCCCCTGCAAGTCACAGAATAGCTGGTTTGTATACTAGCTCAGCTCTGTTGCCAATCAACTTACAAAATTCCTGAAAATTTCACAATATGCTCTTGTGAGCTGGTAGGAGCTGGTTTTACGTACCACAGCTTCAAGGGCACTTTCATAGGAATAAGATAAAGAACTATAGCAGCTCAAACCCACGGGACAGTGGCTTATGGAACATCTAACATTCTAGCTCAGAAAAGAACAGTGACAGAAGCACAGGGCAGCTTCCATTGTAGCAACCAGCAGATAAGATAATTTTGTTGAAACTGTCCTTGAGGTCATGATATTTTCTACTTATTTTGATGTGGGTAAGGCTTAGTTGTCTCTGGCCAACCTCCCTGCATCCCTGAGAAAAGTAATGTGCATTGTGATTTGAATTTGTCAGATATAGATATTTAAGCTACAGGACTGAGAACATCCTTTGCCCCACCTCCTGTGGATGCTTAAGACTGAAGGTATCACTTTATGTCTAGCTTATCTTTCCTTGTGTCATCCTTTCCCCATACCTCTGCAGCTTCCCTCACTTCTCACACTCCAGTTCAATCCTATGGAAAGAGATCCCTAAATTATTCCTTCCACTGGGCTTTTTTTTAAGAGGAAGTAGATTTTGGAATACTGTAAATTCATGTAATATTTCATGGCACTGATGCAATTAATTTGGGACTGCTGCTTGGGAGGAACATCCAACTGCAAATAATTTAGAGAAACGATTTCCTTTTAGATCAGTATTTCTTAACCTTGGCAACTCTGAGATGTGTGGACTGGCTGGGGAATTCTGGGAGTTGAAGTCCACACTTTGCAAAGTTGCCAAGGTTGGGAAACATGGCTTTAGATTAGAACATGTGTAGTAGGCAAGTCACACACAATGACTAGATGAAACCCCTTAGCATCCCATTTGTGGCACTCTTGGCCACTAGTATTTCCAGATTTTAAACCCCAAAGCGTTGTGGCTATTTGGAAAGGGGTGTGTCAAGGGTTAGAATTCAAGTCATTTTTCCTCTTCAAGATTTCCTTCCTCCATTTTCAGCACCCCACAAGGTTAAAAATCAAATGTTTGGAGGTTCTTTGACAATGCATTTGGGCTTAGTTTGCCTTCTACTCCCACTTCCCATTTTAAAATCCCACAAAATACCAAGAATTAAGCTGGGCTTTTTCAGTTGCTTTTCCTTCTGCTGGCCTCACCATGTAACTGGATGTTCTCCTGCAGCCTTGCAGAACAGTGTTTCTCAGGTTTAGCATCTTTAAGATGGATGGACTCTAACATGAGTCACGAAAAATAATTCCAACATGGGAGACTATTCATTAGAAACAAAAACAATTTACAAGAAATTCAAAACAAAACAAAAATAATTTAAAAACCACTATAATCATGTTTTTTAAATTTGTTTTATTTATATTTCGGGCTGTGAAATTAATTTGGCTGTTATTTTTTTAATCCTTTCCTGTAACACGTTTAGCCTAGAGCTCTGTGGGTTTCTAACTGTGATGCACTTCCTCGTTATTTATGTTTCTGTTTGATTGTGTAGACTGGAGGGTTTTCCCTCGAAGCAAAGCATTCAACAATATCTTTTTATTTCCCTCATGGTACTGCCAAGTGCAGTACTGATTGTGAATAAATCTCCTCCTACTCCTCTGTATGGAATCTGATGTTTTCTTTACTATAAATTAAATTATTTTAATCTTCTTAGCTGACCAAAACATCTAAAACATTGGCCATTTCCAAAAATCAATGACTGGCTTCCTTGTTAGGCATTGTCCTGCATTGTAATATAATCAGGAACTGCATTGTCGTTTATCTCAATGTTTGCTGGCTACATACTCATTTTTATGAAAAGAGCAGGCAACAAACAGGTGGGCAATTCAGTCTTTCCAGAAAGCATCTCATCTTAGGAACGTGGGAACGATCAACCTGGCAGCGGATGGCTCAGGTGTTGTGTAAACGCCTCTATTGTACTCTTTTTTGAGGAAACATTAATAGAAGTTCTAATATCACACCTCAAACCTCAGCTATTCACTTTTCCAAAGTGTGTGCATCTGGGTGAAATTGAACAATGAGGCAACGTTCCCAAGCAAAGTATTGTTAAGCCCTTGATCATTTTCTTGTGTACTGCTTACACCAGGACTATATATGTATATATATCACACACACACACATACCTTTTTTTAAAAAAACCATGTGAATGGAAGTTGCCTGAGAAAAGGTATGCAATGATAGACTGAGAAATGCTAATTTCCCTGTTAAATATCCAGAGCAATCCTGGCAGTGATTTCAGTGGTTGGGCCCCGTTACAAAAACTGCAAAACATCTGGAGTTCAATGCCCTGAATGCAGAAGAATCTTAGCTCAATTGCTGTTGGTGAGTAGAACATACTTCCTTGGATGCCTGAAGAACCATTTCCAGTCTTAAAGTCTTTCCCCACTGTTGCATTGTATGTTCTCCACCCATCCTTAAGTCAACAGACAATTATACCAGTATGATGTTTGCTGCTTACATTGCCAAGTCCGATCCTGCCTACTGCCTTTATTTCAAGCCCTTGCAGACATCTAAAGGAGTGGAGAAATAAAATTCCTATCAGATCTATGGATGTTGATTGAGGCTGACCACAGAATAGGGAGAAAGTATTGTTTTAATGCCAGAACAGTAAAGGAGGCCCCAAACCTGTATCATTCATGAACTGGGGTTGAGATAAGGGTGTAGTTGGTGCCTACTTGTACCTACTCATATCCTTAACATAAAAAGGCAGTTTGGTGTAGTGGTGAAGATGCCAGCCTAGAAACTAGGAGTTTATAATCCCACCTTAGATACGAAAGCCATCCTGGTGACCTTAGGCCAATCATTCTCTGTCAGCCCAACTCATCTTACAGGATTGTTGTTGTTGCAAGGAAAATAGGAAGATGGAAGAATATTGTATGTATTTGCTTCCTTGAGTTATTTATAACATTAATAAAGGCTGGATACAAATATAATAAATAATAAATAAACATAATGTTCATATATACTTTGGGAAAGATTGCTTATCTGTCTGGATGAGCCGAAACCATGGAGGATGAGCAGTCTCTCAAGTAACCTGCTGTGAAGACCCTTGTAAACAATAGTCAGCATCCTGAATTGTACCAGGAAGCCTTCTGGCAGCCAGTGTCACTCACAGAGCAGGAGTGTCATAGGGTAGGTTCAGTGGTGGGATGCTGCCAGTTTAACAATCAGTTTGGTGAGTGCGTGTCTAAGACACTTGCGCGCAGCGCTGAAAATGGAGCATTTAGAACAGAGGTGGTATTCAGCAGGTTCTGACCAGTTCTGGAGAACCTGTAATGGAAATTTTGAGTAGTTCGGAAAACCAGCAAATACCACTGGCTCCACCCCCATCTATTCTCTGCTTCCCGAGTCCCAGCTGATTGGCTGGGTCTTCTTTTGTTGTCCTACACAGGAGAACGGAGCTGGAAAGCAGGTTAATGGGATTTTGCAGTATTCTTCCCCTGCCACACCCACCAAGTCACGCTTACTGAACTAGTAGTAAATTTGTTTGAATCCCACCACTAATTTAGAAGCTCAGCTGATTACCTTCTATGTCAGCAGTGGTAAGTAGAACAGCGAGGAGGTGGGAAATCAACTGTGCTACACAATTGAGATGAGCTACAAAGCAGGGAATAAAGGATAGGGTGGGGCGGGGAGTTGGGCCCAACTGATCATCGGAAATACCAATGATCATTAGAAATACTGGTTTGCCTGAACCAATCCATACCAACAGCATTGAACCAGTCCGAACCTACCACTGGATAAGTTGGCTGTGTCTTTCCAGATTTTATAACCTTCAGTAATATCTCTTTTAATCTGGCTAAGGTGACCACAAGAAAAAAACCAACCATAGCTTCCTTTCTGTTCTTGTTTGGTGTTTCCAAAACCTCACTTCGGCCTGAAGAATTTCACTTCAGGACAGCTTTCCAAGAGTTTATCAGGAAAGAGCAAATTTGCACATCTGGCCATTAGGGTTTTTCAATGTCTCTGCAATGGGGAAGAAAAGAGGAAGGCAGCACCAGAGGAGAATAGAAAGAGTATGGACGAGGTGCTGCTAGATTGGCAGGGAAATAAAATAATTCCAAGATATTATTTGACATTGTAAGGTGATCGGGTTTCAAGATAAGGACAATTGCACAGGCTTGAGGAATGTGGAAAGATAATACTTGAGAGAACCTCCTTGTCAAATTTCCAAATACCACTTCTGAAAAAGAATGAGAAAGAAATAAGAAACGAAGCAAGCTATATAAGTAATATATAGCTTCAGAATAGATTGTTTAGTTTGTATTTCACAAGCCTGGCAATCAAAGGAATGAAGAAATTATATATTCGGAGGCTCACAAAACCTTTGGTAAAAGCTGTTTACAGCCATGAAATCTTTCCATTTCCACTTCAGATGATTTCAATGGATAGGATGACTGATCCATTGAAGTTCATTTTTTATTATTATGGTTGGTCACTCAATCACCCAGATGTTTAGACTAGGTTTAGTATTTTTATCCACAGATCAAATCTTTCCCAAGGACCTGAGATATGTGGATGTTGTTGTTTAATAGTTTTAAATGTCTTGTCACAGGATATAAGCTGTTCCAAGTAAAGTTGTCTTTTGCAATTGACTGATGGGGATTTTGTCAATGCCGATAGTATTCAAGTGATACTCTAAATGTTTGGGGATTGTATCCAATGTGTCTACAATTGTAACTATCTTTGCTTTCTTTTGCCATGGTCATTCTATATTTCCATTTGCAGGGTTTTGTATTTTGTGATTTTCTCCGGTTCTTTTCTCTTCTAGATACTGCCACATCCACTATCCAAACTTTTTCGTGTTTCTTATCAACAATTGTTAAGTCTCATATGACAGGTCTGTTTGAATTCCAAAGTCCCAGAGCACTTTACCTTCTTCATTTTCTATGACTTCATCTACATTGTGTTCCTACCAGTTCTTGCTTGCAGGCAAGTGGTATTTCTTGCAGATCTTCCAATGCACCATGGTTGCTAGTTGTCATACTGTGGTTTGTGGTCAGCCTGTGCAATCTTCTTGTAGCAGCTAACTAGGTGGTCCATTGTTTCTCTAGCTTCTTTGCAGAGGTGGCATTTGTCTGTTGCTTATCTTCTCAATTCTGGCTTTGTATGCATTTGTTCTTAGGGTCTAGTGTTATATAGCCAGAATTAGCCTCTCGATCTCTTTCTTCAACTTTCCCGCTTTGAGCCATTGCCAGGTCTTGTTATCTGCTTTGCCTGCTAGTTTTTTAAGGTACTGTGTATAGAATTCTTTGCCTTGCCGTGCCTTTTTTCTATTCTTGATTTGTTTATTTATTTTTATTTATTTATTTGATTTGTCAATCGCTTACAAGATAATAGGTATAAGTATATAAATAGTTATGAACACATGAAATGGGTACATAAAAGAAAAATAAAAGAAACAATAGGACAGGGACGGTAGGCACGTAGGTCATTTTTGTAGGCCAATTTGGTCTTGCCAGTCTAGCTTCAGTGCATCTTCTTTTCTCTCCTTCAGATATTCCTCCAATGCCCTTTTTTCTTCTTTCAGTTGTACTTTCAACATTCCACCCATGCTCACTGGTAACTGGTCTGCCAAAGTTGCTGCATAGATGAAGGGCACAAGTCATTATTCAGGGTTCATTATATTGTATATGAAACAACCAAATACAAATAGGACTAACAGGACAGGTGCCTACTTTGCTTGCAGAAAAAAAATGTAAAAGTATATAAAAACTTATATATGATAATAGCTTATTACTATCAAAGATGCCTAGATGATTAGATCTACACTATAGATCTAATCATCTAGGCATCTTTGATAGTAATAAGCTATTGTCATCAGTAGATCCTTACTGAATCATCAACTTCACAACTTTGTTCACAAAGTAAGTATAATACTGAGGTTAAAGTGGACTTTGGGGAATTAAGATTGTCTTAAAGAGAGTCAGGCTTAAGTCTCCACTCAGTCATGAAATCCATGGGTAAGTGTTTCATTGATCACTTACCATATATGTATAAGTGGTCAATGTCTGGAATACTCTACCTGACTCTGTGGTTTCTTCCCCAAACCCCCAAAACTTTAACCTTAGACTGTCTACTATTGACCTCAGCCCTTTCCTAAGAAGTCTGTAGAGGGCATGCATAAGCACATCAATGTGCCTACCCTCCCTGTCCTATTGTTTCTTTTTATTTTTCTTATATGTATCCATTTCATGTATTCATAACTATGTTTATACCTATACCTGTTATCTTATAATCGCTTGACTAAATAAATAAATAAATAGATAAATCGATAAATAAATAAATATATGATTGTTGAGAGGATGAAATCTGGATCAAAACCTGATCTTCTATGCAAATGTATGTATGCATGTATATATGTATGTATGTGTGTATGTATGTATGTAACAAATAAATAAAAAAAACCAAGGTGTCAACAAACTCAACAATTGCAAAATCTATTCCATTGCAAATAATATGTCAAAAAAGGCCATCCTATGCTGAGGTTTTTTGGTGGCCTGTTTACTTTAGCTTAAGTTGTATCCTAAATACTGGCCTTACAACATGTTTCCCTGCTGGCAAGAACTGAGGCACTGAAAAAGAGGCAGAAAAAAAAAGGAAGACATCTAGTTATGAAGTATGAACTTCATATTAAGTTTTTGGAGTGGGAAGCAAGACTACAATGTAGGACTTTGTCAACAGCTTATAGTTTTCCAAAGAAGGAAAAGGTATTTATATAAAACATCCCACATAATTATACAATAATATTACATCAACAATTCTATTGCAATGTTAATATTTTCTAAAGATGAGCTTTTTGACACCCCATCCATTTCCTAAATCAATCTGGATTGGAAATCAGAGTTTGAAGACTGTGGGTGATAATCTCCCTTCTCCAAAAATCCTGGCAAAAGTCTTGTGTGTTTTCTCCAAAGCAACTCTGTTGGGTTGCTGTTGCTTTCATAAAGGCCATTCTGCCTTCCATTTGTTTCTCCTCTAATGATCTTGCCTCATGGCTTCCAAATTGTTTAATTGGTGAGCAATTATCCATTACATACAATGATTCCATCCTGGCAAATGGCTGGTGTCACTAAAAGGTATTTTGAGCCAGTGAACGCATGTTTTCCCTGGGTGCTGAGATACTGAATGAAGCCTGTTATTTAGAATACTATGTTCCATGGATTGCCCCTAAATAATTACCAAGTGCCTTGAGCAGTGAGCTGGGGAACCACAGGCTGGTAATGGAAGCAACCTGTAGCTTGGAGAGAGAGAGAGAGGTAGGAGAATTGCTTTCAGCTATCTTTGAGCAACACCTCCATGCTCCTTCCCCTTTTCCCCACCAGTGATACGACTTCAGCAACAGAGTCAATAGTCTGGAATACTCTACCTGACTGTGGTTTCTTCCCCAAACTCCAAAAACTTTAACCTTAGACTATCTACTATTGACCTCACCCCTTTCCTAAGAGGTCTGTAGGGGGCGTGCATAAGCGCACCAACGTGCCTACTGTCCCTATCCTATTGTTTCTTTTTATTTTTCTTATATGTACCCATTTCATGTATTCATAACTATGTTTATAGTTATGATATAACACCAACCCTTCAGGTTGCTGCTGTGTAGCTGCTCTCCTATGGTGCCATCTTAGACAAGGTATCATCACTCTAGAATGGCACTGCCCAAATCAGGCTTTCCAGGTATGTAGGAGACCCGTGGATGTATGTTCTGGAATTCATAATCTCAATACATTTGGAGAGCACTGGGTACCCATTTGAGAAAACTCGCATGTGATTTTGGTGCTCCTCATCATCTTAGGGAACCTATTTTCTCTATGGCGAGCCAAGAAAGAGAAATACAGAGGAGACATATCTTTGGGGAAAAGATAATGGTCCTAATTTGCCTCTTAGATTTGCCTCTTAAATTTATCTGAAGAGGATGCTTTAGAGCAGGGGTCTCCAACCTTGGCAACTTTAAGCCTGGTGGACTCCCCAGAATTCCCCAGCCAGCAAAGCAAAGAATTCTGGGAGTTGAAGTTCACCAGGTTTAAAGTTGCCATGGTTGGAGACCCCTGCTTTAGACCTCCTCCTGCCAGGGTCAGCTATTATGGGGGGGAAAGTCCTTTTAATTCCTAAGCAGCTTGTGATTTTTTAAATGATTTTCTCAGGTTCAGACATCCATTTTCTATGACATCAACATTGTTCTTTTCACCCATTGTTGTTAGCTCTGATATATTTATACAAGTGCTGATATCACATGATCAAGTGCACCAAGGACAAATGTTTTCTAGATAATGATTCTTCTTCTTATTTTTTAAAAATATATTGAATAGAAATGGCCATTACTGGTCAGCTCGAATTTCTAGTGGCTCAAATTTACCAACGATCAGAGCAAACCGTGTAGTAGATTTGTTCAATTCTGCAACTTTGACATCTCAGAAATGACATCAGTTATTTTTTCTATCATCAACAAGGTCACTTAATATATAATGTCAAGTGAAATGTGAATTTATATACTGCAAAAATCTGGATGAGCACTGGAGGGCAGCAGAATAGAGTTTTCAATATCACTCTGTTGTCTTCTAGTGGTCTTCTGGGTTTTTGAAGCTCAGGTATGGCAATGAATAGTCCCAATTATAATGTTGTTAGGAAGTGTCAGATATTTGATCTATATATGGCAGTGCTGTGTTATGAATCCTTAAACTGCAGGTGTACTTAATAGTGTCCTGGACAACTATATCCACCCAGGCTGGCCTTTTGATCCTTCTGAATAAAAAGATTGAGGCCATTTCCTATTTTGATTGAACTTTTCTTGAATACCATGGTCAATAGCAAGGCTGTATAATCATGGCTAAACATATTTACTCAGGCTGGTTTCATGGGTATGCATGACAACTGCATGATTAATTACTTTGCAGGCTGGGTTGCTACAACATGCTGGGGTTAAAATGTGGTTGTTGGTGTGGATTTCTGTAAATATAAACATACTCTGTGTGAGTCCTGGTATGTTCCTGCATTTTGGGAGTTATTCTTCAGTTTGATTCTGCCCTAAGTAACAATGGATTCTGCAGTGAAAGCAAGCAGGTATTCTGCAATTCTTAGATCTCTTATTTCATATCCTCATTCATTTCATATCCACATTTGTGCTATTAACAGCATTGATTACAACAAAATAAAAGAAAGAATAGTAAGGATTCCCTGATTAGAAATCCTACGGTGAAAACAGTTCAGGATGCTTGGGAAAGGTAATAAAGGCCCAAATAAAAACAATGCTGGTATATGTACAATACTCTGAAAAACTGAGGGACAAAGAGAACAAGTGTAAAAAAAAATAGAAAGGGGGCATATAACTAGAACAGAATACCAGCAAATAGCCTAAATCTGCATGGGTGGGGATAGGAAGGCTAAGGCTCAAAATGAACTAAGACCTACAACAAATGCCAAAAATAACAAAAATGTTTCTTTCAATATGTAAGGAACAACAACAAAAAAAGACAAGGAACCGATTGGTCCACTAATGGGTGAAGGTGGCAAGAAGTGACCGGGAGCTGAGAAAAAGTGGAACTGTTCAATTCCTTTTTTGCGCCTGCCTTTATGCAAAAGGATAAAATAGTCCAACCTACCCAAACCAGCAACATGGCAGACAGACAAAGTATATAAATAAAAATAGGAAGAAATTGCTAAGAGTGCCCTCATTCCCTCTAGATAAGTTACACCTCAGGGTTCTGAAGGAGCTAGCAAATGAGATCCCACAACCACTGAACAAAATCTTTCAGAGTTCCCGGAGCATTGGGGGAACCGCCTAAGGATTAGAAAAGAGGTGATATGGTTCCAATCTTCAAAAAGGGAGGGGAGGTGGATCCAAGAAACCACAGACCAATCAGCTTAACATCAATAGCAGGGAAAATCCAGGAAAAGATCATCAAACAGCAGATTGGTGAGCAACTAGAAACAAGCAAGATTCTTGTTTACTAGAAGCCAGCAAGAGTTTGTTAAGAATAGATCATGCCAGATAAATCTTACTGCCTTCTGTGATAAAGTAACTAAATTAATGGACCGGGAAAATACTGTTGTGATGACCCAGGGTGGGATACACAATAAACACAGTCACAAAAAACAGGTGGAGCCCCTTTTATTCCTTCACTTTGCTTCCAAGCTCCAAATATCCTTGACTGGAGACAAAAAACTCCCACATGAGCAGTTACCAGAAGGAGGAAATGCCATTTAAATTATAAAGAATAAAAAACAACACAAACCAGGCAAGATAAGGGCTGGAGGACATCCACAGATAATAGAACACACACTGGGAAGGACTCCAAACACAGAGAGGAACCATAAACTAGAGATATTTCCACGCTTTGTTTCCAGCACTTGCCCGTACGCATGTCCACTCTCTTATTCAGTTGTCACAGCTGCAGCCCATGAAGAGGATCAAGGCCCTCTCCTCTTGAGTAGACCACATCTCTCCCTTATCCTCTCCTCCCTGCATGCCTAGGATGGAGAGGCGATGGACCTGGGTCCTCCTCTGACTGCCCAGCCAGCCTCTGCCCTTCCCCAGCCTCCTCCACAACCTCCGGAGCCACACTTCCAGAGGTGGTATTCAGCAGGTTCTGACCAGTTCTGGAGAACCGGTAGTGGAGATTTTGAATAGTTCAGAGAACCGGCAAATACCATCTCTAACTGGCCCCGCCCCCATTTATTCTCTGCCTCCCAAATCCCAGCTGATTGGGTCTTCTTTTGTTGCCCTGCACAGGAGAACGGAGCTGGAAAACAGGTTAGTGGGGCAGTAACCTTCCCCTGCCACGCCCACCAAGCCACGCCCACAGAACCAGTAATAAAAAAATTTGAATACCACCACTGCACACTTCCACTCCCTGTCGGCTGTTCCTCCTCTCCCTCAGAGTCAATCTCCACCAGGGGCATGACAACTGTGTACGTAGCATGCTTGGACTTCAGCAAGGCATTAGACAAAGTACATGACACCTACTTCTTGGTAAGATAGAACAATCTGCATCTACATGGAGGGAGGTATGTAATGAAGTACCTCAAGGTTCTGTCTTAGACTCAGTACTCTTCAACACCTTAATAAATGTTGTAGATGAGAGGATAGACAGAGTAGTCATCGAAGTTGCAGATGACACCAAGCAGGGGAGAATTGCTAATACTTTGGAAGATAGACTCAATATTCAGAAGGATCTTGACAGACTTGAGCATTGAGCCATAGCCAACAAGAAGCAGTTCAGTAGTGAGAAAAGTAAGGTTCTGCATGTTTCCTTAAGGTGGAGTGGAAATGCTTCCCTTTTATTTCTGCCCGACCCAAGGATCTCTCTCAACAACTGAGTTTAAGTGCTCTGTTCTGCCCCTGGAATGCCAGAAAACTGAACCAGAACGAAATTTGCCAGCTCTGATCCTGCCACTATTTCCTTTAGTCCCACTCACTCTCATAACGTCTTCCTAGAAGATGGGAAACAAAGCCTAACATTTTTTGCAACTCGAGCCTCTTTCTGGACAGAGTAAAAATTAATAATATTTTGTAAGGCTGACACAGTAGAGAACAACTTAAGCCTGTTTCATTCATTACTGGGAATGAGACGAAAGTAACATCATAAGAATGCAACAGGAAAAAAATGTTAAATGCAATTGGGGAAAAGCCATGAAGAATCCATTTTCATAATAGTGTTTTATACAGTAGATTTCTTATGGGCATGAAGGACTCATGATTGGTGATGCATTTGAACCCTCTATCTGGCTTATCTTGGTCATCTCCTACATCCATTTTACTAAGAATCTATTCATACTGTTATTTAGATATACTATAAAATTACATATACTGGTACTATAAAATTACAGGTATAATTTACAATAAGATAGAAGGATAGAATTTATTCATAGAAAAAACCCCATTTTTGATTGGGTACAAATCCACATATGAAATTATAGTATATGGTAGGAATCAAATTTACTTTATTCTAGACTTTGAAAACTACAAGAGAAAAATTAATTTAATATTAGGGTTGACCACCATAACTTATTAACTTTAATTAATTTTGATTAGTACTAACAATTAATATGTATCAACATTATAAGGGAAAAGCACTATTATAAGATTACTATTAAGAATACTATTATTACTATGATGAATATTACTCAAAAGAATTGTAACCAAACAACACACTGTCTATATGGATTTTGAACATATTGTTCTTTGTATTTATATTAATAATGATTTTTTTAAAAAAGGATTGTGTTTGCTGTTATTTCCATTTAAATTTGCCCATTTTAAAAATGTTTTAGGTGTTCAGAGTAGAAGGATTGCTAATCCTTGTTTTTTTTAAAGCATAATGACAAGTAGAAAACAATGGTAGAAAGTTTGTGAATAGATTTGAAAAGGATCTCTTCAATCCCAGCTCAGTTAATATCCCAACTTTTGAAGTCCATGCATCTTAAGTTTGTCAGGGTTAAGAAGTACCTTTTAAGAGGGTTGATGTTGTTGCTGCTTACTTTGCTGGTATTGTATCTTCATCCTTTTCCAGGCTTACTTCATTAAGCTCCGATACATGATTGGCTTGACTGTGTCGGAAGTTTTGTAGCTCAATAAATAGCTGGCAAGATCCCCATGCTTGTTTCAGCATGTAGATGAGAGTAACCATAGGGCATTAAGTTCCTGACTCTCCCAGTCAATCATCTTCCAAATTCTGTCTGCTCATCCTTGAATAAGCACAAAATAATACCAACCTCAAATCTCCTCTTCCTCTTGCCAATCTTAACTTATCTCATCTCAACTTCCAGACTGTGTACCATTTGCTTTAGAAGGGAGGATTGGTTTTCTCCTCTGATTTGTCTGGGACTTTTTGATGAAGAGAAGAAAACAGAGAGTTAGATGACTGAGAAAAGAAAGCTACATCGCCATCTCACTAAGGATCTACCAGCCAGATGCAAAGGACAACAAACCTTAACACACTTGAGCTAGGAAGGTTTATATTAAATAAGAGAACATCTCAGGAGGAAGAGATTGGCGTAAGGTTGAAGGCATCAGTGTAGAATCCTGGAGGTTATGATTTCTACTCCTACCTTTGGCACAAAACCAGCTGGGTGACTTTGGGCCAGTCACAGTCTCTCAGCCCTAGGAAGGAGGCAATGGCGAAACACTTTTGAAACCTTTCTTTTCAACAACAGCAACAAAAAAAAACCTGTAGGAATTACTCCAGGCAGTTGGCAGGGTCATCACTGACTTGGAAGTATGCACACACTCATATCACATTAGGAGAACTCAATATCTTTTGGTGCCAAAATTCAACCCCAATATAAGAAATCGTTAGGATTCATTGAAGCAACCTTCCGTTCTCAACAGCCTGGGATTCCATTTCATTATCAGGAATATTCAGGGAATTTGGGATGGGAAGAGGAGGAAAGAAGGCACACAGCTTTATATCTTTCCAAAAATAAAAATGCTTCCTTTAATCCTTCCTTCATCTGGCATTTCTCCTATCAGGTTGGTGAGCTTGTGTTTCCACCACCAGCTTTGGTGTCCTATACCTTTCCCACCTTGCTTCTTCTTGCTGATATTGCTTTAATTTAATTTTCTTTTTAGATCAACGCCCCAGTCCCAGCTCAGAAAACTGTACGGAGAGGGAAACCCCACTAGTCCATCCATGCTTGTTTTTGTTTTTTTTTCCTTCCCCAGATTCAGGAATGGACTGAACTCAAATTTCTGAGCAAAAGGACAAATACAAAAAGGCAGCCAGGAGTAAATAACACCGGATTTAAAATAAATAAATAGCTGTTCTGCACGTCTCCTTGGAAACGGACAATACTCCTTAGCGCTTGGTGGAGGGAAGGGATTTATACCTCTTTTGTTTCAAATGAAAACAAATGATATTAAGGAACTGGAGAGGGAGGGGAGAGAAAGAGGGGGGAAATATGCATGTGTCAGGAGGAGGCAGCTAAGAGCAGGGAAATCCTTCTGCAGTCACTGGCAGAGCTAAAGGGGCTGTTTCTTTCCCTGATTCTCCTATCTTTCTCCCCTGCTTGGAAGGCTGATTGGGGCTGAAATTGTCCAGGTTCCAGATGAATTTTGCTTTTCCCAAGTATGTACAGAAAAGAGAAAAAGGAACCAGCCAACTTTTGAGGGTTGGATAACAGTAAAAAGCAATGGGTGGCTCAGGCTGCAAATAAATTTATTAAATTAAAATTAAAATAAAATTAAATAGCAACCTTTAGAGGTCTCTGATTCATGAAATTTTCTGAGTAAAGAAGGGACTGTGCTCTCCCCATCCCTTTAACCAGATACAGAATCTTAAGTTTGTCGGTTTTAACCTTAATTTATTTTGCATTTTGTTCGCTTTCTCCCTCTCCCCCCACCTCTCTCTCTCTCTCTCTCTCTCTCTCTCAGGATAAGCAAGTTACAGCATGTTGTGTGAACATTTTGCTTCTCATCCAAGAAGCTTCTTCAGCTCTGAAGGGACAACCATGACCTGGATGACTTTGGATCTCCATACATAGACCTTCCTTTTCACTGCACCACCCTCATCCTCCATCAAGCAGAAGAAGGCAACCTTCTGTCCTGTTCTGCAGCTTTTGCCTGCCCTTCCCACAGTCACAGGGAGTGCAAGCACAGGCCAGCCTGAGTTCTCTTGCTGCTGTGGCAAATAATGCTGCAGTGGCTGCTTCTTCAGAAATGCAACATCTGGAGAACAAGAAGGTGGTGTGCCCCCACTTGGCAAAAACACCTCCGGCCTGTTACCCTGACTCTGCAAATGCAGCAAAGAGTGTGGTGACATTCTAGAGCAGTGTTTCTCAGTCTTGACAACTTGAAAATGTGTGGATTTCAACTCCCAGAAATCCCCAGCAAGCAAAGTTGGCTAGGGAATTCTGGGAGTTGAAGTCCATACATCGTAGATAGAGAAACACTGTTCTGAAGCCTATCCAATTGTTAGGATCACATAGCTTTCCTGACTACTCCCTGGTTCACCAGTGGTTTAGTTCTTTTAAGAAACAAAAATTGTATTCAAACAACTGTTGAGGAGGGAAAGGGAGGAGAAGGGACAGCTGTGTGTATACAGGCAACATTTTCTGACGACATGCTTGCACAACACTCTTAACCTGTTTTTGGATGGAGCCATTAGCTGGGATTGCACACCAGATAGAATCATAAACTAGCTAAGAGTTTTGCCTTATGTGCTTATTTGGGGGAAAAACTAACCACGCTTAAGTCTACATGTGTGAATGCAGCCTCTTAGTCTTTTCCTGATTTGGCAATGTAGGTTCTGTTGAGCACACCCACAATATAATATGCTCACAGGACTGCACATACGTCTGGTTAATGTTGATCCGTGGCTGCTTCTGAGGTGGTAACCACATCGGCCTTTGAGTGTTATTCCCAAGGAGAAATATATGCAGGATTCTCTCACTTTGTAAAAAAAAAAAAAATACATTGGCCAAGCACATTAACCTCCCATTCTTTCCAAAGTGCCAGACCTCGGCTGCTCCTTTGCACGATCCCAACCCAGCCAATTCCATTCACCCTTGACCAATGGCAGTTATTAGGTATTTCCCGCCTGTATTATTTTTACAAATGAGGTGGTAGCAAACATATCCATCTTCCTATTTTCCTTACAACAACCCTGTGAGGCGAATTGGGCTGAGAGAGAGTGTGTGACAGGCTCAAGGTCAAGCAACTTGGCCTCCGTGGCTACGGCAGTACTTGAATTCACCGTCTCTGGTTTTCTAGCCTGGTGCCTTAAACCAGTAAAAAAAAAAAACCAAACTGGTTTGGCTAGGAGATGAGAGAAGCAGGTCCTACTTCTCCCTTCCTCACAGAAGCCAGTTGGGTGCTTTGGCGGTTTCTTAAATATTCTCAGCCTCTCAGCCCTAGAATTTCTCCCTCTCCCCCAATTTTATTTTATTTTTTTGGACCAACCCAGCTAGAACACAGCCTCAATAAAGAGGCTTCCATCCTCCAGTAGACTGATTTGGAGCCATTGTCATCATCACCTGGAAAAAGAAAAGGAAAAAGGGACAACTTGGCAATTTAGAACTGAAAGCAATGGAAGGAGAAGGCAAGCGATTTTGAAGGCAGGCCTGGGCAAAAGTCAAGAGACTAGTCCTCAGTGTCCTCTGAATCTCGTTGTCTTTGGCAGTTATGGGCATCCGAGTTAGAGAGAGACAGAGTGGATTCCAAGTAGGGAAGGAAAGAAGTTACTGCTTTTCCACAGCAGACTAACTCACCTCTCCCGTTTCTTTCCCCAAACTCATTCGGCTTTCGATGTACTTCTCTGCTCTATTCTAAAAGGCGTAGGTTCGGTTTTGCTTGCAGATCCCTTTCCCCCAAACGGACCACAAAGAGAGCAGGCCTCTCGCGCTGCAAGAAGGAATCCCCGGGGCAGTGAGTGCAAGAGGCGCTAGGATGTCCTTCAGCTTCGATCAAAATAGATTTAATGGCGAGCCGAGTGACTGGGGGCAAACACGGTAGGGCAACTTCTTAGATGCCCTTGGCGAGTTTATTCAACTTACCTTTCCTTTCCTTTTTTGGGTAGAGCCAAGGCTTGACAATTTTTTTTATTTTTTATTTTAAAGGCAGACTTCTAGAGTGATGGCGACGACGATTATTTCGCACTGAAGTTCTCACTTAAAACGACAACCCCTTTAAACACTCAACGAATCCCACCGGAAAACTTCCTATAGAACGCTCCCTCCGCCAGCGGCCGCGCACACAATACACAATTTTATTGTAATCTAATTGTTTAGAGAAAAGTTTAATTTTTTTTTTAAAGTTGCATCTCTTTGATCTGCGATCGCTGGCGGAGATTTTCTGCCTTTTGCTTCCCCGGAATTAAACCAATAACAGCAAACTGAAGCTTTTCTCTCAACCCAACTCAACCTTCAGGGGCCCCCCCACCAGCAGCCCCCCTGCCGCCCCCCCCCCCCCCCACCGCAAAGGCGTCAGTGTATTTGCGCTGGGAGCGTTGAGGCTTTGTTTATTTGAAAAGGATAATCTGGCTCCGCGTTTACAGGGCACGCATCAGCTAAGTTTCCATTTCTTAGGGGAAAAGGTAGCCACCGGTCAGGAATTGCTTACCCCGCTCCATAATAACAATAATAATCATCACCATCATCATCATCCAGATTCTAGGAATATGAGCAAGCTAAAAGGATATAATTAAGATATAATTTTGTAGATATAATTAAAAAAAATAAAAAAGAACGGAGAAGCTCAAAAGAACGGAGCTGCGTTTGGAACAAATCTGTCCAGAAGTCAGTTCTACCGAATTCATTTCAAAATCAGCAATCTCGTTCGCAAAAAATAAAATAAAATAAAAAAATTTGAGCTACAGATAACACCGGGTTTATAAATCAGTTTTAGGGCGGGAAAGCATCAGACTGCGACCCTTCTGCGCCAAAGCGTTGAGAGAAACAAACCGTTCCTTTCAGTAAAAACCTCAGCAAAGGCTAAATATGATCTTTCTTAGTGCAAACAGAAGCTGAGCCTTGTATTTCATCCCCTTGCATTGGGATGGCGTTTCGCCTTAATTGCCAGTTTATTTGCAGTTTTATTTTGTAGGTCACAAATGAGCGGCTGTAAATCTCCTCCCCCCCCCCGCCCACTCCGTTTGGCCGCATAACCGGGAATATTAATATTAAGAAATCGCTAACGGGGCGTCTGCACCCCGAATAAACCACATCTGAAGAAGAAACGGGGGATCAGTGCCAAGGGCGGGGTAGCGGTAGAGGGAGGAAAGGGAGAACTCAGAAACGGACGGCTGATGAAAAGAAAGCAAGAAAAAGTGAGAATTCGTTGAAATGCAGTTAATTCGAAGGGTCTTTTTATTACGGTGTGGCTGCACTTCAAATCTCTCTCTCTCTCTCTCACACACACACACACACACACACACACGATTCCAAAAAGTTTAGATAGTCTACTTCGACTGGAGGAGAGGAGAGGAAAGGAAAGAAGGCTGGGGGGGAAGAATTCAAGGACTCTATTTCTCTCCCCCAAAGAGGCAACAATTTTCCTGGTGATTTGGGGTGGGGGGAGAGAGGCAGGGAGGAAAAGGGAGGGGGAGCAGGGTGCTCTAAGTCCTTTTGTGTCCAGCTGTAGAAATCATAGCTTTCAAAAACTTTACCCGAACTCTTTTGTCCACCCATCATTTGTGCGTGACTGCATCTGCTGTTTCGCGTATATCCTATATCCCTTCTTCTCAGAACGTTTATAGGAGAGGCTCAAACACCCCCCCTGAGCCTCCAAAGCATCTCCCCCCTTAGTTCTTTATCTCCTTTCCTCTGCTTTTCAATCTCTAAATTAATCAGCAAAAAGCCCGAAACGAAATAAAGACGGGGAGTGGGGGGGAGGGGGGAGAAAGGGAAAATGGGGGACAGCCCACCACCATTTTCTATTCTAGCAAACAGTGGAAGAAAAATCAGGTTGTTTCCTGAGTTAACCCCCAAAAGAGAGCAAAGATCTCGATTCTTTGTAGTTTGTGGAGACAGCAAAGCTAAGCTGGTTTGGGAATGCCACAAAAGGTTAAATCAAAACCCTGGAGACACACACACACACACACACACACACAAAATCCCCCCTTCGGTTCAAGAAACAAACTCTTAAAACCTTTTGCTTTTATGGAAGGTGAAACGAGCTTTGAGGAGGGGAACTTTTGCGAGCACATGGGGAGACAAAAGACTATCACTTGTGCTAGAACCATTTAATAGAATTATACATATCTGCCAAATCCAGAAAAAAAGGTTTATGCATATATATCTTTTTTTTTCTCCATTTCACATCTGCAAGCATAAAAACAACAAGTATTTTTGCTGTTTGGAAATTCAAGGTCAGAGCAATTGACCGATGTCTTAAATATATATACTTCTTTCTCCTTACTGCTAGCTTTTCCAACAGTAGGCTACTGTAGTACAGGTGAAGGTAAAAGTCCAAGTGTATTTTTGTTTAGTGACTTTTTTTTAAGATCTCAGTGATGTTCATTCAGCCACAGCTTGCTGTTAAAAGTTGCTTTGTTTTTGTTTTTTTTCAGTGCAGTTTACCTCTGGTGAAAGGCAATTTTAGAGCAAGAGAAAGACAGAAAGAAAACCAGAGATGGAGAGGGAGAGGAAGAGAGATAGAAAAAGAAAGAAAGAAGAAATAGAAAGATGGTCATATGTAGCTCAGTTGCTCAAATTTCACTGTTAATTATAACCTCTGTAAAATCACAGCAGAACCGCCTGCTGGTGTGGGGTTTATAATTGCATACAATACAGGAGATCACAGTTTTAAAGTCTAGCACAGATTAAAAACCACAGATGTACCATTTATATAAGACGCACACTGATTGTCTCTTAAAAACTACATATTGACTCCTTATTGACATTATTCTTATTCCCCCCCACCCCTTAAATAAAGTAGTGCAGCTAAGACAATCAGTCCCATGATCCACAGAGCTCTTAACCGAGTTCTTTGTTCATTTTTTTCCTATGGCCAACTTTGCCAAATGTGGCCGAAGCAATCGAAGAAGCTTGAGAGATGTATATGGATGTATTGTCCCATAACACAAACATTTTAACCAAGGTTGGATGGAAGGGGAAGGAAAACAAGGGTCAATCTTGCCATACCAAAAATAAGGTATCTAGTCTGTGTAGAAAGGCAAGCAGGAGAGAGAGAGACAGAGAAAGAAGAAAAAAAGGAGGAAGGAAAGAAAGAAAGAAAGAAAGAAAGAAAGAAAGAAAGAAAGAAAGAAAGAAAGAAAGAAAGAAAGAAAGAAAGAAAGAAAGAAAGAAAGAAAGAAAAGAAAAGAAAGATAAAGAAAGAAACCCCATAAACCCTACTCTGAGCCATAGAATAATCTTCCATCCCTAACCAGGCAAAGAAACCCAATAATTGGCTAAAACTATGGAACAACAAGAAACCAAGTGATGTGATTCTGTTCTTGGTCTATAAAACATGTCTTTCCTTCTTGTCTTCCTTTCCAGAGCATCCGAGCAAGAGGTGAAATTGGGAGGTATGATCACGGCCACTGAATTTCTTGCCTTTGTTATTAATTTGTGTCCTGTTCACAATTCTTTTTAATTTAAATCAAAGATCTCAAAACTGGACATTTCAGCCTACTATGGCTACTGTCTTGTCTGTTTTAACAACATCATTGCGGTCACTTATCATTATCAGCATTAGCATCATCACCATTATTGTTTATCACAAAGGGTTCCTAACAGGTCTTCACAAAACCTGAAACTTCCATGAAGATGTCTGGTCTTTATAATCCAAACAGTCAGCATTGAAGTTTAGCTTCCAGGAGGCTGTTTGATCCTTATAATCCAAACAATCAGTAGATGAGTTAAACCCCAAACTTGAAGCTCCGTAGCCTTGAGTAGAGAGTGAAGCTGGAGACTGGTTGAGATGGCTGGCCACAGCATTGGTACCCATGGGGCTAAGGGTGGACCCTGGTCCAGGAAGCTGGTGGTGCATAGGGGTCAGGTAAGATCCACAGTCCATTCCTCCGAAATATGAGGTTGAGCCGGCATATCCTTGGCTATAGCCTGAAGCCTGAGTGTAGGTCATAGGGTAGGACCTCTGCATGCATGAAGAAGAAGTGGACAAGGGGTCTGAGAGAGGAGAGATGGATGCCGGGCTCCAGATAGACACCGGAGCGCTGCTGCTGGAAATAGCAGGGACTGAGGTACTGGCTGGAGGTGTGAATTGGCCGCTGGTTCCACTCTCTGAACTCACTTCTCTGGCTGGAGAACTCTTCTTCTTTGCAGGCCTCACTTTATTCTGGCCCCCGTTCTGCTGCTGTTGCTGCTGCTGTCGGCATTTGGCGCGACGGTTTTTGAACCATACCTGGAAAACCAACCGGGAAGGAGGAGAAAGAAGAGCGAAGGGTGTTAGCTATATGGATCACAGCAAGGACACATGGGATGAGAATAATTATCGCCAGGGAGAACAGACAGCACTGAGAAGGATATGGCGTTTTACTGAGGAATATCGTACTATAGTCATTCATTTAAGCAAAAGTTCTCAGGCATTTAAATGTTGCTACGAAAATGTTGCTAGTCCTCTGGATTTCCCTTTGGGCTTCCCTAAACATCCCTTGCATGTTTGGCTGATACACTATGAGAAAAGCTTGTCAGATTTTTTTTTAAATCCAGGTGGAACATGGTAGCAATTAACATATTAACATCTAGCATAAGCAAAAACAGGGCGCCACCAGACTGTATCTGAGAGTCCTATCAGTATTTACATTGAGGTCTACTCTTTGCTCCTTAAAAATGGGTTCAGAAAACTGAAATAAATGATTAGGAGCAAAAATAAATATGATTTAATTCATGGGAGCCAACAAAGATAACCATGGATCTACTGCAGAGGCATTGAGTTGCCCATTGTTTAACTCCTTCCATTCTTCTTCTGTCCTGTTCATCTCTGCTTTATTGCATCTACTGCAATCCCAGACTGAAAAATGTGTGGTTACATTTTATTTAAAGACGGATGCTCAAAGGACTCTTGTTTTTAATCTGCAACCATGAAGCAATAGTATATGTGGAAAACCACTGCAGTGTCAGACTACCAGTGCTTTCATAAATGTAGAACCAAGCAAACCTTTAATAAGAGTACTTGGAAGAAAGGGGGAAAAGTTCTTTGCAAGCCTCTGAGCCTGACAGCTTAGGTACCCCCAAGGACTTCCACTTAAGTCCTACTGAAGTCAAGCCCTTAATTAAAAAGAATAGAATATTAGAAAGGAGAGGTTATCAATTAAGAGAGCAACTGAATGGGAGGGAAACATGCTTGTCCAATTAAATGAGCTGTATCCTTTCTTTCTTCCCACCCCTCTTTGAAGGGCAATTAAATAGTAGGAAGTCTCTTAGAATCTGTTGATAGATGTTACAGGTCTTCATTTACTTCATCTCATGTAAGTCATGTGATTTGTTTTCCAATCACGTGATTTCCAACCAGAGCATCTCTCCCTGTTTTTTTTACCTCTATGTCTAACTCTTAGTTCCCTAACTCCAGCTGGCTTTTGAAAAAGCACCTCTGTGATCTCTAAAGTCCCTTTATACCAACAAAGAGGCATAACTCTTTTGAGAACTATCTCTTGCTTCTCTAATGTTCTGCTTTCATTTATGATCAGAATAGTCTTTCTACTAACTGGGGTATGAAGAGATCAGTAATAGATACAGGCATGCCACTGAACAACTGTTCTAGCTCACAATTCCTAAGTAACTATCCCAAATCCCATTAACTCTAAACTGTCTGGACAGCACAACAACTTTTTCCATTTTGATGATGGAAGGGTTCTCTTGCACAACAAGATGTCTTTTAGGTCGTAGCTGTTTTGGACTCTCCAATCCAAATAGGAATCTGTGTACATTGTTATTAAACATGCGGAATATCTATTCAAAACACACAAACCACATTGGCTCCAAAGTGGAGCACTCCATGCAACTGTCACAACGTTCCTTGGATGACATATTTCTGACTTTATCTTTTCCTTCATCCCCACTCAAATCATCAATGGCAGTTCTAGGAATTCCTTCCAAAAAGGAACCAGGCATCTTTTTAGATATCATAAAGTAGCTGCTATGGAGCGCTACCATTTTGGTGCTTGATTGAAGTAATTAATCTTTGCAAGAAAATGATGCATCAAGTGTGCTTTTCTTCTGGTCTGATCTCATATCTGTGACCTCTTTTCAAATGATAAAACTGCCTTTACTAGAGAGTGATAAGGACTTGGAACAACAAGTAAAAGGGAAACAAGGAAAAATGAAAGTATTTCAAGAGGAGGAGATTGTATTTATTTATTTTTTAAAAATGTATATAGATGCCCAATTCACACACACACTCATTAAAATATTAATCTCATTTCCTCTCACCTACCATTGAAATTGTTCTTTAACACTGTTTTGTGAAATAATTATTTTCAATATGTCATTTTTCATTTAAAAAAACTCATCAGTTATGGTATACGTTTTTCATTTTCTTTTATTCCTAATATAGCCCGTAATATTAACTACAGTGAACAATATAAATCACATTAATAAAATAGAAAACTAGATAGGAAGTCATGAAATAAATCCCACAGACAAGATACCAGTTAGAAAATATGGCAAAAAAAAATTATGCGACTCATGTAAAAGGGAAAATGATGAAATTAAAAGTCATGTAAGCCTACCAAACATGACAAATTTAAGTTCCTAGCTTTGGGCACATTAGGAATGCCTAAACAGTGGTTTTTAAGAAGCTCATTCTTCAGGTGGAGGATGCAGAACCTTCTGGTTTGTGATTCCAGAAAGCCACATGAACTGTACAAGTATGTCTCTAACAGAAAAGAGTATCTGTAACTCAGGGTTGAACAGTGGACTTCTCAGTTCTCTCTCTCTGAGCCTGGTTGTTTGCTTGCAGATGCTCCAAGCGTTGTACTGATGATGTTATCTACTTGGATAATGAAACATCTGGAAGCAAACAGCTCAGCTCAAAGAGCACCAAGAACCCCACAAGTATCCCTCTCAGGCTTGTTAGGAACCTGGGGTTTAACTATATCACCCAGTAAAGCATATGAAATCAGCTGAGAAACTAGGTTTGCCTCTCTCATCACATCTGTTCTATTAAAATAAATGCCATTTATTATGTATCTGGAAAAGGAATTAACTTTTTTTAAAAAAAGCAATTCATTAAAAAAAACTCAATTTATGTTTAAATATGTGTTTCCTTGTCTCAGAAAAGTCACATTTTATAACAGTTTAATGATCAAACTCAAACAATATAAGTGAAATTGAATATAGATGCTGAGAGGTCTTTTTTTTTTTTTTAAAAATGATCCTTTTATGCTCCAGAGAATATCTCAGCTCCTGGAATGTCCTGGTGAGAGTGAAAACCTATTAAAACTAGTTTAACTCTACCAGAGTAAATGTGCCTTGACTCTTCCTCTAGCTTACAACATATTACGAATGCCCAGATGTAATGTCAGAAAATGTGTCCTGTGGCCATTCTTTTTTTTTTTTTTTTGGTGGCAAACCTATTTTACCCCCTCCTGAAAATATCTGGGCAGTTCAATTCATTTCATGCTTAGTGGAAAGCAAGTATAGATGGAATCACTGGACAATGTTTTCAAGTTAAGGACCATTCTGGATGTCCAGCCTTTCTTGGAGGACCCTGTAGGAAACCTGATTATAAATCGAAATGTGTAACGATTTGGGGTGTGTGTGTGCGTGTGTGTGTTTACACTCCTACCCAACTGCAAAGCATGGAGTATGAGTAGCCAGAATGCAATGCAGGTATTGCAAAATGATATAGCATTACCGATATCTGGGTTTCATTTCATTCTTATAAGCTAAGCAAGTTCTCTTTTTAAATGTTATATCACAATATGTCATTTCACCCTATAATTATGGTTAGGGTTAGAAAATATTGTATGGAGAAAGAATTTATCTTGGTCACCAGATTTGCATTCCCCCCCATCAAGAACTGCTTTTAAATGACATCTGTCATAAATCAGTTTTGGGGCCATTCCTAAAGTACACAGCTCATACAGAGACAGCTGAATGTTGTTGTTAAAAAGTACAAGAGTTGATCTGATGGATAAATAAACATTAAACGACCCCTGCTTTTATACAGGTACCACCATATTTCATGGCATGAGGATGACAACGATGATGCTAGCAACACCAACAACAATTAGAACAATGTGGCTAGTCTACTGAAAAAGCAAATAGGTTGTCAACTAGAGAAGCTTCCTGGTTTCTTAGCAAAATCAAAAGCAATAGAGAAGCTAGACAGAAGCTTAGGTAGGAAAGTACAGAACATGGTTAGTTCCGATCTAGTCAGAACCCACTTTCTCAACCTCATTCATTTTCCAAACCTCTGGAAAATTCTTCACCATTATGCATAGCAGCCAAAACTGGTATATTAGTTAGTTATGCCAAGAAGGCACAGTTCCATATAGTTCAACGGTCCATATCTCCCAACATAGGTTCACCACTTTCTCAAATTTCCTCTTTCCCTTTCAGCATGTACCTCTCAGAAGTACTTAACAGTGTACATTTTTTTGTTGCTTGAAAGAGCAGTATGTTAATGATCATTCTCAGCAGGGTATAATATCAGAGCTGGTAAACAGCCTAGTGGATTGCACTCTGAAGATCTTTTTCCAAAAGTAGTCACTTTGCATGCACCCTCACCCTTATCTTCTTTTGTGTGTGCGTAAGATTGAGCATGAGTATCTGCAAAATCATCTTGGTTTCTGGCCACTTAATTGATCTGATAAATCATTGAAGAGGCCTGCTTATGAACAGCACACTAAAAGCGCTCCTTCATTTTCCACCAAAAAAAAGGAGAGGAATGTGATTATCTTGCTACAGTTATACGAGATACAAGGAAAGTAATCAAACACCAATCAGATGCTCTGAAAATCCTGCTTTTTGGGGGGCAAGTTAATATGACCAGTAGGTCTGTCTGTCAGGACTTTAAGCCTTGCTAAGAATCTTGTTCCATGCACCCCAGCCAAACTGAACTCAGCTGTCAGCCCTCTTCATAAATCCAATCTCGGGAAACCATGAAGATTTACTGGATGGCCTGCAAGGAATTCATGGTTATGGGAAGCACAGGGCTGCCCAAATGCAAGCAGTTTGCTCAACATGGGAGGATTGCATTGAATCCAATTCATCCCAGTCACTTTTCAAAATCAGAATTAGCTACACTGGAGGGAGAGAGAGAAACCCAGTCCAAGATATTGTCCAAGCAAAGTAGATTTGGGCTATTCCCTCCCTAGAGGAGTTATAAAGATTTACAGTGCTACCCCAGCCATCATAAAGTTGGACCTCATTATGGCACATTATGGATGGGTGACAATACAAATCAAGAGGAAATGCCCTTGGTCTATCACAAAGTTTTTCAATCTTGGCAACTTTAAGGTGTGTGGACCTCAACTCCTAGAATATGCTGACTAGGGAATTCTGGGAGTTCCAAGTCCACAGGTCTTAATATTTTCCAGATCGAAAAACGTTTTCCAGGTTGAAAAACACAGATCTAGCAACATGCATAGAGGAAATACTGTTCTGACATGATATATTTGACATTCTTTCAAGGAAGGGTGCAGGACCAAGAAATTAGAGCTTTACTGAATTAGACTGAAAGTCTACAAACTCAGAGTCCTTTTTCACCTAATGGCAAAGCAAAAATCTCTCCCATTAAACACCAGGCCTTGCCCCCTTTCAAATTCTGGTTTTCAGAGATCCAAAACTTTGGCGCCTGGGGCCCATTTTACTACCCTCCACTACAATATCATCTTTCTTTAGAAATCATGGGGCGTATCTCTGGATGGCTGCAACCCATACCTGAAGGGGGCCTTTCTCAATTTAGGGGTCTTCAGATATGTATATTCAGCAACAGTTCTTATCATTCCTCTCAAGGACTGCTATTAAATATAGGGAGATAAACGTGGCTGAGGTAGTGAAAAAGGAAGTTGGGGTGGAAGAAAACTATATTAGTCTGCCTAGAAACTTGGCTTTCTATCCATTGAGGTGGGAAGAAAGAGGTTTGACTTTCGGATCTCATCTTCCTCCAGGAGCTTCTTATCCTGAGAGGAAAATCGGGATGCTGAGGACTCTATACTGAAGATTACCCTGGATCTCATCTCTTTCTCTACTCCACACGCTTTCTTTCCTTCACCACTGCCTTGCCCAGACCCTTACCAGTTGTCTCGTCCTACCACACACCCCCACCCCACTTCCCGCCCCCACCTCTCTGAAGACCCAGTCTTTCCAGAGAAAAAGTAAAACGGGGAGGCGCACACCAGCCTTTTCCTTACCTGCACTCGGGACTCCTGGCAAATTAATTTTGAGGGCCACTTCTTCGCGCATGAAGATATCCGGGTAGCGGGTTTTTGCAAACAGGGCCTCCAAGACGTCCAGCTGCGCGCGGGTGAAGGTGGTGCGCTCCCTCCGCTGTTTCCGAGGGGTGGCTGGGAAAGGAGAAACGCCAGCTCAGATCGGTCAGGAGAAAAGTCCGGGAAAGTCTGGCTAAATCCGGGAAAGAGGACTCTGCCGCTCCCCAACGAGACGGGGGCTCGAGCAGTCAGTCCCACCATAAGCCGTTTCGGGGCCGCTGACTTCCCCGAAAGCCCTGCCTGCTCTTTCCTTGGGAGTAAGCCCAAACAAGTCCCGGTTTCACGAAGGTTGATTCCTAAAGAAGCCGTCTCTCCTGGGCGGACTCGGGGCAGAATCCGGCTGAGGGGTTGCGCGATGGTGGCCACCTTTCCGAACTCAGAGAAGGCCAAGCTCCCCGGGCCGCAGGCTAACCGGCTCCGGGTCCAGGTGCCCAAAGACAGGCCGCAATAGCGCGCGATCCTATTGTCCCCCTTCTAAAGGAGCCCCATCGAGCTGAATGCGACGAGCCCTCTTGGGAGAGCCTGGGGAGGTCGGGGTGCTGGTGAGGAGTGCAAGCCCGACTTCCTGAAAGAAGCGGGCCAGCGTAGCTTCATGGGCGCCGGTAGGAAAGCAGTTAACTCAGGGTGGCAGCCTCGGAGCTACCGTATTTGACGGGTTTGACCGACTGGGGGAATCGATTCGGATTCAGCGAGAGACCTGCTGTGGCGTCCGGGTGCAAGGAACTAGCAGGCTCTGGATCGACCGTGCAGATGGCGGTTCCGATAGAAGAGAACATACATATCTCATGGTTGAACTATGCAATCCTTGGTGCCCTCTGAGCTTGGCGGTTTGCTTGCAGACGTGCCATTACCCATTTTGGTAAGATCACCAGTCCAGCTAACACCGTTAGCCTACTGATGATCTTACCTAAGTTAGGTAATGAAACGTTTTGCAAGACGAAGGTTCCACAGACGGAGGTTCACTCGGAGAGGCAGCCTAACAGCCCTCCATCCCATGAACAATCCTCTCGCCCTTCTCCAGATCTCACAACAAACAACAACAAAAACCCCGACTTGCTCCAATCGTCAGGAATAACACTTTGCCCGGAAAGGTTGGCGTGCGCTCAGATAAAAAATTCGGGGAAAAAAACTTTTTTTTTTTTAAAGGGAACTTTTCCCTAACCCCGTGAACGGGAGGAATTTAAGGGGGAGAGTTTGGATACCACAGCTACCCTCCTGGTTTTCATTGTCAGCCGAGAAATAGGATCCCACCAGCGGGGCAGTAAATATGAGGGCCCAAGTCTCCGCCCTTTGGAAGCCCACAGGCGGCCCTGTGTCTCCTGTCTTACCTGGATACCCGACGGAGGGATGGAGCAGATCCATCCCGGAGGTGGTGAGGCTTAGGCCGTTGACTGCGTAAGGTGGTTGCTTAAGATAAGACATCATGCTAAAGTTGGGACGAGGAGGGAAAATGGCCAAAATGCTGGGGCTGGGTGGAGTTGGAAGGAGATGCCTCTTGGACCCGCTTCTTTCTCCTTTCTTCTTTCTTCTCCAGATCTTTCGGGTAGAGAAGTTAACCTTGAAATCTGGAGCCTAATTTAGAAGACAAAGACAGAGACGGTGGGGGCAGAGAAAGAGAGAGCAGAGTGAAAAAAAAAAAAAGGTCCTGTCCACGGGGGTCTTGGAACTAGCGAAGTCTTGCTCGCCGCAGGATGGCACCCGCTAAGCTGCAGGCCCTGCCAAACCTCGGCCGACTGGAGGGGCGCATCCCTCCCCCTCGAGAAACTCCTTCCCCCCGCCCAGCCCCACAATCACAGGGGCGATGTACAGTAGCAGCTCCCTTCGTTAAGGAGCAGCCCACCTCCACCTCCATCTCCACCGAACACAAGCACGCAGGCACGCAGCCTACTCCACTCGGGCTTGTTTTCCAGGGGGCATTTGCCAAGGTTTTCCTGGGTTTTTAGCAAGTAGTTAATTGCCTCCAACAAAACTTGATTGGGACCCGTTTTACAGACACAAAGGACCCCTTGGCTAAATAAATAAGGCTGCTCACAAAGCCTCCCCACCCCACTCCGTAATTTTCCTCGGCGACAAAGGAGCGTATCTGTTGTCCCCACCCCCACCCCCGAGCTTTTTAATTACCCCGGATTTTGCAATTGCAAAAGAAGCGCCCCCCCCCCTTCAAAGTTGAGAATTCAAATGCCCACTTTAAAGAAGATCTAAGCGAGGGGGTTTGGTGGGGTGGGGGCCGCTCCGCTGATTTACCGTCCCTCTATCTTGGCATGCCTGAAGTGATTTCTTTCAGCGATTCCCCCCCCCTAATTAGCACTTGCGCTAATTAGATTTAAAAGTAAAAAAGGGGACTCCCCGATTTTGAAGACTTTTTAGTGGGGGGGGGGGGAGGAGGAGAGAGAGGGAAGGCCGCAGCAAGTTAAACAAACAAGTAATTAACTTTTGCATGAAGTGGGGGATCTTTTCGTCCAAACTCTCTTCCAGCCACCGGCAGCATTTGCCTTCTTCCTCTCTTTTGGAGGAGGGTGGAAGGAGAAGAAAGGTTGCCTTAACTGAAGCCCTTGAAACCTGTGCCTGGGTAAGAAGGAGGAAAGAAGCGATCTTGGGTTTGAGTTGGTTTGGGAGTCTTTCTCTCTCTCTTTCCCCACCCGCACCTCCAGCTAGTCTGGAGATCAATCTACAAAGATAAAACTTCCGCGCCAATTCCGTGCTGTGTATTTCTTCATTTCAACATAAGATTTGGGTGTCAGCAACCTTCCCGGCAAACCTCTAGAGAGTTCCCCCTACCCTCATCCACATAGGGAGACGTTAATAGTTCCTGACAGATCAAACCTTCGCGCATCGAGGAGGAGGAAAACGGAGGAGGGGGATGTTTAAGATTTCTGCGAGGATCTAATGAGTTTGAAGTTTTGGGGGGAAGAGGAGGAGAAGGAGGAAGCTGTGTGTTCTCCTTCGTCCCGCACCACCACCAAAGGCGGGTTGCCGGAGGTAGGCAACCAAGGGACGAAAAAGGCTAGCTTATTTTTTTAGTACAAATTAAGTTTTTCTCTTTTCTCTCTTTCAAGAAACAAAGTTAACGAAGCATATTTCGACCAAATAGTGAGAATACAGCTCCCAATATCTCCGTAGGAATTCTAGCCGAGCATCCCTAGGCAATACCTGCTTGGGAAAACCGGATTTTTACGGCACAGAAAGTTTTTATAGGGGGGAAAAAAATCTGCGCCTTAACCGGGAATGTAGAAAAGAGGGGCTGGAAGTTTAGAGCCCGCCTCAGTTTTCCATTTCCCCCCTTTCCTCGTTAGGGAATCCCTTTGCTCTCCCTCCTAAGGCAACGTTGAGGCTCGGTTCTCCTTCTATATAGGAAAGGCGATCCAAATCCGCGCAGCCCGCCGAGTTCCAGAGGCTTCCGCCATGAGCTTGCGAGCAAACAGGGGGACTAGGTAGAGGAAGGCCCAAAGGCGTTTTCAGCTCCTTCGGGGGCGAGAGGACAGGCGCCGCTCGAAGCCAGTGGGCTTCTGAGCAAAGTTACTCGCCGTTTTAAGTCAATCGAATTTCACGGCGAAAAGTCGCTTTCAGATCCGGAGCAAGGGGTTGCTCGGCAAAGGGAGGTTTACACCGCCAACACAATTGACTCGCTCCAGCAGGCGATTTAAAGCTAAAGCCAGCCTTCCCTTTCCCCTAAATGCTATCTTATGCGTGTTGACATCAGAGCAGAATATACCTCTGAGATGGGCATCCTCTGAGTTCAGATGGCCACCCTCACACTAACCCGGGTTAGTTTTCACAGAGGAATTTCCAAGAAGTAGCGATTGCAAAGATCGCAGCCTGGTCGTCTCCTTTCAAAGACCCTGGGTTTTTTTTGTTTTTTTCCAAGCATCCTTAAAAGAAGAGCTTTCTGCGCTTCCAAAAGTCCCACTAAACTTTTCATTTTCACCAAGAAGAGCTGCAGATGAAAGCTTGGGGAGCCCTTGTGTCTTGGTAAGAAGTTTCAACCTTGGGGGAGGCTTTAAAATAAAACAACAGCTGCAAAACCCTGTCAAAAGGCACCTAACCCACCCAAACAATTTAGTTCCAAAGAAGTTTCCGGTACACAAAACGTGGAGTGCTTCCTAAGATTCCTAGATAGAGATTTCAGTATAGAGATTCGTACCAGCCTTGTATTCCTTAAGGAATTTCAGTTTACAGTATACATTTTGCAAAGACCAATCTATCCCTGCACGAAACATATTTGGTCTCATAAAATATACATTTTGAAAGAAAAATGGGGAAAGAGAGAAGGATAGTACAAGATGTATGGGCCCAGGACAGCTAAAATTAAATGTTTTTAAAATCAGCAATAGGAAATTCAGCTCAGACGTTTCTTTCTTCTTCAGAATAAAAACAAGTAAACACTATTTCAAGTAAGATGTTTGTTCATAGGGGCGAATTAGAACAGAGGGATCCTTACTAAAAGTTCGGTCCTATGTCTTTATGAAGATGTTTGAAAGCTGTGCATTTATTTGCATCGGGAAACCCGTCCCCTTACGAATATCAATTTCTTTACGAATATGCCTTTGACTAAGAAGACTGGAACGAATACATATCGCTTTAAAAAAAACAAAAAAACAACAACAACCCACTCTGTCATTGAGAAAAAGAATAGGAAAAAAGTTACAGGTAGATTTAAAAAAAAAAATTTGAAACATATTAATGGATTTGGAGAGTCACGCCATCTGCCTCCTCCCCAGTTCTATCAGGATCCATTTATTGATTTCAGATTTTTCATTGACAGTTGTCTTAAGCGGTCTTGAACTGAGACCACAAAACTTTCAACCTGCAGAAAGTAACACCTGTAGCTCAAGAACCCAACCTGCCTTCTGGAAACAGCTGACTCGTTTTCTGCCCCAGATAACAGTTCCTTCCAAGGAAACAGACAGGGAACATGGTTGTGCTTTAAAACGACTGATTTCCCAAGCTAAGCTTATTTCATTAGGGGCCCAATCTTTCTCTTTACTTAAACCAAGAGGAAGCCTCCATGAACTTATTTTCCAGTAATAGTGAGAGTGTAACTCTCTACACATTGGGCAAGGCAAACTTCTATACAGTAAGACTTACTTCTGAGCAAACACACGGGTAAGGCCGTTTTAGAGAACCACTTTTACACCTATTCGCAAGTAATCGGCATTGAACTCACTGGAACTATGTTACTCAACATAGGATGGGACTGCGCGCTGCTACGGGTCACTCCCGCCATCCTTCTTTCTGCAAAAAAGGAAATGGGATCGCCAATTCGCCATGTTTTAGATGCTATTTTTCTCTCTGACTTTTAAAAAAAAGCCAATTTTCTAATAGATTAATTAAAAAAAAAACACCTAGAACTTTAAAAACAGCACAAGAACTCCAACCAAAGGTTGGTTGGCGATTGTTATTTTTTTTAAGAATCCTCATGCTACCGTTTGCTTTGGTTAACAGACAAAAACCCCTTCCCTTAAATTCAGAGCACGATTTAGTCAACGACACGCAGATGGGGGGGTAGAAGAACAGCACGTGGCTGGCTCGAAATACCAAAAGATTTGGGCTGGATCGTGTCCCGGAACAAGCAAACTCTTTCGGGGGGGGGGGGGGGAGAGAGAGATTTTCCTCCGGGCGCTGGGCCCCTGGCTCACCCATCCGGTCCGCGCCACTTTCCCCACACGACCAGCCCTGCTCGTGTTTCCGCGCCCCAGACAGCAATCCACAGCTCCTTTTACTGGCAACCAATCCGCAGCGCGGCCCCCAAAGAGCCGAAAGGGCAGGTGCTTACGCCGAGCCCCCTGGAAAGCTCCGAAGGGAAAGAGCGTTTTCCCTCCAGTTTCCTACCTGATCCGAAGTCACGCCCTTTCAGCCAGGAGGGGAGAAGGCGACAGCTGCCTTTCTCCCCCAAAGAGCAGGTTCTCCGCAATCTGTCGCTGCCAGGGCGCTCCCTTTCCCTCGCCAGACCTCCTCCTCCTCCCCACCCCCCGCCCGCGGACCCCCATCTACCAGTTGCTCTGTCCCCGCTCAATTATAATTACCCCGTCCAAGAATTAATTATAATAAATGTTTTCTTGATAAACTAACGAGATAATCCGGGCGGCACACGGCCCCTAATTACGGGACGGCTGCAACAGCACTCAGGATCATTTGGGTTGATTAATTTTCTGCCTGATGGCGATGAAAGAAAGAAAGAAAAAAAAAAAAGAGCCCAACCTTTGCACCGACTGGCGGAGAGGTTCGGGGAAAGAGCGAGAGCAAGCAGGCAAGCAGGCGGGCGGGCGCTGGGCGCTTCCACCGGTTAACTGACGCCGGGGAAATCTCGGCCGAGCCCGTCTCCTTCCGTCCTGCCCTGAGATCCTCGGCGCCAGTTGCCCAGCAAACGGCGCGCACACCTCCCCCCCAAACCCTCGGCGCAGTGAGCCTTGGGGCGCAGGCAACGCTCAAGTCGTTTCTCAAACCAAGTGCCAAGCCGGCGCGCCTCCTTCCTCCTCTTGGTCTTCCTCCCCGGCCGCTTTTGGGATGGGGGCAGCTAGGTGGAGAAGGCTTCCCACAGTAAGACAGGAGCTCCAGCAATTCTCTCGGGGTACAAAGCCTAAATGCGCCTCTGGGCCAAAGAGAATCGCTCCGGCTTGGGCCCTGTCGAGCGCGATCCTGCCCCAACTCACTAGGAAGTTTTTCTAGGCTGGGTTGCAGTTTGAGGTCTCCAGACTTCTCCGAGCCCTCCTTGCTTCGTTTTCTCAAACAATTTCTGCGGCTTCTCGGAGAGGCGACCAACCCCTCCGCACTGAAGCAGCCTCGTGGAACCAGCCACAGGCCTGACTTCCGAGCATCTCGCGGGAGGCGGGGAGAGTTTGCCTGGGGAACAAATGGATCGGGACCAAAGTTTGAGTTGCCTTTCCTCAAGCTACGATCCCGGGCCGGTTGATTTGTGTGCGCCCCCCGTCCGCCGAGTAATAAAGCTGCAAGCCTTCCGAGCTTTTACGGCGGGAAAGGAATTCTGTTTTATTTTTAAGTTTTTACAGGGTTAGTTAGAACCGACCTGCTAAAACCTTTGAAAGCTTGATTTGAAATGCGAGCGGGTGGGTCAATGGCTGGGCCGGGAAGCAAAGTTGTGCGCAAGGATCTGACCGCCATCCTAACCTGAAATCCCAAAGACCCTCGCTTTGCAACGAATGCCAAGTAAATCAGCCCGATCTCCAAGTAAACACAAGTTACTATTGCGAAGTGGGGAGGGCGGGAGCAAGATCGAATTCCTTTCTCCTTGTTAAGAAAAACAGAGAAGAGAGAAGCGTGGCTAGTGAGGAAAGGCAACAAGAAGAACTGAGTTTCTTTCTGAGCAAAATTTGTCTCCTTCCCTGGGGCCCATAAATCCGCGCCTTTTCTCCCTTGCAGCCGCACGAGAGAGCTGAACGTGTTGATGCGACGACCGTTTAGCAATATCCACTCTCTTTAAACGAATATTGTTTAAATCCGCCAGGCAAGTTGCAATGTGTGCCAGTGTTTAGACCTGCATACAATCGCGGAGGGATCTCTGTGGGACATTTAGATCTACACCCTCGCACCGTTCTGGCCTTAAATGCTAGAGAGACTTAAACGAATTCAAAAGTGGCGAGCTGGTTCCGCGTGAGAAAATTCAAAGCTTACAAAACGCCCCCTCCGAAACCTTGTTTGGCTAATTATAACTAATAGAAGAGTAATGTGCTTCTCCTTACCTACACTGACGGAAGGGAGTGGGTGGGAGAAGCAAACAAACCCGTTTGAGAACGATATTGCCGTTTCTCAGACATTGCAAGGTGGTGTGTCCGAGCGAACTTTTTGGAAACCTTTGAACTAACGCTCACTTCTTTTGGGTCTTTAAAGCGCGCCTGTTTCGGGTGTAAAGAAGCACTCACACCCCAAGAGAGCTGGAAGTCGGTAGATCGGTCAGGGGAAAATATTTGGAAGGCTTCTGGGCTTCCAATAGGGTTGCCTTCCAAAGAAGGGCTTTCGGAAAGGGGAGGGCCAGGGCGCGTCCAAAATCTCTGGAGTTGTCTAACTTCTGGCTGGTTTGTTGCCTGTAGGAGCAACCATAGAGAAATCCAAACACCCAGCAACCTTCTCTTAGCTGGACTGGATTTCTCCTTCCTTCTGCAGAACAACAAATCGATTTTTCCTTCCTTCCTTCCTTCCTTCCTTCCTTCCTTCCTTCCTTCCTTCCTTCCTTCCTTCCTTCCTTCCTTCCTTCCTTCTATTCGCTGTGCTCTGTAATAATACCCTTGGTCCAAGAATATCAAGGTTGGGCAGGGGGAGGAAATCTCTTCAACAGGATCCTACCTGGCCAGATTCCCTCCCTTCAAACTCAGCCTCCCCTCCCCTCCCCTCAGCTTTTCCTTTTCCTTTTCCTCAGTTGAACTGAGGTTTTCCTTTGGGTGCTGCAACTCTTTCAAGTATACTTGAAAATCCAATGCTGGGTGTATGTCAAATGATTTTTAGTCTATTGATTGGACTGTCGGAGATAAACTATTTATCAATAACTCATGAGCCAGGTGGATTTAATTTCCTTCTCTCTGCCCTGCTCAGCCCTTCCACGAAGACGGCGGGGGGGAGGGGGGGGGAACGAGAGCTGTGTGTATGTGAGGAGAGATTCTGCTGGCTGCACACAACCCCAAGCTAAACCGCGGAGTTAACATTAACGTCGCTTTCCTCCGTAGGGATCTTTGTTCGGCACCCATTTCAAAATAAGCTAATTGTAAACCTCTCTCTCTCTCCTCCGAAGTAAGCCCAGGTTCAGTTCAATTGGGGCCCCGGATAAATTGCAACCTTTCTCTCTTCAACCTTTTTGAATTCAAACGAATTTGCAGCCAACAAAAGAAATGGCAGGGTTGCGCCGAATTTTAAGTAAATCTAAGGAGGATTCGGCAGGGGAAAAGCACAAGCGCACACCCAACGCACGCACACACACAAACTATTCAACGCATTTTTTTCACCCCGACAAAAGAAAAACGATTGTGCTGAAGAAACCAAGCGGGCCAGAAAGAGTGTAGCAAAACAAAACAAAACAAAAAAAATAGTTTAACTTGAGAATCTCAGATCGGTGCCTTTTTTCAACCTCCAGTAACAACTTTTTTTTTTTTTTGCCGCACAAAACGACCCCAATCGCCGATCCCGAAAAAGGCTCCCGGGCAAAGGCGCGCACGCAGCTCGCGAGAAAGCAGAAGAAGGCCCATCGATTTCAGCCGAACTTGGAGAATCTCTAAGATGGAGTGGGGGTGGGCGAATGGCGGGGGACGGCAGGATTTGTACGAGAGCCCAAAGGAAAGAAGCAGCAGCCTTCCCTTCGCCCCCTATTTCTCCGTAGCCACGGACGCCAAAATCAAAGGCCCGCTCTAACACAACGCCTGGCTCTATGTGTGTGTGCCTGTGTGTGTGTGCTGGAGTGCGCGGACCAGCCTCTCACTTACCTTGAAGCTTCTGGTAGAGCTGCAAGTTAAAACAAAAAACAAAACGTTGTGGCAAAACCGCCCGGACGCTTGATCCCTCTGGGGCTTCCCGAAGCAGAGTTTTTCTCCTACAAAAGAAACCAAGAGGGAAGAGGGTTAAAAAAAGGACCCCTTCCTCCGAGGCAGCCGCCCACTCGCCTTCTCTTTCTTCCGTTTCTGGCGATGAAGATGAAGGCGGCGACGGTGATGGTAAATGAGGATGAGGATGAAAGGGTGGGAGGAAGGAAAAGGGGGCAAGCGACCTGCTTCTTAAACAGTAAGGCAAAATCAGAATAATGGGTTTTTTTTTAAAAAAAATATATATATATATATACCAAGCTCCCTCTCTAACCGCCCCTCCCCTCTGCTGAGCGGAGGGGCAGGAGGCGCTGGAGCGAGGTGGAACTGGGTGGCGGGATAGGGTGGGGGCAGAATGGTGGCGAACGCGCGGCGGTCGGGCTCTCTCGCTCGCTCTTCCCGGCTGGGTTTGCTGCACAAGCGCCACTCGGGCAACTTTTTTGACGGCGGCTCTCCAACCAATGGCAAGCAGGGAATGATTGACACATCTAAGCCAGAGGGAAAAGAATAAAAACAGACAACGGGGGGAAAAGGAAAACAGGGGCCCAGCTTCGCCGGGGGGACAATCAGGCAACAAATAACAGATACTTTTTTTTTCCCCCCTTCAAAAAGAGACGCACAGGCAGGCGCAGAAAAATATATACAGGAGGAAAGGCTCCCCCTCCCTTCCCTTCCCTCCCCTCTCCTGCTCCCACCCCCCACCCCCACTCCAGCCCTCCAGCCTTTCGGAGCGCTTCTGGCTGGAAGCCCCTCAAGTCGCGCCCGGTGGACAAACCAGGATCGGGTTACCCTATTTGCTGCGGGGCAGAGAAAAAGAAGGATCGCTTGAAGGGCGGAGAGGAGAGATGGGAGCAATTAGCCCCTCGGTCCTATAAATAAATATCAGGACGTGGGTGGGGGGAACCGGGTGGGACAACTCCCTCTTCCAAGGAAAAGTGGGTAGACTTGAGGTGGCGGCGTTTCCGTCGGCCGCGGCTTCTTAAAAGAACTCCGCTCCCGAGTCCTAGGAGGGGAAGGGGGGGTCGAGTTGTTGAGGCTTTTCGGAGAGGGGGTTTAAAGAAACCCGCTCCCCCTTCCGCCCGCAGCCTCCCAAGCTCCGCCAGTCAGCCAAAATGGGCAGGAGGAGAGGACGGGGGTGGGGACGGGGACGGTGATGGTAATCAGGCTGTTTCCCCTAGACTTGTGGCAGAGGATTTCATGGCAGTCCATGGTTGCACTCACTGGCTGGGTTTCTCACCACCGGATAAAACCCTTACACCGGGCTCCCCAAACGCGATCCCAGCGGAACAAGATGAGACCTCCCCAGACAAAACCGTAAGGCGACGGTTTGGTTCACCCAAGCGGAGTAGCAAAGGCTGGCTTCCCACAACCTGCTTCTACTACTAGGAGCTACCTAGGTCCAGCTTAAGCCCAGGAGAGCCTGTGGTGGGACCGCAGCCAGGCTGGCCGAGACCCGAGCCAAGCCAAGCCAAGCCAAACCAAGCCAAGCCGCGAATGCGGGCGCGCCTGTGTAAGCCTACCTGCACAAGGAAGATTCGCCTTTTCTTTGCGGGGCGAGCGTTTCCACGAGGGAGGTGAAAGTCCTGAGCGTCAGTGGGGGGAGGAGCTTCCCTTACACTCACCCCCTCTTGGCTTGGGAGTCAGAACCTCCGGACTCGGTCGGACTTTGTTCTTGCGGAGACCTGCCTAAACTTGCAGCCTTAAGCCACTTGCCCCCAAACACGGTTCCCCAGAAGTCAATCGGCGGCGACGGTGGCTAATAAAGACACACTTCATTGGGGAGATTAAAACAACCTCTCTCTCTCTCTCTCTCTCTCTCTCACATACACACACACACACAGAGCTGGCCCCCAGGAGAGCCACGCGTTGGGTTTCGAAGAAAGCTTATTTGTGGCGTTTGTGGGTAGTTGAGAGAGGGGTTGTTGGCCTAACTTAATGGGAAGGCCGGGCTGAAAGCGAGCAAAGCAAATCCTAGCAGGAGCACATAAGGAATATTTAGTCTTTTCTTGCGTCCTGTAGGTCTTCCTTCCCAGGGAAGTTTCACCTAAAGACGCGGGTCTCCTTTCCCCACAAACTTCCTTGCCTTAGTGGATCGGCGCGTCCCGTCGGGGAAAGCCAAGACGCCTCGGCGTTATGAGGCATTTCGAGAACCAGAGAGGTTTCGACGGATAACCTGAGCCATCCCCACGACTCGAGGCTTGGTTACAGATATAGGCGCGCAGGACACCGAGATCCTTGAAAAGGACTTGAGGAAACGAAATCGATTTAAATCTTCTTCTTCCTCAACGTGGAGGGGGGAAATCTGCTCTCTCTCCCACCCCCCGGATGCATTCCTCCCTGAAGCCAGTCCATTCAATACGCCCAAATGTTAATAGTTGCATTCACACAAGGCGCTTATATAGCCCTTACCGAATTAACTCCTTTCTTGGGTTCGTGCTATATTTCGAAATTAACGAGAAAGGCCGGGCTGACCCAGCCCCCTAAGTCACAAGAAGCCAACCAAGGTTAACGCTCAGGAGGTTCCCCGGGTGTAGCCGCTGATCTGAGTTGTGTGAACTTCTCTGGCCGGGGTGAATGGCTGCTTTCAGGACGAATCCTCTTCTGGCTCATCTCAGGATCTTTTATGATTTTGTCGCATTCTAGCAATGTATTAAACCGCCTCTTTATGTTAATTCCTGGCTGGGCCCTGCCTCAAGCAAACGACTTTCCCACCGCAATAAATTAATTCTCGCAAACTGCCTAGTGGTTTCTTTCTTTCTTTCTTTCTTTCTTTCTTTCTTTCTTTCTTTCTTTCTTTCTTTCTTTCTTTCTTTCTTTCTTTCTTTCTTTCTTTCTTCTTTCTTTCTTTCTTTCTTTCTTTCTTTCTTTCTTCCTTCCTTCCTTCCTTCCTTCCTTCCTTCCTTCCTTCCCCTTTGGGTGCTCTATTTTCTTTGTGGGCTCTTTCCATCTCTCCAAACTGCCGCCACTATCGAAAATCTGCCCCGCCAAAGGTCGCTGACGGGAGACAGAGAGTGGGTTCTCGGGCAAAAGTCCTCTACTATACCCGTGACTTGATTTTTGCTCAAGAAGCGGAGGGCGACCGGCAAAGAAGGGCGCGGGTGATTTTTGCCCAACCCTTTCGTGCCGGACCGCTTAAGACGTTTCCACTCGACCCCAATTGCCAGCTCTGGGTAAGGAACCTCTTCTCCTAGTCCGCCTTCAGCTCCGAAGAGCCTCTACGATTCATTAGGATCACAGGAAGGGGGGAGGGGCAGGGAGGGATCGGTTGGGCTGCTTGTTGCGTTCCCTATATCTGGTGCGTCTGTATCTGCGAGTACCTATAGCCAAGTATATTAAAGTTCCACTGAGCGTCCTGCCTTAGACACGCTCTTCGGTTCGGGGGGTGGGGGGGGGCACAGGGAACGGGACGGGGACTCTCCGATGCTACTTACAAGTTGTTTCTTGGAAGTGAGGAGTTTTCTCTTGGCACCAAACTAGGACTTGGAAAAGCCAGCCAGGCTGGAAGAAAATCTTCAGGGAGGAGATCTGGGGCGAGAGAAAGTGAAAGGGAGGGGACAAGAGAGAGCGAGGATGAGAGGGGAGAGAGAAGGCGCACTAAATGAAACTAGACGCCACTGCGCACCACAAATAGAATAGCCCTATAAATAAATAGTTATTGGGGGGAGAAAACACACACACATTTTATATGGGTATATATTTATAGCGTGTATATGCACACCCACAAGCCCACACCTGCCTACATAAGCTAGCTATGTCCTGCTGAAATTGCAGAGGCGTCCTTGCGTGGCTGCGGTCTGAGGCTGCGAACGGGAGCAATAACTTACCCAGGCCGCCTTTCTCCGACCCTTTTGCCCCCTTGATCAAGGGACTTCCCGTTCTCGGGCGGCCAGAAATAAAGCCGGGCCCAGAAACGGACGGTTGCGTTTGTGCGCCTTAAATAAACAACAGGTCCCTCTTTCAAATTCTCCATCCACTCCAGATGTCTAAAAAAAGCAAGATCGCGATGATTTTGTCACGGTTTGGTAAATTTACCCCTTTAAGAGGCTTTCATAAATCCCAGAACACACCTTCAGCCAGATTTGAATATAGATTTAGGTTTTAAAACCCAGTGGCAGGGAACACGGCTCTATCAAAGGGAATTTTCCCCCTTTAGCTTTAGCCACGTTGGCGTCCGTTGGGCTCTTCAGGGGGAAAAAAGGAGGGGAGTCAGAGAGAAGGAAAAGAACGGGGCAGGAAGAAAAGAAGGAAGGAAAAGAAAAAGAATGGACCTGAAAAGAAAAGAAAGAGAAGGAAGGAAAAAAAAAAAGAATTGTGGGTGTGTATCCTAGAGGAATCAAAATCAACTTCGATGGTTTTTTTTTTTTTTTTTTTGAGGAACGGCCATTCACACCGCCGGGAGTTTTGCAGCTGAACTGAAAGTTGTAGATTTCTCGCAGATCGGTGGTGTATTTTTTTTTTCCTTCTCCACAGAAACCAGAGATTTTTGGAAGGGGGGAATGATGCATCCGGATTCTCTCTCCCCCCCCCCCCCCAGCGTGTTTCTAATTTTCTCCCCCGATCCACTTGGAAACTGTTTACAGTCCCAGCTGAAACCGAATTCGGATCTGAAGGAACTGGAATAAGGTCCAACTTTGGTGTTGTTGCTGTTTTGGGAACGGGAGAGCGCGCCCGCCTTCTGTGAAGTAAGTGACTTTGCAATGCATTCTCCATCCCGCCAGCTGTTTAAGAGACCGACTTCCCCCCATCTCTCTCTCTCTCTCCTTTTTCTACCATGCCTTCCACTCACCCATCCTCTTTCTCTCCCTGCGGACACATCCCCCTCCCTTAGTACTTTTCCACACTCTTCCAAATCACCTTAACGGGTTCTCTCTCCCCCCGCCCCCCTTGGGAACGAAAGGGTTTCTTCGACTTCGTAAGCTGCCCTGAGTCTCCAATAAACTGGAAGTAGGGGTGAGTGGTGGGGGGACCTTTTCCCCCTAGAAAGTGGGGATTGTCAGTGAAATATGCCCTTCTACCCCGCTGGCCCCCAATCCCTCCTCTCCGAGCAGGTTCCCAACAGTTTTCCGTGCTCCTCTTTTTCCAGAATGGGGACTTGCCACCGTCCTTCCCAACCGACTCGGGAACTTTGCGGTTTGCTTAACTTTCTTTGAAGCTGAGCAACGATTTCTCCCTTTCATCCAGAGCAGCGGCAAACCTGGGCTCTTTTCTGTGCTTGCTTTCTAACTAACTCCAACACCGTGAATTAGGGATTAGGAAAGGTCAAGAGATACTATAGCAAACCAAAGGGTTTTGTGTGTGTGTGTGTGTGTGTGTGTGTGTGTGTGGTTTCTTGGGAGAGTTGGCAATGGGAAGTTGGTTCCACCTTCCTTGAAGTTGAGGTGCCGACCTTTCTTTCTTTCTTTGGAAGGCTGGCAAGGAGCTGGAGGAAGGCGAGGAGTCGCCAGGAGAGAGGGAGGGAGGGAGGGAAGGGAAACAACCGCTCTGCCTGCCCTCCCTCTCCTCTCCGCCCCCCCCCCCCCCGCACACCTCGGCAGTCTGGCCGAGAGCGCGCTTGGATTTGCGTGGGTTTCCTAGCTATGACCCACCCGGGAGATTTGAGGAGAAGGGAAAATTTGTGCTGGTCGGGGGCGGGATATAGGGGCGCATCCTGAACGATTTTCTCCCACCACGTTTCTCTCCCTCCCCACTCCTAATAGGATCTCTTAAGCACTTTTCTAACCTTGGGTGGAATGTACCGTGTGTATATACGTATCAATGGTGGAGAGAGCCTTTATTTCAGTTACGAGTCCCATCACCTCTCTCCAATCCATTCTATTCCATCCTCTCTCTTTAATACCCCCATTCTTCCTTCGTGGAAAAAGTGGGCAGCGCGCAGATGGTTGCCCTCCCTCTCCCCCCCCCCCCCCCCACACACACACGCAGCCATGCACACCCTGTACGGTTCAAGGCCCCCGCGGGAGACAATGGGGAGGGGGCATCTACGGCCATGCGAGGAGAATGTCTGCCACGCCACGCCACGCCACCGACCCACAAACCCCCCTCTTCCCTGCCCACGCTTACTGAGATGTAAGCGCCCTGGCTCTGATTTCAAGCTGGATTTTCAAGGAACGAGAAAGAGATCCCCTTTCCCACACTGGCTGCGCTGTAAAAAAAAAGAAGAAGAAGAATTGAAGACTGGATCCCAAAAGCAGGGATGAAGCTAGTCCCTTACTGTCGAAGAAACTTTGTTCAAGATCGGGGCCCTTAAAGAAGAAGTGAGAGAAAACTTCAAGGATTGAAGGCACTTCAGAGCGCCGTTCAGTGGACTTAGGCTGGGAAACAGGCAGGTGGATCAGAGAAAGATATTCCACAGATTCCTGGCAGGGGCTTATGAAACAGGGAGGGAATACCTTGCAAGTGTGTAGCCGTGGGCTCCCCGCGATCCTCATTTGGTTTCAATGTTGAGGTCGTTTTGACCGGGGCCTTTTTCTTTTATCACTGACTTGAAAAGGGCTTGTGGAGCATTTGAAAACTCGCACACTGTTTCCCTGACATTTTTAGTCGGCCCTGATCAAATTGCCAGGCAACTAACTATTGGATCGGGGACTTTTCATTTCGGTGGGGCACAACCCCTTCCTCTGCCCACTCTTTTCTTCCCGACTCTCATTCGATACAACCCAGCCCCGAGATAAAAATCGACCCTCACGATCCTCGGATTTTTCAGGCTCTCTAAACTTCGTAGACCAACCGAGGAAAGATAGAGAAAGAAAGGAAGAAACCAGCCCCAGTCGAATAAGCAGAAGACGCCAAGACTACTTACAGTGAAGGAGTTTGCAGTCTCCTCTAATATTTTTCGTTGCTGCTTTTCCCAAGCTTTATTTTTCCCGCTTAAGAAAATAAATAAATAAAACCTGTTTTATGAGAAAGGTCTGCCCAAGAACTCCCCCCCTCCTTTCTTCAGATTTTTAATTAGGCCCCATCAATTATTTGGAGAATCGATATCATATAATCCGGTGTGTGAGATGGGATAAGGTTTTAATCAGAAGAAAGGGTGTTTGTGTGTGTGTGTGTGAGTGTGTGTTGCTTTTTAAAATCTTCTGATCAGAGGCGGTGCATTTACCTCAACACACACGCAAAATCTCATTTTCCAGGAGGGGGAAAAAGCAGACCGAAGTGCAAAAAGTGTCAAAGGGGTGTCAAAGATAACAAAATAGAGCCGCCCAGAACATTAGCAGACCTTCGCTTTGCTTTCTTCCCATTTTCTTCGGAAAGTGCTGTTTCAGGATGCTGTTGTTTTTTCTTTTACATTTCCAACTTCACAAATGATTCCTCCCATTTCTCTTAATCAAAGGTACTCTCTGATTTTCAAAATATTTGACTCGGAAAAGGAAATTAATGTTGCTTTAAAAAAAAATAACAACCTGTAGGGACAGAAAGGTGGGGAATAATCCCATTTCCCCCCCCCCAATTTATTCTTCCACAGAAGGAAAGGGGAAGGAAGGAAAAAAGCGTGCGCTTTTTATATAGCTCTTTTACATTTTTTTTAACACCAGAAAAAAAAAAAAGCTTGAATTGGAGGTGGAGTCGGGATTCGGTCTTACATTCCCTAACGGAATTGAGGGTTGAATATTACAAACTCAGGAAAGAGAAGCCTCCTTAATTGTTCTATAAAGGTACAGTATTGGGGTGGGGGGATTTTTTCAAATTTGACAACCTGGTTTGGCTGGACAAAATTAAAAAACAAAATCTTAAACGTCCTCGTCCAAAACTACAACAATCACAATCACCAACCCGGGCTTCTGCCTGACCAAAGCGGCCGGCTTGTTCCCCAAAAGCGAAGCATTAACCCAAGAAAGAGAGAGAGAGAAAGAAAGAAAGAAGAGAGAGAGAGGCCATTTCAAGAGCTTCATCTCCCTGGCATTTAATGTATGCAGACTAAACCGAGCTGGGAGGGGATGTGTGTGTGGGGGGGGGGGGGGGGGGCGGAAAGAAAACAGCCGCCACCAGCACCGCGACGGCAGCAGAAGCAGAAGTTTATTGGAGAATGGCAGCTCAGTGTGGAGGGAAGTTGGAGCGCAGAGGAAGGCGTGGTGTAAATCGAATAAACAAATGAACAAAATAATCACCCGCCCGTTTCCACTCCCGCCCCAGCCCGCCCCGGTTGCAATCAAGGGACTAAAAAAAAAAAATACAACAACCACACACACTCACAACAACCCAAGTTCTGTGATATATAATGTTCCGCTTTAATCTGAAAGAAGCGGTTGTGGACACATCGACTACTCCCCGGGCTTATTGTATGAAATTCCAATTTACTTAAAAGCGTCGGGCTTTAATAATACCCAACGAGGCCTAGGGCATTTAGTTCAGGCAACCCTTCCTCCCCCACCCCCCTAATCAGGTCTAATGAAAACGTAGGATTGCCCATTATTTTGGCCTGGAGGTTTGGGTGAGGGGAGTGGAGGAGAAACGGAGGCAGAGAAAGAACAGTGGAAAATATCATGTATTATCCTTAGGACAATGGAGGATCGGGGGGGGGGTGCAAAGCAGCTCTTAATTGAAAAAGGCAACCTGGTTTTAATGATGCGGGTCGAAGGAGAAGATTACGGACTTTATCCAAACAAGGAGTCAATTAATAAGGGTGGGCCAGAACGTGGCCATTAACGCCAATGGAGGTGCCTCACTGTTGGGATTGAACATGGGAGGGAAGGGGTGGAAGAAACAGCTTCTACCTGGGCCTGGGGAAGGGGGTCAGCAATGACCCTCCGGCACCCATCTTTAAAAGGGAATACTTGTAGCTCAGGGCTGAAATGGGAGCGGGAGGGGGGGTGTCGTCCTTGGTGCTCTCTGAATTTTGGTTGTTTCCTTGCAGAAGTTTCATTACCCAAACTAGGTATATAACCTCGCCGGAGCTACTGCTAGCGATAGCGCGGAAGATGTTGCCTAGTAATGAAACCTCTGCAAGAAAACAACCAAAACTCAGAGAGAGCACCGAGGACTCCTCACGTCCATCTTTACCATCTGGCCGATTTCACTCTCCAGATCGGGACCGGTGGGAAGAGGGGCGGTTTAGTCTTTGTTGTCCCTTCCTCTGCGTGAAGGTCGTAGTTTTGCAAAAATCGACACACACACACACCCGACCTCAAGTCCTGGTCTTCTCAATGAATTGCCTTCCAGGCAGCCTCTAGACTAGACTCGAGGCGGGCCAGGAGAGAGAAGTGGTCCAGCGCAGCCCTAGTACGCCTCTTTTCTCTGACTGGGGAAGAAGCTAGCGGGGAAAGAAAGGGAAAGCGAAGGGAGAGCTCAGGATCATACTCAGTGGTGGGATTCCAATTTTTTTTACTATCGGTTCTGTGGGCGTGGCTTGGTGGGCGTGGCAGGGGAAGGTTACTGCAAAATCCCCATTCCCGCCCCACCCCACTAACCTCTTTCCAGCTCTGTTCACCTGTGCAGGGCAACCAAAGAAGACCCAGCCGATCAGCTGGGATTCGGGAGGCAGAGAATAGATGGGGGTGGGGTCAATCAGAGGTGGTATTTGCCGGTTCTCCGAACTACTTAAAATTTCTGTTACAGGTTCTCCAGAACTGGTCAAAACTTGCTGAATACCATCTCTGATCGTACTCCCCATAAGAATAGCATTTTTCAGTCCCATGCCTGATAAATAGCCATCTTCCCCGCCAAAGGGTCCAGACTTAGATCGCTATTCAGTGCAAAATCAGCTGGCTTTTGCTTTCGGGTTTTCCAGTTTCTCTCCCCACCCTCCAGACTGAAAATGAGCTCTCTAAAATGTTGCAAAAAGATCGGCGCCTGTCAACTTTGTTCTTCTAAAAGCGGAGCTTTCTATCCCAATCGACCTGCGAGATCGCCCTTGGATCCCGATCCGAAACATCCTTCATGTGAAATCCTGAGCAGATTCACGTGGCTGCAAAAAAAGAAAAGAAAAATCCATTGATCTGGCCGGGCCAAAGGCCTTATCGGCTCCAATCGGAGCCGGAGGGCAGTCAAAGGAAATGACCCTACCTCGTGCTGCTCCCCCGCTGAGCTCCTTGAATCGACGGGCATTTCCTCAGCCCACGAATCTCTCTCGAACCCGCCATCTCTGCTGCGCGGTACCGGCCGGCGATCCAAAGAAGGACTCGAGTGGGCCAGGTGGGGATTTAGCGATTGTCGCTTGAGCCCTGGACAGCAATTAGTAGGCTGGGAAGAAGCCGCGCTCAATCACGGGATCTAGGCTGGGAATCGATCACATGGACGGCCGTGAAAATGGATGTTGAGACTCTAGAAAAGTACAGAGAAGAGCAACCAGGATGATTAGGCGACTGGAGACTAAAACATTTGAAGAACGGTTACAGGAACTGGGCATGGCTAGTCTAGTGAAGAGAAGGACCAGGGGAGACATGAGAAGCAGTCTTCCAATATTTGAGGGGCTGCCACAGGGAGGAAGGAGTCAAGCTATTTTTTAAAGCGCCTATAGGCCAGACAAGGAATAATGGACGGAAACTGAACAAAGAGAGATTCAACCTGGAAATAAGGAGAAACTTTCTGACAGTGAGAATAATCAACCAATGGAACAGCTTGCCCTCAGAAGTTGTGGGAGCGCCATCACTTGAGACTTTCAAGAAGAGATTGGACTGCCATTTGTCAGAAATGGTGTAGGGTCTTCTGCTTGGGAGGGGGGTTGGACGAGATGACCTACAAGGTCCCTTCCAACTCTGATTATCTGTTAAAGAGGATGTCTGAAGAGCCCCCCCCTAGAAACATCGGAGGTCCGAGCAGATTGGTCAATGCATAAGAGGAACTTGTGGGGGCCCCCAAGGCCGTCTTGTTGCCCTGCTGCTTTAAATCCAGCCGATAATGCTATAATGATAATAATGGACAAGGCTGTCCAACCTTGGCAACTTTAAGACTTGTGGACTTCAACTCCCAGAGTTCCTCAGCCAGCAAAGCTCTGGAAGTTGAAGTCCACAAGTCTTAAAGTTGCCAAGGCTGGACAGCTCTGCTCTGTTGGAGCCACCTGCATGTTGTGAGATTTCTCTCTCTGTGTATGTTGTGCATACAGTTGGTCCTGGACTTCGACCACAATTGTGCCCAAAATTTCTATTGCTAAGCAGGACAGTTGTGGTTAAGTTAATAATATGGTTAACACGTTAGTAAGTTAGTAACATGGTTAGATTAGTAACCTGGTTGTTAAGTGAATCTGGCTTCCCCATTGACTTTTCTTGTCAGAGAGCGCAAACAGTGATCACATAACGCTGGGACACTGCAACTGTCATAAATAGGAACCAGTTGCCAAGCACCTGAATTTTGAACCCCTGACGATAGGGATGCCACAATAGTCATAAGCGGGGGGGGGGGGGGGAAAAGAGTCACCACACACTTTTTTCAATAGCCTTGCAACTTCAAATGGTCCCTAAATGGTTATAAGTCAAGGGCGACCTCTATATGGGGCTATTGGCCTTCCTATTGAGTGAGTCAGAGCTTCTGTGCCACATCCAGTCATGGCTGTGTGGAGATAGCCTAAGCAAAAAGGACTTTCTATTGCTCCAATGGCAGTTGCGTGACAGTGTAAATCATTAGTGTGGAAGTGGCCTGCCTTCATTACTGCAATATTAGCACAGCATATGATATCATAAGAGAGTCTAAATCAGGGGTCTCCAACCTTGGCAACTTTAAGACTTGTGGACTTTAACTCCCAGAATTCCTCAGACATAGGAATTCTGGGAGTTGAAGGTCCACAAGTCTTAAAGTTGCTAAGATTGGAGACCCCTGGTCTAAATCATAATGGGAAAAAAAAATTTCTATTCTTTCTGGCATCAGCCCCAGCAACTTGATTGAAGCATTTTTTTTCCTCCTCTCTGTGAGTGGTCTTCTTGTCCACCATGTTTAGACTAGTGTTTCTAAGAACAAGCCAGGAATCTGTTGATCCCAACATTTCTAACACAGATCTCTTCCTAACAAACCTGAGTACTGTGTAGGAATCACATCTGTGCAAAATAAAATAGAAGAAAAGAGAATTCTTTATTGACCAAGTGTGATTGGACACAGAAGGAATTTGCCTTGGTGCAAATGCTCTCAGTGTACATAAAAGAAAAGATACATTTGTCAAGAGTCAAGAATCATCAGGTACAACACTTAATAATAGTCATAGGGAACAATAAGCAATCAAATCATACTAGGAAATAGTCAATAAAAATTGTTAGGATATAAGCAACAAGGTTAAAGTTATACAGTCATAAGTGGGAGGAGATGGGTGAAAGGAAGGATGGGAGGATTAATAGTAATAGTAATAGTAATGCAGGACTTACTAAATAGTTTGACAGTGTTGAGGGAATTATTTGTTTAGCAGAGTGATGGCATTCGGGACCATTGCCCACTCCTCCTCCCCATGACATTTTGGTTTAGGTTTCAGAAGAGAGTGGACTCTATCTGCCCACATAATGTCTGACTAGAACTTTCTGAAGCTCTTGTTGGATCTGCCCTGAATTGACATATGAGTTTAATGTTACTTTACAACAGCACTAGTCTTGTGCTACGTAGGATATGAGTTTAAATCAGCAGAGAGAATCAGGCCTGTTAAATATATCTTGTTGGTTTTGTGCCACCAAGAACACATCATTGGTTTTCCACTATTTTTTCCTACAATAGGTTTTCTGTGGCCATACTTTTTATTACTTTGGAATGGAATGTCATGTTTCCTAAGTTTATAGCACTGTGTCCACCCTGTTAGCTACCTCTGGGTACTGCTGACCACGACCAATGTCCTCTTACAATTTAAGATGAGGATGACAGATTACAATATTAGAGGAGGGACAGGTGAAGCAGGAGGAAGTTTACCCAATAATACTTGAAATTTTCCTCCATTGTATTGACCTTCCAGTTAGGCTTTTCCTGAACATGGGTCTCATGGAAGGAGGAGGGGTGTGGAATGAAAGAGGAGGGAATTGCTAGCACCCACCTACACTATTCTAATCCCCCACCCCCCATTGTAGATTAATTGCTGGCTGCTCACTGAGAAAGGAGACAAAGCCAGGAGTATTTACCAACCACTTTCCTTAACTCATCTGGCATTAAAACTCTAGAGACAGTGCCACTTATTAATGTAGTTATTATTAAGGTACTATAGGACCTTGCTATGGGGTACCATTTTTTTCTCCCCACTCAAAGACCCGACTTAAACTTTAACTGGGCCACCTGGATGAATTCTCAGTAAGTGCAGGAGAGAAACTGCATAGAGAAATCAGATAAAGCAAAATCAGGTTGCTTTGGTTCCACATTTCTAACACAGATAAACTGGAATTGGTTGGGGGGCTGGTTTTAAAGTCAACCCCACTCAAAGTAGTAGCTCTCAATAAGAGGATCTATCTCTGGGTGCCACAACTGTTCAGACCACTAAACAGAATCGACACACTTCCCAAAACATGGAGCAAACATGACATCTCGAAGAGACCAGGAGCAGTGTGAATATAAATGCATTTCCTTGCCAGTGGCTGTCCTGAGATGGCCTTGTCTAATCTCAAAATGTCAAGACAGTCAGATCTAATTAGAACTTGGGTGGGAGATCATCAAGAAATCCTTTTTAGCTCCTACGCTAAAGTAAGAGATCTGTTTAAAAAAAAATAATAGCCTGGAAGAAGTACAGTGGCAAGCTTAAAAATATAATAGTACTGAGCAAAGAATACCACAAACATGGATTTATCATCCAGACACACCAAAAGATGAGTAAGTCCCTTGGATAGCAAGAATACTACAAAATGCTTCACTTTGCATAGATGACATCCAATATATTATTTTAAAATATTTTAAAGAGAATTTCTATAAAATGTTGCTGTGAAACATTATAAACTGTAAATGTAATCCAAATCCAGCATAGAGAGATCAGCTGGGTGGCCTCCACATTGAATGAATGGATGGATGGATGAATATATAAATATTCTATAAGATATAATTGCAGTTAATCAAAAAAAAATGTACAACTATTATTTATATATAGAAATCTAGATAATCCCTGAACTCTGGGTGATTTTTTTTGCCCATCTCTCTTATTCCTCCACCCACAAAAGAACTTCTTCCCTCAATCATAATCCAACTCTGGCAGGTATTTTAATGGGATGAGGATAACCTGAGAGCTTAGAGCCCTCTGGCCTTTTAAAAAGGCAGATATTTCCTCTTCCCAACAGATAACCCTCTCCCAAGAGGTCGGCTACTTTGCCTTTGGCATTCCCTCCCATCTTGAAAGCAAAGAAGGGACCATTCCAAATTGTCTTCTTAAGAGGCACCCTCTCTGAGAAGCAAATTATTTGAAGAGCAACAAACTGCCCTAATTTGGGAGATAATGCCAGGGGTGTGTGTGGGAGGAAGAGAGGAAATCAAGAGAAAGAGGCCTTATGCCACCGGCCAAGCCAAAGAGCTGCTGCCTTCTATTCTGATCAGGTTGTAGGAAAAGTCTGGCAACAGAGCAAAGTCTTTGAATGAAAGATACCAAAGTTTTCCACCTGGAACCTTTTGCAAGCACAACGAAAATTGCAGCATGATTCCCCTTATCATCCCATCCACAGAGTTTGTATGATGAGAGTTGTAGAATGGAGGTCCCAGACTGGGAGGAAGACTCTCCTAAGTGAGTTTTCAGACAAAGTCTCTGATATTTAAGTGAATGTCTATACTTTTGTAATTGGAATGCGTTGGGTTAGTTCCAAAAGTTCTTTTCCAAAAGGCAACTGGGATTTCGGGATTTTTTTTTCTTTGAAAATGTTTGCTGAATTTGCTGAAAAAAAAAACCTCCAACAGAATTGTTGGGAATTGAGGTCAGAGGCATCTGGAGGAGCACGGATTCTCCAATCTACAGGGTAATTTTTCAGATATCTGAAGGTAACAATGTCATTTCCTGATCCTAAATTCTCCAGAATCCTCATCTTGTTTCATGAGCCTTAATCTTCAGGTCCCTCACATCTTTGTGATGTTTCTAGATGCATTCCAGCTTGTTGATATTTTTCTTAGATTCATGCCTAGAACAGGGTGTGTTGTCCTAAGGAGGTCTGACTAAGGGAGAATATTGTTTTGTGTCCTATGATCTTGACATGTATTTCTGTTGACTTTACATGGAGTTGTGTTTAGCTGTTTAGCCATCACACTGCACTGATGTTGCATTTGTTCAAATGGAATAAAATAATTGAGATATACTTTGGAAGCATGTATGTAACTGTTGTAAAACTTTACCCAAAACACAGCACAAAGTTTGCAATCTGAAGAACATTATATTGTGATAGGACAATGTTGCAGTGTGGAAATATACCAGCAACACAATAATCTTCAATGCTCAGAATGCTGGTTGTTAATGCTGCTTTTAGCTCATCATTATCTCCTAAATACAAATAATTGTTATTTTTTAAAAAGATAAATGTTTTTCTCCATAACTGAACAGATACTTAAGAGACTGAGTTCACACAGCACACTAGACTACGCTAAAATGAAATTCAATAGCTGGTTTAGACAATAATGAAAACTCACCCAGAAAGTGTTTTCAAATGGATTAACTCCGACATTTAGAGGCATAGAAGCTTGCTACTGAATTTTAGTAGCAAAATGCATGGCTGTTTTGTGTGTGTATGTGTGTGTGGAAAAGGAAAATGAGGGTGGGGCCTGGGGGAAGGGTCAACATTTCTGAATGGCCAGAAAAGGCCTCTGAGCTAATTGTATTAATGGTATTAATCCATTCGTAGTATTAACCCATTGATGTACATTGTTTGGATGGATAGGAACAATTTTTTCATGCAAGTGAATTTGAGAAATATTATTGCAGAAATACAGCTGCTCGGACGGATAGCTAAACATGGAAAGGACCTAGCCTGCTACACGAAGAAAGGTTTTGTGTGTGTGTAGCCAAAGTATCTGGGCTGGGAGAGTGGAGGTGGTCCACATCTGGGGTTTCTGATCTCTGGGGCTTTCATCTCCATCCCCCTTGCTGGCTTTGGGACCCATCTGGCCAGGTGCCCAGGCCTCAAGGCCTAGGCCGCCACTGGGGTTCCTTGTCAATTTGTTGACACTGAAAAAGAGAAGACCATGTGGCAGATTTGGAGCTGACAATGCCGGCTCCTGAGCTTTTCTCCCTGCCGTTTGCAACACAAAGGCAGTGACGTGTCTCCTCCCAGGCTTTGCCAAGCCAGATTCCAGCCAGGCTAATCTCCAAGGGGGGAGGCAGGAGCAGAGAGACCTCTGTCCCTCCCTGCCTCCTCCGCGCCTTCACTTCTGCTTGGAGTCTATGCCCAAACAACCTGGGCAACCATCCGTCAAGGAAGCTGAACCTCCTTCCTGGCAGATTTGGCTGCCAGACCCAGTCATTGCTTCTGCCTCTTCCAAAACAGGGACCTCTCGCTGACAGCTGAGCAAGCCTTGCCCAGCTCCTCTCTGGAAATCAGTCATATCCGGGGACCTGAGTTTGCAAACTCCCTTTCAGATGACCAGAGGAGGGCTAGGCCAAGTGGGCTGGTGGCAAACCCTGAAGCCAGGCCACCAGCCGAAATGAACAGGCTAACAGGCAGATGTAGTGCCCCAATTAAGATGGTTTTTTTTTGTCAGGAGGACCAGCTGTAAACCATCTGCTCCTCAGAGGCACAGAGGGCTACTCCGATTCCTCCCTCCTGTGCAGACAGACAGAGTGACAACTGTCCTGGCGTCAGCCTTTCTTTATCTTTGCAGAGTCATTTGAAGACAGAGAGCTTTTAGGAAGGGATTCCCTCCTGTCAAGCAATAGAGCAAGAGTCAAACACCTTTACAGCTAGATGGGTGATGGATTGGTCAAACAAATGAAGCAGCTAAACCAGGAATGAATATTTTGATCAGGAAAGGGGATGATTGTGTGGACGTATGCCAGGCAAACAGTACATCACATCCCTCTAGACTAGACTACCCTGCTTATGTTTCAGAGGAATTCCCATGAATCTCAGTGGTACTGTTTAGAAAGGGCAAGTTTCTGAACTTTCTGAATTCTCTTTTCTCTTGAAGTTTTGATATTAAAATGCATGAGTTGCTTTCCTCCCAAAACATTCAGTGAGGAGCAGAATGCTAAAGATCTCTCAAAATGCTAAAAAAAGAAGAGACTTATTTTAAAAGAACAACAACAAGCATTAAAAAAAATCACAAAAATGTAAAAGCACAGTTCACCTGTTCTCAGCAAAACACATTAATAGGGCAACTAAATATGAACAAGGCCCACTCCAGGGGTGTTTACTTTAAAAATCCCAAGATTGCCTGTGAAAAACAGACAAAGCTTTTAGTCACACTATTGCGGCCACTATCTTGACTTTTTGGAATACCCCTGTTTATAAGACAGTTACACAAGATTTCAGAAAGTAAACTCTTCCTGGGGCAGGGAAAAATACAGAGACAGAAGCATCAATAAGCTTTCATTTCAAAGGGAACAGCATCACCTTCAGCTCAGAAGCAGCCCTGGGGAAAAAATTCCTATTGTCCCAAAGCACTGCTTGTGGACTAAATTTCACTTGTGAAATCCATATTTAGTCCATTAGTGTCCTTAGACAACAGTTCTGATACCGTATGTTCTTCCTGGAATCTAACAGAATGGAGAAATTAAACTGAATATTACTAATGGAATGGTACCATATGAATGTCCATGGAGAGGGCAAGAAGACAATCATGATATCACTGTGGCTTGTTCTAGACCCCTATGAACTTCAAATGTGGGGGAAACCTCCTTTAGCAGTTGATATTACAGTAAATGACACAGGGGACAACATGAAATTTAGTATGTTCTTCTGAGCTAGAGTTTGCCATAAATGACCATTAAACCAATTCCTTTTTCCTCCTCTTTTATTTTCCAAATTCCCATAAATCATACCATTAAATTTCAATGGCAAATAATTAAGAAATGGCCAGAGTCATTATACCATATATACACAAATGCAAAGCCCTCACAAGTTGTGTAAGCTTCTTTTTAGGCTTAATACTGCAAACAGAAAAGCAATCAAGAGAAAAAGAAAACAAACCCCAAACCCTCTCAAAGATTCCTCTGAAAATCTTAACCACACCTATTTTGTCAACATCATAATAATGTGGCCCTTGATCTTTCCTCTCCCACACTGTGTCACCTGACTGGGCAACCTTTTGCTACTAATAGTCAAACTCTCTTGAAGTCTATGTGATAGCTGAACTCAATGAAAACAAAATGCAGGAGCAGAAAGTTGACATTTTTGCTTTTGATATTTTCTTTCCCTTCTTTACACACCCAGTCCTTTCTTCTCCTTCTCTATCTTCTAAGCAGCAAGCTGTGGGAATAGGCAGATAGTTCTTAACCAGTAGTCTGAACTGATATCTTGAAAAGAGCTTTAAAACTAGGCTGAGCACTGCTTCAGGGGATAGACTCATTTGAACCAAAAGACATAAATTACATTGATATTAAATATTAGACAAAACTTCCTGGTGGTATGAGATGATGGATAAAGAAATGTACTGCCTCAGAAGTTGATTAAATTTCAACCTACTTATCAGTGACGTCATAGTAATGGATTGATTGCATCAAACAAAGGATTGGACTAGTTGACCTTGGAAAACATTTTCAGTTTTAAAACCCTAGGAATAATAGGACTACAGTATCTTTACACACAGTGATCTTACTTATAGTTACCTTAAATTACCTTACATTCATACAGAATACAGATGTTAACTCTTTCTGACTCTCCTTCAAATATCCATGTTGGAGGACCTTTTTTTTTCAAGTTGTGGAGTCAGAAGAGCCCTGGAGATGGAAGGAGATAGCCAAAGGTCATCTTGTGTGGGCATAAGAGGTCAAGAATTCTTGTTCTCTCTAAAAGAAAATGGCAACAGATTCTATTTTCACAAGTACTCAAATGGCATATTGGAGACAATAAACCTATTTTTTTTAAATATTGTGCTTCAGTTGAGGATTGTATGTCTGGCATCTACACGAAGTCTGAGGTTCAGGCAGCAAGGCTACAAACTGCCAGTGAGGAGTAATGAAGATCTAGATGATCGAATATTTATGTTGGTTGGAAGAACAGTTTACAGCTTCTTCAATGCAGCAATTAAGTTGTTAGACTAGACTAGGGTTAGGAGTCCCAAGTCACAAAAGTTTAGATTACATTAGATTAGATTCAACTTTATTGTCATTGCCATGGATACAGGCAATGAAATGCAGTTAGCATCCAACCAGAAGTGCAAAACACTTATTTACTATGTGATTTTGGGTTAGTTGTTGTCAGTTGAAGTGTACCTTATAAAGTTATTATTGTGGAGGCATAAATAGTATCTATGCTGCATTGAGCTACAAGGGGAAAGGGGGATAATGATGATGATTTAAAACAAGGAAGTTGACATAGAAGGCAAAGATCTGGTTCTTATCCCCCTTTTAAATAGTCTTTTCACAGAGTAATTTTTGCAAGTGTGGAAGCCAGAGGTGGTATTCAGCAAATTCTGACCAGTTCTGGAGAACCAGTAGCAAACATTTTGAGTAGTCTGGAGAACCAGCAAATACCACCTCTGATTGGCCCTGCCCCCATCTATTCTTTGCCTCCCGAGTCCCAGCTGATTGTCTGGGTCTTCTTTTGTTGCCCTGCACAGGAGAACGGAGCTGGAAAGAGGTTAGTGGGGTGGGGCGGGAATGGAGATTTTGCAGTATCCTTCCCCTGCCACTCCCACCAAGCCACGCCCACAGAACCGGTAGTAAAAAAATTGGAATCCCACCACTGGTGGAAGATATTTTTCCACTTGCTTCATAAAGCTTATATAGACTTGTACTATACATGGCGAAGAGTCTCTTTGAATGCAACAAGCATTATATACTAATAAATAAATACACTTTTGCCATGTTATCATCCAGTTTTAATTTTATTTCTATTCTAACTTTCTATTTCTAAGAGCCATGGTGGCGCAGTGATTAGTTAGGTTACTGCTGGCTACTTCTGCTGACTGCCATCTGCCTGCAATTTGGCAATTCAAATATCACCAGGCTCAAGGTTGACTCAGCCTGCCATCCTTATGAGGTGGGTAAAATGAGGACCCAGATTTTGGGGGGCAAGAGGCTGACTCTGTAAACTGCTTAGAGAGGGCTGTAAGGCACTGTGAAGCTGTATATAAGTCTAAGTGCTATTGTTATTGCTATTCTATTTTCATTTCAACTCTAATTCTAAAAAGATAAAACACCGAAATGCTGAAGGCTGAGCTCAGACATTGAAAACTTGTCACCTTCAAAGACACATCCCTATATACAGGTTGAATAAAAATATTATATTTTGCAATAGAAGTAATATTCTGGCCTTCTCAGCATGTTGGGCATACTCATATACCCCTTTGCCTAAAATCAAAAATGATTTTATCTTCTGGTAATATTGGCCTTGTCTCATACCCTGAACTATGATTTATGGAGCTTCATCCTGTTGTTTTCCATACCTCAAAACACCTGGCAGCTGCAGACCATAATTATTATAAAGATGATTGGGTAGACAATTTAAGTAGTACCAGTATTAGATCAACTGCATTTTCTGTTACCATAACAAGGATTGGATTAGGCTAAGGTTTGGTATTGTGGGAACAGAAGAATCTCTCTCTGTCTCTCTCTGTCTCTCTTTGTCTCTCTCTCTCTCTCTCTCTCGTATACACACACACACACACACACACACACTCACGCACACACGCACACACATGATAGCACCTGAAATTATCCTTCAATCCTTCAAGTTTCTGTTCTTAAAGTTCTAGGGCAGCACTTGTAAGACCAACTGAGAAACCAAAACAGAACACAGAAAAGTAACTTCTCAGTTGAATATGGGCAGGACAAGAACATTTTGGTGCTGACACTTCCCTAGAGCAAGAGGATTTTGCGCCATGAAGACCGTCTAAAAAAGAAAAAGCATTTTTAAAAAAAATCTGTAAAAACAGCCAAGATGGCTCAGAGAGCCAAATTACAGGACAGACCCAGAAGCTAGTCAAAAGCTGCTGCCACTGTCACCAGCTCAACCGCTCATTCGGTTTGCCAATGGGCCAGATGCTGCCAGTTGCTTGGGAAGACTCCTCCACAGCTTGATCTCCAGGCCCTGTGAGCTCCTTCCAAAAAGCAGCAGTGTGGCATGCTGAGATGAAGGGAATGCCAACAGCCCACTGCAAGTATCCCCCACCCTCCTATTAAGGGTTGAGACTGGAAAAGGGTCTCCTGAAATCTTGTTCGTTTTCACGCAAAAGATACAGTTTTTAAAACACAAGATGGGATATAAAAGATTCCTCCATCTTAATGTCATGTTTTGTATATGCAACAGAAGACTTAGTATAAAAAGAATGATTAAATTCCCTAGGCTGCTACATTGCATTAGAATAAAAAAAAAAGTATTTTAACTATATTATGTTGATGAATATCTTGGTTATATCTGAGAAAGCGATGGAACAGACCATGTTACTTATACAGGCAATCCCAGAGTTACAATAGTTCATTTAGTGACCATTCAAAGTTATAATGGCACTGAAAAAAGCGACATGACCATTTTTCATACTTACAACCTATGTTCACGTGATCAAAATTCAAATGCTTGGCAACTGGTTCATGCTTATCACTGTTGCTGTGTCTCAAGGTCTTGTGATCACTTTTTGTAAACTTTTGACAAGCAAAGTCAATGGGGAAGCCAGAGACACTTAATAACCATGTTATTAACTTATCAACTGCAATGATTCACTTAGCAACTGTGGCAAGAAAAGTCATAAAATCATTTAACAAATGTCTCCCTTAACAACATAAATTTAGGGCTCATTTGTCATAAGTCGAGGACTATCTACAATAGATAAACAATGGGATACTTTCCACAAAAAGCTTGCAAATAAAAGTTGAAATGAGCTTGATGAAAAATTGTGATGCTTGGAGACAAACATTCTTGTCCTTATGTTTCCCACAATAGCTAACCAGATGTTTTCCATTGCAACTGATCCTGAGGGCTACAGCAGTGGCATCCTAACTCATGCTCCTCAGGAACAGAGGCATGCTGCATCCAAAACCCTCCATGAATTTGCTTAAAATTGTATTAGAATAGAATAGAATATTTTATTGGCCAAGTGTGATTGGACACACAAGGAATTTGTCTTGGTGTAAATACTCTCAGTGTACATAAAAGAAAAGATACATTTGTCAAGAATCATAAGGTATAACACTTAATGATAGTCATAGGGTACAATAAGCAACGAAATCATACTAGGAAACAGTCAATATAAATCATAAGGATACAAGTGACAAAGTTACAGTCATACAGTCACAAATGGGAGGGGATGGGTGATAAGGAGTGATGAGAAAATTAATAGTAATAGTAGTGCAGACTTTGTAAATAGTTGAACGGTGTTGAGGGAATTATTTGTTTAGCAGAGTGATGGCTTTCGGGAAAAAACAGTTTTTGTGTCTAGTTGTTCTGGTGTGTATTGCTACACCTTGTGATAAAGAATCCCATGCTCTTAGATGTGACTATAATTCTGTACCCAAAAACATCCACTTTCTTATAAAATCCTCATTCAGGTGCCAAATGGCCTTGGGGAAATCAAAGACATTTATTTATTTATTTGGTTTGATTTGTCAATTGCTTACAAGATAATAGGTATAAGTATAAACATAGTTATGAACACATGGCTACATATAAGAAAAATAAAAGAAACAATAGGACAGGGATGGTAGGCATGTTGGTGCACTTATGCACGCCCCCTACAGACCTCTTAGGAAAGGGGTGAGGTCAATAGCAGACAGTCTAAGGCTAAAGTTTTGGGGGTTTGGGGAAGAAATCATAGAGTCAGGTAGAGTATTCCAGACATTGACCACTCTGTTGCTGAAGTCGTAATTCCTGCCGTCAAGTTTGGTGCGGTTTACCTTGAGTTTGTATCTATTGTGTGCTTTTGTATTGTTATGGTTGAAGCTGAAGTATTCATTGACCGGTAGGACATTGCAATGTATGATTTTATATACTATACTTAGATCGGACCGAAGGCGGCGTAGTTCTAGGTTTTCTAGGTCTAGAATTTCAAGTCTGGTGGCATAAGGTATTCTGCAACGAGTAGAGGAATGGAGAACTCTTCTTGTGAAATATTTCTGGACTTTCTCTACTGTATTAATATCAGATACGTAATGTGGGTTCCAGACTGAGGAGCTGTATTCAAGTATTGGTCCAGCAAATGTTTTATTTATGTTCCCAACAATGCCACTAATCAATTGGAGCAAATCACTTCAGGCAAGGTGGTAGTTGGGGCCTCACAAGTGAAGTCCCACCCCTTTTGTTCACATGTCAGCATCATCAACCATTCATCAAGAAATGGGGCTTTGACTTCTCAACTACCATCTTGCTGTTTTTGACCTCCCTGCCCCACTTCCTTCAATGGAAGCCTCGGCTCTAACATTGCATCCTGGGCTCTGCATGAAATTTAAGCAACGGTCAGAAATTAAAGCTGTAGCTCTCAGAATTCACAGCCGGTGGCTTAATTTCCCACAATGCTCGGCAGCAACATTGAGGAACTATGGGAATGTTAAATGGCTGATCGTATCCCTAGCTATCCGAACTCTGAAGCATAAGAGCACAAGGCAGGCATCGGTGCTGGATATTTCTGGCATGTTTGCGCAAAGCAGGTTCATATCTGCCCCAAGCAGAAGCATGATTCAAAGACAGCAGCCAACCTGTGTTATGTAGTTGATGAATATGCTTGTGTGCACATGCAGATATGCTGTATTTGATGTGTGCATCTTGCTGAGAAAAAAGGTGAAAAGAAAGAGGGAGGAAAACGAGAGGGAAGAACAAGTGCTATTTAAACTGGACCCCAATATAGTGCTAAAAATACATCACAAAGTAAAAATTGTATCATGTAAGAGAAGCTACAGCTCTTGGATAACTAACTAAATGCACAGTCCAGTTGTTTTCTGAGACACCAGATCTTGCCATGTCTCATACAAAAGATGAAATATAAACATCCTTTCACTACAATCAGTAAATTTGTTATGGTTAAAATTTAACAGGGACTTTCTGACACACAGATCCATAAACCCGGAGCCCCAACCCTTCTCACACTCTTTGCTAACTTATTATATGTTTAGTGTACGAGGACAGAAGCTGAATTCTGTGGCAGGACAGGTTATACAAGAAAGCATCTTTCCTTTGGCTGTTGGAAAGCAACTGTCCTTCACAATAAACAAATATTAATCTTGTTTTTCAACTCTGAATGTAAAGAATACTTTTATGTTTCAATTTATAAGTTAAGAACCTGTTTCTTTGTGATACAAGTCTTTAGGCCTTTATTTGCAATCTCCTGGAGGATTTTTTTAAATTCTCAGTGGAATGCAGAAAATTTAGTATGGCCTATACAGAGACAAGATTGGATATTTTTTAGTCTTATATAGGGACTGAACCTGAAATTGTTTACATGTAAAGGGGATGCCATACCACTGTGACAGGATTCCTTCTTTTGTAAGTTAACAGTTGCAGTTTATAAGAATGGATCATGTTTTGATGGCTTCTTCCAAGGAAACATTTATCCTCTGACAACTGGATTAATTCTGATCTAGAGAAGAGATTAAGGTGGCAAATCAGCTCTGAACTAATTGGAATATTTGATCTGATCTAGATTGCTGCTTGGCTTCCATTCAAAGATTGGAATTGATCTGGAAAATTTGATCCAATATTTGATTTGAAGCACTGAAACATATTGATTCAATCTGATTTGAACTTCAATCAAACTGGAATAAAGTGTTCTTGTGCAATATAAATGATCTTATAAATCATCAACGTAATTCAGAGGTGTTGGAATAAATGGTTTTATTTGAATTGTTGATTTGATTCACAAAGTTGGCTCAATTTAAAAAATTCACTTGAATTTCTTTCAAATCAAAGCTTTGCAGAAATCTAATACACTGACTAGCATTGGAGATAATAAGCAGAAAAGAGAATAATCAAAACAATACTCACAACTTTAGGATAAGAGTGAAAAGGAACTGAATGAGTATGTTTAGTTTAAAGAAGAGAAAGTTAAGGGAAGACATTAGCAGTTTTCCAATAACTGAAGGGCATAACCGTAAAGAGGGCATAAGTTTATTTTCCATAATGGCCCAAAACAGGACAAGAACCAATGGGTGGAATATTTTTAGAAGGAAATCCAAACTCAAAAGGAGAAATTTCCTGAACACGAGAGCTGTTGTGCAATGAAATAGCCTGCCTTCTGGAGTTATGTTTGACTTTATCACTGGAGGTTTTAAACAAAGATTGGACAACGATTTATCCAAGATGGTATGAAGATTTCTAGAAGGCCTTGAAGATTCTTTCTAACCAATGTGATTCTATGAAGAAAAAATGGAGAAATGTTACTTGTAGAAAATTATTTCACCTTTGTACAAAGTATTCTTGGCTTCCAGTTCTACTGGAAGGTCTAGCCAATCTGAACTTCCCCCTTCTTGATAGGAACTAGAGGAAGTACACTTTGAAGGTTGAGGCTTAGTATTTGGAGAAGAATATTGATGAAAATTGTTGAGTCAGAGAGAGCAAGAGAGATAGAAAGAGAGGGCTTGGTGGGTGCGTGGGGGAAAATGTGGCACAGAATACCCAAATCCTTAATCTATCAGAGTCCAAAATAGCTGATCACCCAGCTTTCTGGACTTCTTGGAGAATCTCATTTCTTAGGGCAGCACCTTCATCTTGATAGGTGTTTTGTGTTTTTTTCTGGCATTTTCTTCCCATACATAATATGAATAAATTGATTTAAAAAAATGAAAGGATTTTAAAGATAATTTAAGATCTGAATGCTTTGATACATTTTTCTGGAAATCTTGAAAAATATATACAATAAAACTAACCTTGACTCTCAAGTTTGACTATGGATGATTTCATGAATTTCATGATTTTATGCAGATCTTGGCAAAATCTGGAAGCGTTTTGCTACTATCTTCTTTTGTTTTTTGTCTACTTCCTACCCTAGACCATAGTTTTGAATTTCCTGCTAACCTTCCTTCCAACACCAACAGGCCTGAATCTGCTTGATCTTTTTGGTGATCAGCTGAGGTTGCAACCCTCAAGGTTACTGTTCCTGCAGAGAGGAAGCTAACCAGATTGCAAGAACATAAGTGAGCGGTTAGACAAAGGAGACCCAAACTCATTGGTAGCCTCACACTGCAATGAACAAGGACATACATTCAGTTTTGCAGCTACTAAGATTGCTGGACGAGCAGGCACAAAAACAGCCAGGGAAGTGAATGAAACCTGAGAAACAGGTCCCTCCTCAGTCAGCAAGAATCTGATTTACCATCAGCCTATCAAGTACTTAGAAACTGAGGGCTGGGCAGAACAAGGAAAGAACAGCTAATAACTTAAAAGCCATCCATCAAGACATCTCAATCAACATCTAAAAAGCTACTTACAACAGGCACTATAGATACCACACCCAGAACAGCACAAGCTCTGCTAGAAAGAAGTTCCCTGAAAATAGGCTCCAACATGAGTCTGAAAGCTCAGAAGACAAAACCTCTAGTTCCGGTGACCGACCCAGATTGGCTTCTGCAACATTGTCCTGGGACATGTATATTTGCCTTTATTTGTTACTTTTCCTTGTCATTATTTAAAATCTCATCCTGGAGTCTTCCTGCTCCTTTTTTTGCAAGAGCTACAATGGGCCAAAGCATTCTCAGATTGACCAACCTCTGGATGCCATATCAGGATTCTCTATTCTAATATACTTTGGTTTCTTCTAGGTATCTCATGGCTTTGCAATATACATGGAGATTGATGATAAAATCTCATCAAGGCCTGCTAAAAGATTTCCTTTATCTGTTTTGGTTGGCTTGATTACGCTGATTAGGGAAACACAGGAGAATTGCATGTGATGGGGATTAAATAATGCAATTAGCTTTAATAATTTCTCTTAAAAATAGAATTAAACTGGAACAAAAGAAGTAAAGAAGTGGGGACGTGTTCTGCTTACAGTTTTTCAGATAAATCATATTTTTCCCACTTTCTCTCTTTCCTTCCCCTTTGCAAAGCTGAATTTAATAGCCAGATGATTGCATAAAGAAGATGTTAATCTACATAATGATTCTTCTTTAGAGTACCTTTCAATAACTACTAGAAGATAGATGCGGTTGCCCAATTTCTCTTTATATCCCTTTGCCCTGTCTTCAGTGGGGTACAAGAGTAGTCTATGAAATCACAGAGAAGTTGATAGAATGGCATACAAATGAATTAATGAAATAGATAAATAGAAAGGATTGATGACAAGATAGCGTGTTTCACTATTTCATTACACTTTGTCTACTGTATTTTTTTATGCCAAGATCACATTTTTACTAAGAGATACTGGTTTAGTACAATGAAGATGAAACTGGTTCAAACATGTTAAAAATATTTGGTGGAATGTAGAATAGAATGTGGAGGTACAAGGAGACTGTTAAACTCTCCTCTTGTGTATCCTAATACTAGGCCCGAGAAGGAGAACGTTGGTTTGACAGCTTTGCACCTTGTCCTTAATATTTTAATTTGGACTATCTGTCTGATTTAATGTTTTTAGCTTTTTTAAATGATTTTTTCTAGTTTCATATACTGCACAGAGTCTGCTGGAATTGGGCAGGCAATAAATTTAATAATAATCTAGGGGAAACAATAATATTGACATTGAGAAGATTCTGTAAACTTCCCACTTGTTTAGGATATCCAGAAAAGCCACTCAAACAGGTTGTCTGCTTACGATTTTCTTTTTTTAAATTAAAATGTATTGTCATTCTTGTGTGGTGTGCAGGATTTTTTTTGCTACATGACTTGTGGTAAATCAATGATTTTTCCTCCCCCCCCCCCCCCCCCCCATTAGAGTGTGAGGTTTTCAGGTTTGAAGATTATTGTCTTCAAGCTGCTTGAAGGATTAGGAAGAAGGTACTGTATATTGGCAGTATGGAGTGGTCCATCATAACTATTAAGAGAACTCAAGATAGATCAGGTCAAAATTATATCTAACTCACTGTTCTATTGCATCAACCAGATGGTAAGTCCACAAACAGGGCACCAGGTAGATCCTTTGATTTGTCCCAAATCTCATAATTAATTAACTAGGTAAATTTATATTGCCATCCATCTCTGAGTAGTATACAAAGTTTAAAAAATATATAACAATGCTGCAAAATAAAAAGAAACTTCCAAGAAAAGCCATTAAAATACTAAAACCCAAAACAACAACAAGCCCCCATTAGAACCATTTAAATGTACAAACAAATAAAAGCAATCTGCAGGGGAATCATACTCAATTCAACTTCAACTTTAATTTAATTCAACTTCATTGGAAGATTAATGTACTAAGAACATGTTGAGGTAAGAAACCTTCCTATCATTTTTTACATTCCTCTCTATATTCCGCTGGCCTCCTGACTGCCTTCTAGGAAAGTCCATCATTAAGGCTTCCTTTTTGAGATGCCCTTAATCAGACCCTTATTCAAGGAAATGTTGGACTAGATTTGAGTTTGTGGCATGTTCATTTTAATGCAAAGTGCATAATGCAGGTATCAAGAAACAGAATAATGCTCATATACGGGACTATAACGATATGTTCAGAGCAGTGGTGGGATTCAAATATTTTTACTACCAGTTCTGTGGGCGTGGCTTGGTGGGCGTGGCAAGAGAAGGATACTGTAAAATCTCCAGTCAGAGGTGGGATTTGCCGGTTCTCCAAACTACTCAAAATTAACGCTACTGGTTCTTCAGAACTGGTCAGAACCTGCTGAATACCACTTCTGCTTCAGAGGCTATGTCTACATATAAACAGTCATACAACATAACAAGGCCAAATGTAATTTATATACCCTTTCAAAAACAGCCTGTGGGAGAGAAACTCCTGTAGTATTTGTCTATACTAGGAAATAGTTGGTTTTTTTGTGCCTTTGAATCAGTTTTGACTCCTGGCAATTGCCTGGGTTAGTCTCTGATATTTTCTTGGCAAAATTTCAGTAATGGTTTACCATTATCTGTTTCCTAGGGCTGAGAGACAGAGTGAGTGGCTGGCCCAAGGGCTGAAAGAGACAATGAGTGGTTGGCTTTGTGTCTAAGATAGGACTAGGTCTCCTGGTTTCTAACCTGATGCTTCAACTATTACCTCAAACTGGCTCTATTTATTATTTATTATTGGAGTTGAAATCCCACGAATCTGGACATCGCCAGGCTGTGGATGGCTGTGCCAAGCACAGTCAGACTTGGAAGAAGAGGCTGAGGTGTTTTCTGAACGGGTTCCTCAAAGATGCCCAATTAGCACACATTATTTTTCCAATTTTGGCAAATCTCAAGAACCTGTTTACTTTAATGAAGTGCTAATTCGAAATCTGTAGTTGAACCATCATGATTAGCAAATACTTTTGACTTTCTATTAATTACCATGGTTCTTCTACTTAGCATATCTAGGAGCAGAAAAAGAAGGAGTCAAAATGAATCTAAACCAGCTCAGTTCATAGAATTCTTTAATGTCCAACCAGGCATCGTATTCTCTCAAACACAGCCCACAATGTCTTAATGATAATGAAGGATTTGTTTGTTTCTGATTTGCTATTTAAGAAGCACTCTTCTACACAGACCCCACTCCCAATTGAAGGTATTGAAAAGAAATGCTCATTTTTCTCCAAGAAAAGCTTCTTTAGAACAAGTGGGAAGAAGCATCTAAGACACAATGAGCAGAAGAAGAGATGGCTATTTGTTAATACAAGCCAGTTTGGTTATCAGTGGCTTCCATTAAGCTAAATAGGAGAGATCCCACATTACTGGCTGAAATTGCAAAGAGAAGTGCAGGTATTTTATCAAATGTAGATTTCAACCTTTCTTCTAAAGAAAAGGAAAAGTGTCATGTACACAATGATACATTGACCGGTCGCCAATTCACAGTACCTCTTCATTTTTCTCAGCTCTACTTAGTTGTCAGTATTCTTCCTGTCTTAATATATATGACTATATACTAAATTCATATAACAGCCCTGCTCAAAAATCTCTTTAAAACCACTACTGGGACCTCAATTTTGAATTCAGGGATATATTTGTTAAAACTATCAATCTAAGTCCACCCTTGCAGGGTTTGAGACAAAGGCCTAATGTATTTTTCTAAGCCTTTTAATGAAAGCTCATTTTAGGTCACAAGTCTCATTATCCTCAGCCAGCATGACTCTGGGTTGCAGGAAGCCACCTTATGGTGTGGACTTGTTCTCGGGACATTCAGTTCTTCCTGCATTGGGTACATGATAGGAATCAGTTTTATCTGCTGAAATAAATCTATCAGCCTTTCACATTATTCCAGGGGTGAACGTATTGCCTTTGCAGTTTGTAAACCGTGCCTAGTGTGATATTTAAATCAAAGAGTGTCAGCTGCATGCAGTCCCTTGTTTTTTTTTTTTTAATTGTTTGTGGAGACCAATCATGGTTTTGAAATTTGGCAGCAAAGTGCTCGGAATTGGCAGCACAGTTATCTGTCATTTTAAAGGTTATTTGAATATTTTAAACATGAGGATTGGCTAAAACACACCACTAACTTGTTGTTCCCTGCTGTCCCGAAGCATCTAAAGAGCTATGGGGGAAAACACCAGAAAATGAAGGGCCTGCATTGTGTTAGACCAAGGGTGGGCAATTTTCTGATGGCAAAGGCTGCACTGAACATTGGTAAAACCACATCACTCGTGTATGGTGGTGCTCAGTTCCTATCCAGAGTTTTAAAATTGTAACATATCTATTTTAGTGCTTATGCCACAGTTTTTCTTGGGTTTCCTATCTTAAAGAAATCGCAAGCAGAAAGGCATCATGAAAAAGGATCCCATATGGTATATGCAGGCCTAGGGACTATAATTTCTATCTTACCTTTATTATTTTTTTAACAAAATAACTCATGGCACTGAACATACCTAATACTCCACCCCACTCCTATATTCCCCTACAGTGACAACTTTGTGAGGTGGGTTGGGCTGAGAGAGACAGTGACATATATCAAGACTCCAAACAAGAAGTCTTGTGAAATGGGACACGGGGAGGCCATTTCTTCATGATTTACCTGAGTTCCTTCCAAAAGGCTCTTCTGTTCATCTCCTTTCTGGCATTCAATCAGGCCAGTTACATCTCCTTAGCTGGATGAATAGCACGGGTCATCCTCTTCCCACAGCCTAGACCTCGTAGCCTGCTGGGCTGTGATGTGTTGAGACAGAACACTTAGCTGGTCTGAAAGTTTCATTTAAACGTAAGTAACCCTTTCCCCTCCAGCAGTGACCTGCTCCCTATTAATTTGGCCAGGAGGATGCAAGTGAAGAGAAGATTAAGGGGAGGCAAAATAGCTGTCTTCAAACAGTTGAATGGAGAAGATGGAACAGTCTTGTCCTCTTTTACTCTGAAAGGCCAGGCAGAAAGAATTAGTAAAGAATCACAGGAAAGCACATTTCAATTACCCATTAGGGAACACTTTCTAATGAGACAAGGTGGTCAGCCATGGAACAGGTTGCCTTAATAAACTGATGCCCAATTCCTTTGTTGGATTTATTTAAGCAGAGATTGGACTGTAGTCAGTCAGTCTAGTTACAGATCTTGTACTGAATATTGGATTCAGCTAGACAATTTTCAAGAGTTTTTTGAGCTTTTTGATTCTACAATATTAGGAAATCCAAAATATTGGGTTGTTTCCCAGATTTATATCATACCTTGATGAAATCAAGATGTCTTAAGGAAACTGATATCCAGTCAAACTTGATGTCCCTCTCTAAAGCCATACCTCAAAGTAGTTCTTTCAGACCTGCCAAATATCTAAATCAAATCACTGCCCCCAAACTAAGGAGGATCTTAACCTTGGCAGAGTTTAATACACTCCCATCAGCAGATTTAGAGGGGAGATACAAGGACATTGCATTCAAATCCATACTATGTCCATGAAGAAAAGGAAGGACTGAAATATATTTTATGATACTGTTCGTTTTATGCTATTAATTCCACATTTAACTAAATTCCTAGTCATTCCAATTAGTTTTATTTAGAACTCTTACTTTTGTTTATTTATTTATTTTATTTATTTATTTGTCAATCGCTTACAAGATAATAGGCATGTATAACATAATTATGAATACATGGATACATATAAGAAAAATAAAATATAAAAGAAACAATAGGACAGGGATGGTAGGAACATTGGTGCGCTTATGCACGCCCCCTACAGACCTCTTAGGAAAGGGGTGAAGTCAATAGTAGATAGTCTAAGGTTAAAGTTTTTGGGGTTTGGGGAAGAAACCCCAAAATTGGATTCAAATGACTCTATTTCTCTAGGTGTGACTAACTTTTGTCATGTAAGATTTAAGATGCATGGCACTTTGGTTGCTGTGCCCAATATAGATGCCTGCTTGCTTAGCTGGACAGTTTGGATAGTCTGTCTATCTTGGGTGACTTTGCTGGGAATGCATATTCTTGGGGTACACTCCTGGCATTGGTTGCTCATCCCTCCCAAGAACTCCCCCACCACAATGAGGCCGCATGGCAGCATGGGGGATTTGGATGTGTGTACGTGTAGGGAATTATTTGCGACAACAACAAAAATTAACTGTAGCATGCCAATTGGATAGGAATCATTTTCAACATCTTCATAAATTCAGGATAAAGGAGGATGTTTCTTTTTTATTTTTTTCAAGGAGACAATCCCATTATTGTGATGCCTTCATTGAAAAGCTTCAATATTTCTAGCAAATGACTTATGAAAGATAAGTCAAGGTATCACATTATGTTGATTTTAAGGTATATCCTTCCTCATATTGGCAGAATATTAAGGTATATCATATTGATAGTAAATGCCTGGTGATGGTGTAGGGTTTTAGAAATTCTACTTGTCACAATGAACATTAGCACCAGGTAGACTGTTTCTGAGGTAAAAAAAAATAGCTGAGTCTGGTGTTTCCTTCTGCCCTTTCAAATCAGTGATGTTGTATGATTTTATTGCTAAGTAATACCCATATTTATAGTATGTTACTGCTTAGATTTCCCTTTATTGAAGATAAATTGCCACCACCGACTGTTCATGCAATGACTTCAGAAAAATGTACTGGTGCTCTTCTTCTTCCCAAATTCCTAATCCTAATCTTGATCTGTTTCAAATGCTGTTGCTCCTTTACTGTAGTCAAAGTCTGCTTTTCTCTCTCCATTTTTCTCTTAAGCATTAACCCTGCTTCTTCTTCTAAGCATCAACCCTGATCTCAATATATGACCACATACAGTATATTGAGATCAGTACAGAGAGAATATCAGAGACCGCAGAAAGGGATTCTCTGAAGTGGAACAAAATAGTCAGCCCTGAAAGGGGACTTGGACTGGCATTTTCTCTTCTGTTGCCATGTTTAAAACATATTTCACAAGCCAAATCTGTGTTGCAGCTTCCGTATCTCTTTTATGCTTGAGTGTAACAGGACATTGTTAAAGGAAGGCAATTTTAATATCCAAGGGGAGGAAGATGAGAGGACTTCCATGGAATTGACAATGGAATGCAGGTCTGTTTTTTTGCTCTCCTTCCCAACTCACTGTTAACATATTTTTTTCTTTAATATAAGCAATTCAGTAACTAATACATGTGTTCTTTCATAACCCAGATTTACAATTATGCTTTCAATACAGAACGTTGCTAATGCACGAGTGCAGGCATGGAGCTTTTCAGAGGATAAGATAGACTTGGTCATTTTCAGTTGTTGTAATTGTTGTTGCTGTTGTAATACTGTCATTTGTGCATTACTTCAGAGACTCAGAATGGAATGTCCATGCAAATCAGTGTGCATTTCTATGCACATTTGGATATACTTATGATTTATTTCTACTTATTTCTTCATTTAAAACATTTATGTGGCTACTCAGCTAAATCCAGGCTCTGGTGGCTTTCCCGGTGCAGTCCACATCATTCTCCTTCCACTCTGATTTCACCCTATCCCAATACCCGGGGGGAAAAGCCAGCTCTTAAGTGCTTTCTGGAAGGTTAGAAAAAATGAGGATCTCCTGGATCTCAAGGGGAGGGGTGTTCCACAGGGCAGGGGCTGCAACAGAAAAGGTGTTTCTGGGATTCTGCAAGATGGCAATATTTAAAGGAAGGGACTTGGAACTTCGTTGTTCTTGTTGTTAGTTGCAAAGTTGTGTCCAATCCATTGCGACCCCATGGATGATGTTCCTCCAGGCCTTCCTGTTCTCTATTATCTTCTAGAGTCTATTTAAGCTCATGCCTACTGCTTCAGTGACTCCATCCAGCCACCTCATTCTCTGTCGTCCCTTTCTTTTTTTGGCCTCAATCATTCCCAGCATTAGGCTCTTCTCCAGTGAGTCCTTCCTTCTTATTAGCTGGCCAAAGTATTTGAGTTTCATCTTCAGGATCTGGCCTTCTAAAGAGCAGTCAGGGTTGATCTCCTCTAGGACTGACCGGTTTGATCACCTTGCAGTCCAAGGGACTCACAGGAATCTTCTCCAGCACCAGAGTTCAAAGGTCTAAATTTTTTGGCGCTCAGCCTTTCTTATGGTCCAACTTGGAACTTACTTATCAGTATAGTAGGATGGGAGATACACTTAGAAAGAGGCAGTCCTGCAAATAGCCCTGTCCTCAGCCATATAGGGTTTTAAAGATGATAACCAGCACCTCAAATTGCATCTGTAAGAAAACTGGGAATCAGTGCAGCTGTTGCAACAGTGATGAGACATGGAGGCAGCCCACATGGTACTTGCTGCTGCATTCTGGACTAGTTGCAACTTCTGAGTGGTCTTCAGGGGCAGCCAGATGAAAAGCACATTACATTATTCCAAATGAGATGTGACCAAGGCCTCCTGGCTCAGAAAAGGGTGGAATTGCTAGACTAGATGGATCTGTGCAAAGACCTCCCACTTCCAGCTATCATTGAAATCTGCTCCTTGAATATAAGCTATGAGTCTAGGAAGGCCCTAAATTTCATAACAGCTCAGTTTGGAATAGAGCCACCCTGTACAGGGTCAAGGATGTCATGTTACCCGATCTTGAGAGAAAAAACCCTCAACAGTCACTCCATCTTGTCAGAGTTGAGCCAAAGATGTTTTTCCCCTATCCAAATCCTCCACAGCCTCTAGGCCTCTGGTCAGCATCACAACAACATCACCTGCTCAGCATGGGGTGGAGAAGTATAAATGGGCATCATCAGCATTCTGGTGATACTACGTCCTGTGTCACTGAATGACCTTGCTCAACAGTTTCATGTAAATGTTAGAGAAGGAGAGACAGGCTGAACCCTGAGGCAGCCTGCATTGCAAAGGTCTAGGCGTGCCTTCTCCATGTCACGTGATGACTTGAAGCAGCCAGAGAGAAAGGAGAACCATCTCCAAAGACAGCGTCTTAGCTCCCAAAGCCGGAAGGAATCAGAAGGATACCATGGTTGATGTTATCAAAAGCCACCAAGCCTTTACAAGCAGCAGATCAACTCATACACATTTTTTGGGCTGACTGCAGTTCCTTGACTCTACCTTTTCCATTTAACGGAAATGAATGATGAGAATTACATTTCAAACTGGTCTTTGATTTACTTGTGATTGTAAAAACTTGTTATTGTAGGAGCTGTGTGGCACAGTCGTTAGAATGCAGTACTCCAGGCTAATTCAACTCACTACCAGGCGTTCAATCCTTCTGAGGTTGGTAAAAGGTTAACTCAGCCTTCCATCCTTCTGAGGATGGTAAAATGAGGACCCTGATTCCTGGGGGCAATGCGCTGATTCTGTAAACCACTTAGAGAGGGCTGTAAAACACTATAAAGCGGTATATAAGTCTAAGAGCTATTGCTGTTGTTAAAATGAAGGGATATCATAATAATGCTGCATGCTTTATTTTTCCTTTTTATTAAACCCTACCTGAGCCAACGAAGTCATCATTTCCCATCTCAGTGGGCACTTGGCAGTGGCAGCAGTATTCCTCTTTTTGGGTAGAACAAAAACAAATAAACGAAAAATAAAAATCAAAGAATATATTTGGGACCAACAAACATTGATGCAACTATTTCTGCTTCCTGAACCCTAGTCTGGTGCAGGATGTGAAGAAGATGAGAACCATCAATTTTGGCCTTGGAATTGGGCCACCACAATCTTTTGTCCTGTCTGAGGAGTCTAGAGCAGGGGCTGCCAACCTTTTGGACCTCAGGGACCACTAAACTCATAATTTTAAATCCCGCAGACCAGAGAACCTGGGAAAATCCCCCCAAAAATCTGCAGGAAAATTCCCCACCCCGTTTTCCTACCAATTGATCATTCTTTATTTAGGATCACAGGATGCTGTCTCCAGCTCCATTTTTGGGGTGGGGGAGAGAAAGAGAAAGAGAGAGAGGGAGGGAGGGAGGGAGGGAGGGAGAGAGAGAGAGAGAGACTTTTGGTTTCATGCAAGGAAAGCAGCAGAAGCAGCAGAAGTCTTTCTTTCTCTCCCCCAAATTCCGCCAGATATGAGTCTTTGTGAGACTTGTCATGCCAGCACAGCCTCTTGGAGCAAAATGCCTTGCAGAGTCCCAAAGACTCAATTCTGGTGGAGTTTGGGGGAGAGAAAGAAAGACTTTTGCTGCTTTCCTTGCATTCAGCCAAAGCAGAAGAAGAAAAAGGTGGAAAGAAGCAGCCTGGTGGCCAGTCAGGGTGCGTGGGACGAGTGGGGCAAGTTCATCCCTCCACCCTTTCCTTTTCCCCTCACTACCTCATTTTGTTCACAATGCAAGCAACCAAACCTTGTGTTCCCGTGGGCCGTGTGGGCGGCACAGCCTTGTGTTCTCGCGCAGCCTGGATTAATTGCTTTGGGGGGTGCTTTGGGGGTGATATTTCTCTGCAGACCACCAAAATTTTCTTGCGGACCACCAGTGGTCCCCGGCCCATTGGTTGGCGACCGCTGGTCTAGAACACATGGCTAATCATGTGATTTCATAAGAATGGACAAATATTTCTGATTCTTTTTTAAATTTTATTTTCAGAGGATTGAGGACATTTAAAGAGTAAATATTGTCCTTTCATCTTCACCAAGGTAAAAAAAAAACCAACCACTTTTTGAATGGTCTTAAAGCGCTAATGGCATTCTATAAATCCTGCCCAACTGCCTCTAATCAAAAATATCCTAACTTGTTAGTTTTGCCCATTTTGGGGATCTAAGTGGGGATTTAGAGGGAGGTCATAGGGCCCTCAGACTGCATGTGGAACCATAATGCAGAGTGAGGCTGCCTGGGAGCAGCAGAAAGATCAGGGCCCCCAATGGCCTGACTCTGGATCCATGGGAGGTAAGTATTTATTGCCACTTTTTTTGACTGTGGGCAAATATATATATATATATATATATATATATATATATATATATATATATATGTGTGTGTGTAAGGTTTTTAAGCTGATAATTTTAAATAATAAATAAGGGAGACTAGTATAGATCTATTTCGAGCTAGTTAGCTCTCTTCAGCTAGCCATACCCTTACTGGGATTCGAACCAGGGAAGTATTACATGTGAGGCAGTTGTAATTGCCACTACACCACTGGTTCTCTCCTTATCAGCTCAGGCAGGGGAATAAGTATATACTTTGTATTACAACACCCTGTTAAGCCCCAATTAAGGGAGAAAGCATACTGCTTTCTTTTCTGTCTTTCGGCTCATCACCAGAGACCATACCAACAGAAAGCTATTTGTTTCGTTGCCTTTTGTTTACATGTGTGTAAGGTTTTTAAGCTGATAATTTTAAATAATAAATAAGGGAGACTAGTATAGATCTATTTCGAGCTAGTTAGCTCTCTTCAGCTAGCCATACCCTTACTGGGATTCGAACCAGGGAAGTATTACATGTGAGGCAGTTGTAATTGCCACTACACCACTGGTTCTCTCCTTATCAGCTCAGGCAGGGGAATAAGTATATACTTTGTATTACAACACCCTGTTAAGCCCCAATTAAGGGAGAAAGCATACTGCTTTCTTTTCTGTCTTTCGGCTCATCACCAGAGACCATACCAACAGAAAGCTATTTGTTTCGTTGCCTTTTGTTTACATGTGTGTAAGGTTTTTAAGCTGATAATTTTAAATAATAAATAAGGGAGACTAGTATAGATCTATTTCGAGCTAGTTAGCTCTCTTCAGCTAGCCATACCCTTACTGGGATTCGAACCAGGGAAGTATTACATGTGAGGCAGTTGTAATTGCCACTACACCACTGGTTCTCTCCTTATCAGCTCAGGCAGGGGAATAAGTATATACTTTGTATTACAACACCCTGTTAAGCCCCAATTAAGGGAGAAAGCATACTGCTTTCTTTTCTGTCTTTCGGCTCATCACCAGAGACCATACCAACAGAAAGCTATTTGTTTCGTTGCCTTTTGTTTACATGTGTGTAAGGTTTTTAAGCTGATAATTTTAAATAATAAATAAGGGAGACTAGTATAGATCTATTTCGAGCTAGTTAGCTCTCTTCAGCTAGCCATACCCTTACTGGGATTCGAACCAGGGAAGTATTACATGTGAGGCAGTTGTAATTGCCACTACACCACTGGTTCTCTCCTTATCAGCTCAGGCAGGGGAATAAGTATATACTTTGTATTACAACACCCTGTTAAGCCCCAATTAAGGGAGAAAGCATACTGCCTGAGCTGATAAGGAGAGAACCAGTGGTGTAGTGGCAATTACAACTGCCTCACATGTAATACTTCCCTGGTTCGAATCCCAGTAAGGGTATGGCTAGCTGAAGAGAGCTAACTAGCTCGAAATAGATCTATACTAGTCTCCCTTATTTATTATTTAAAATTATCAGCTTAAAAACCTTACACACATGTAAACAAAAGGCAACGAAACGAATAGCTTTCTGTCGGTATGGTCTCTGGTGATGAGCCGAAAGACAGAAAAGAAAGCAGTATGCTTTCTCCCTTAATTGGGGCTTAACAGGGTGTTGTAATACAAAGTATATATATATATATATATATATATATATATATATATATATATATATATATATATATATATATATATATATATATATACAATTTTGTATATAACCTTTCCTTATACTTACTTCTGGGCACCTTTTCCCTCAAATATGTCTTTGTGCACAAATCTGAGTGAAGAACAACATGGCAACTCTGAAGAAACACACATAGTCTGGATTTCAGGTATGAACATTTTCATTCCAGTTGAATCCTACAGTAATCATGTAGATGTTAAGCTCTTGAGGCCTGTGATGACCTGGGACATGGCACAAAGGCAACACAGTCATAATCAGTCGGAGTCCCTTTATTAGTTCCAACTTTGCCCCCAATGTCCTGATTACCTTCTGGCTGGAGAAAAACTCTTCCAGGAACAGCCATTGGCTGCAGAGAATCAAGTCCAAAACCTGGTCAACAAAAACTGTAACTATAAGTCCAAACAAGGCAAAATGAGGTAAATAGTCTGGCAGGACAGGAGAAGAAATTCCGGACGCGAAGACACGGCAATAACTCAAAACAGTTGGGAGGATGCCAGGAACTCAGATAACCAAAGTACACACAAGATAAACTCACGTTTGTTCCCAGAAGAATGCATTCTCAGCATGCATCTCTTTTAAACTCCTTTCCCAGCTAATGAAGGGAATCAGAGCCCTTTCCTCCCCTGTAAGCCATGCAACCCATATTGCTCTCTTCTTCATTCTTCTCTGCGTGCCCTAGGATGAAGAGAGCTGGGCCTGGGTCTTCCTTAGAACTCCCTCTCCCTTGTTCTACCTCTCCCTTGTTCTACCTCTTCCCTGCTCTGCCCAGCCAGACTTTGCCCTTCCCCAGTTTCCTCCACAGCCAACGGAGCCACACTCCCACTCCCTGTCAGCTGTTTGTCTTCCTCCTCAGACGACAGGGGCATGACAAAGCCATTATAAAATCAAGAGAGGAGCTTCCTCTCCATGGTCATGTGATCAAAATTTGGACACTTAGCAATTAGCATCTATTTATGACAGTTGCAGTGTCCTGGAGTCATGTGATCACCTTTTGCAATCTTGCAGTGATTCACTTAATAACTGTGGCAAAAAAATGGAGCAAAACTTAACACCTGCCTTGCTAAGAAATTTTGGGCTCAGTTGTGATCATTAGTCAAGGACTACTTGTATTATCTAGCTAGTGCTGTTTCACACAATCAATTTATCTTGACAAACACATGGATCCGGTTGAGGTTATTGTTGGTAAGAGGAACTGAAGACATCTTAGTAAATAGAATCAAATATCCCTTTGATTCTATGCTGGACAATGTTTTAGATCTTTACCTCTGCTTAGTGAAGTTTCTTTTGCGGTATATTTTGTGGAAATTAGAAATCAAAAACAAAACCTATTCCTTCTCCCCTGCCACTCCTTTGACTGAGTTGAAAGAAGATATCATTATGGCCTTGTTTCTTTTCTCTATTTCCCCCTTTTAATTTACAGAAGAATTGCACCATCCTGATATTGTAGCATGGACCAAATCAATGAAATATTCTGAGTTTACTATTTACTAAGCTTTCAAAGCAGTGTGTGTAAATTCTTTCACTTTAATTACATACTTCAAGGATGTATGAACCCTCTCTCCCTCCCCCTCACAAAAAAATACCCTGTTGTAGGGAGGAGAGGAATCAATTAGACAGAAAGCCGTCTCTCTGGCAGAAAAAGGAGAAGGGAAACCTATTAAACCGGTAAACATTTATTTTCAGCTGGAAAATCTGCTATTAATTTATATAGTGACTTTCTGAAGTGAAATAATGAGTCAAGCTGAGCGACCTGAACATTAGCCAGGAGTAAAGCAAAGCTGGATGGGAACAGGGTAGTATTTTTAGGGAATGTTCAGAACAAATGCTTTTTCTTCTTAGAGAATTCCGATGTCAAATATACTCCAAAGGTCCTCTGAAATAACCAGATACTTACCAAGTATTTAATCTCTGTGTTCATAGTATCCATCGATATTTGGTTTCAATTATCTCTAGGTTTATGAAAGCTGACTTTGCAATGACATATATTATCTGGCAGCATGTGACAGGTAACATGCAATGGAATTTGATATCAAACCCGGATAGCATTAAGTAGCATTGTAAACCCCAACTCAGGCATCTGGTATAAACTATGAGGATAAAAAAGTGATAAAGCCTCACTTGGACACAAGTATATATCAGTACGGGAGAATATTTGTAGCTCAGGACTGAACTGTGGTCCCTGATGCTCTCTGAACTTGTTTGTTTTGCTTGCAGATGGTTCATTACCCAGTAGCTAATCTTCAAGTGGTATCTTCTAACACCAACCCTATCGCTGACAGGTCAACCGATGTTTATAAACAGAGCAAACCCTGTTCTCTTCTAGCACTGAAGATGTTACCAAGTTGGGTAATGAAATGTCTGCAAGAAAACAACCAAGCTAACTGCATATGTGTCACATAGTTTGTCTCATGATGCCACAATACACGGTTTGTCCTCCATTGTCCCTTTACCAATGAACCAGCTAACACATACTGGAATATTGAGCTGGTACTGAATATAGTCCCAGAATGTCATTTTCAGGAGGAGCCAACCTGAAATACCTAAGAACAATTTGGTTAGACCAACCCATGGCTGGTATTAATTCAACATTTTTCTTCTTTCTGTAGGCAACCATGGCTTCTGCACTACATACAAATAAGAGATAAAATAGACATACTTTCCCCTAACCCTAACCAAGAATTTACACTATTCATGGGAACAAATATTAAAATTTGGTGATAGCAGCATTTTATGGGATGCATTGGCTAAGTCAATAGCAAAAATCATTTAACTTCCACAAGGTTCTAGAATGTATCTGGAAAGGGGAGACGACAAAGAGCATGGCTGGGGGGAGGCTCTGGAGAAGCAATTGTTGAAAAGGTATCATTCCCCAGATCAGTTACCTGTGCACCATGGTAGGACCAGGCTCCACATATTAGGATTCAGAGAAGCTGGAACTGGTTCTCAGCCAGGGCTGCTTGTGAGACTAGAAGCTAAGCCTGATGAAGAGAGAGAGTCAAGGTGAGGGTGAGGTTGTTGAGCCTAGAGAAAGGATGACTGGAGATATGATTGCAATGCTTTTGATTCCTTGAAAGGATGTCACAATGAAAAAGGTCAGCTTCTGTTTTCTCTCATTCTAGAATGTAGTATACAGAATAATGGATTTAAGTTAGTAGAAGTAGATTCATCTGAGTGTTGGAGATAAACCTCCTGACATAAACAGTTCAACAGTGGAGCCAGCTGCTCAGGGAAGAAGTGGGTTGGGCTGTTTTTCATTCATTGCGTTCAGGTAGGGGCTGGATAACCCTCTATTCAGGATGCTTTAAACTGGACTCCTATGCAAATCAAGGAGTTGGACTGCATGGTTTAAATGGCCCTTGGCAATTTTAAGATTGCAATGATCCTATGTTCCGTGTACTTTTTAAATCTAAATTTGCCCTCGCATGTTATTAACTGCTAGGCAGTAACATCATTAAGCAATAGCTAACACACGTCTCTTGACGGATTGGTATTACTAACAATCCACATCACTAATACAACAGGTTCTTCAGCTTATGTAACGTTCTGATTCCTAATTTATGTAGGTCAAAATAGCAGGTTGTCAGATTTTTGTGGGCTCCCCTGATCCAATGTTTAAATAGTTAATTTACTAGACGTAATATGTAGAGAGAAAGTATTTTGAACACACCCCCAGATGGGCTGATGAATAGGAAACCTGCACAGTCTGAGATAGGTCCGCATTTTACTTACCTGGGAAAAGATGCAGACTTTTCCCTTCGTATTAATTGAGCAGCTGCTCTTTCAAAATCCAGACATTAGCCTCCAGTCCCTCTTTTGCCAAATAGATGTTAACAAGCACATCATATTGGGCAGCACTGAATATATGAATAAGATGGATACGAAAACATTCAACCATTCCCTGTTTCCTAGGTTCTTCTATATGAACGAGCGATGCCCTATTAATTTTGATAGACAAGGTGGCACTTAGCCGTTTGAAAATCCAGCATGGGATAAAGTTATGCAGCCCTGATTGTTCTTACAACTTTTTTTTTTTCTTGAGACAGGGAGGAAGGTGAGTATTGGGTAAGATTTTTAAAAAAAATTTTTAAAAAGGAGAACAGCCCAACTGACCAAGCGCTTTGTCAGCCAGTTTGTTCGACTCTGTATGGCTGTTCCAGTATTTCTCAGTCACCCTGCTGTGTTTTTAATGCTGCCCATCACAGCTTCCTGGAGCCCCTCCTCTGCAATTAGACAGAGTCAACATAGCAACTGTTTTCGGAACAGCTTGAAGCTACCTGCAGCCATCAGCGCCACTGACTCTCAAGAATGTGCAGAGTCAATCCTGGTTGCTGAATGCAAGACCGGCTCCACTTCAGCTTTATATTAGGATCACGGCAATTTATTGTATGCATGTACACACCTGCTGGTGTATGTCTAAAACGATGCTCTCCATAACCCTGAACGCATTTGAAGACACTGCAGGAAAACAGAAAGGAGGCTGGCAAAAGAAGAAGGAAAAAATGCTGCAAGAAGTCAGCTTGCAACTAGGAAGCAGTTTCCATGCCTACTGGAGCCTGTGCTAAAGAATGTGCTGGCTGCCAGGCAGAACTCAATGAAAAAGATGATGGTGCCGGGAGTGGGGAGGCGGCGGGGGCAGGGCAGGCAATACTTCTTTGGCTGGGAGGGTGTGGAATCTAAGATGGAGGCCTTCGTCTGGAAGTCCTTTCTCCCCACCCTGGGCAATTTGCAAACATGCCAAAATTCAGTGGCATGTGATCAAGCCTGGATGGAATGCAGAGGTCGGTTTGGGTCCTTAGGAATTGCTGTTGCCTAAGGAAAATGGGGAATCATTAGGTGAAAGAAAGGCAGACAGACAGACAGAAAGACAGGCAGATAGAAAGAAAGAAAAAAAGAAAGAAAGAAAGAAAGAAAGAAAGAAAGAAAGAAAGAAAGAAAGAAAGAAAGAAAGAAAGAAAGAAAGAAAGAAAGAAAGAAAGAAAGCTCTATGGGGGCGGAAATCATTAACTTACTGCCTGTTGTAACATTTGTCTGTAATAATATTCCACCAAAAACCTATGTAGCTCCCATTTTGATGGCCTTCTGAAAAATGGTTATTCCTCCAGGCCCTGGAGAAGGTTAGTGAGCCCTTACACTGTAAGATCTTGTTTCGTTTGTTTTGCTTGTATGATTCTTACTTTTCTGGACACATGCTTTTTTGTTCTGTTATTTTATTAACTTTTAAAAAAAAATATAGAACACTTGGAATCATTTAGAGTTAGCCATTATTTAAATATATATTACTCAATTACTTGCCTTTCTTTGTTCTCATTTACTCTTAGGGAAGGAAGACAGGGAGGGAAGGAGGGAGGGAGAAAGGAAGGAAGGAAGGAAGGAAGGAAGGAAGGAAGTGGGTGGAAAAAGAATGATTTGGAACAGATGTTCTGCAAAATTGTAGGATATCAAATGGAGAGTACTGAAAAGAAATGTCACAGAGAACTTATTAAGCTGTTAGTGGCATAGACTTAGAAATGACTTCTGCATTAAGTCAATATATGAGGAAGTTTTTCAGGGGTGGGATTCTACAGGGTTAACTACTGTTTCGGTGATTTATGAGGTTCGGTGATTTACGATGTGCTTCCCTGCACGCCTGTAAATCGACATCAGCTTGATGCTTGGACAGCTGAGCAACTGCTGTGTGCAGAGAAGTAGCCTTTGAAAAAGCACTTTTTTCTTGCTTTTTAAACTGCAACTGTGCCTCGCACAACAGCTGAAGTTGAAAAAGCAGGAAATAAAGATCAAGTAAGAGCCCGGGCGGGCAAAAATATCAGCAGACATAGAACCGGTTCTATGTCTGCTGCTCTTCAGAGCTACCAGTTCTACAGAGGTGGACAGAACCGGTAGAAACCCACCCCTGAAGTTTTTCCTTTGGCTTGATTTTGTGGGTGGGGGCATTAGAATAGGCAAGCCTTCAGGCTTATGCTGAGCTTTATTTCCACATTTAAATGGGCACAATAATAAAATCTCAACAGCATGGTGGGAAGAACTTTGGTAGCTTGGGCAGCTACTTTACAAACAAGCATGGACTTTTCAGGCTGATTTTTATGGAAGAAATGGAAATATGCTCTTACATCTCCTCAGTTGAACTATAAGGATTGAAAGGATGATGTAGGATGATGTAGATTTAATCCCTATCCCATTTATAATGATCAGAAAAGGAAGTTATGTACTTCTTGGTCCAGCTTAATGGGAGGATGCAGCTGGGAACCAACATCTCCATTGCTTAGTTCTTTCCCTTTTTAGCTCTGTTTATCTTGGTTACATTAGTCTTCTTCAGATGTTCAGTATCTAGAGCAGTGTTTCTCAACCTTGGCAACATTAAGATGGGTGGACTTCAATTCCCCAAATTCACCAGCCAGGCTGGTTGGAGAATTCTGGGAGTTGAAGTCTATCCATTTTAAAGTCACCAAGGTTGTGAAACATGATCTAGACATTTGCCATGCAAACCTATAGTTGGAGAAGGAGAGCTAACTATTCTTCTCTGCCACTATTTCTGACTGCCTCTGGGGCGGTATGTGAGCTGGGTAGCTATATACATCTATTTAATAAATAAAATAAGTTCTTTAAAAAAATGCATGGATTTCTGCTGAGGATGGGATTTTGTTTCAGATAACGACCACTTTAACTCTCCATTGGATTTTCTTTCTCATTTCTCTCCCATAACATAAATGATGATGATTAGCACTGGATTTTGAGCACCAGCAGATTGAAATTTAAAAACAACTTCAGAAAGTTCTCATCTGGGAATCCTGGCCATCCTGCCATCAGTTGTTTAAAAAGAGAACATCAGTAGCCTTCCTCAAGTTTAATTTCCACAGTAAGGGATGCCTGGACTCTCTACAATTTGGTGCAAGATCACTTATTTAAAATGAGAGAAAGAGAGGGAGAGAGAAAAAAAACCCCAACCCTGCCAATATTATTATCAAATAATAGTAACATACACACACCCTTCCTGCTCATGCACCCAATTTCGCCGGTATTGATACAGCCAGCCTAATCCTGTGGAGCACTGTCCAGATGTGATGGGACTTATACTTCCTAGGCTTCTCACCAACCATGGGAATCACAATCCCAACTCATTTGGAAAAAATAATTCAATATACCGCAAACACTATGGAAGAATGAAAATCAATTTTGTTTTTTTTATTTCTGTCTTGAAGAGGGTATGATGCAAGATACAAGGCCTATCATGTAACACCATCAATTTTTAAAGAATGGGTCTACCATATCAGCATTCTAAATCAAGCTCTTTGGGACAATAATTTGCAGGAGCATCCGAAATATACTGTATCTAATAATGGGAGGAGGGGTAGGTTTATACCAGTTTCCTAATTCAGCAAAAAAAATAATTTCCTGTGGTTCCATTTTATAATTTACTTTTGCTTGGAACAATTATATTTTGAAATAGGTGCATGTCAAAATACACTATGTTGTAAAAACACTCAAATGTAATGTTTATTTAAATATGATATATTTACCCATGTAGTATGGCTGTAGTGTTATCATTTATCTGTCTTATCTTTACTCCCCTTATTGGAATGATGATGATGATAATTTTGTTGCTTTGCCTGTACCCTGAGAGCTTCCACACTGGAGACTAATTCCTTGGCCAAATCACTTGGCCAAATAAAGTATTCTGATTCCACCTGTTTCTCACACTTAATACAGTATTTATTGTGTTTAAAAACAATCAAACTTTTAATTAAGAATAGAGTATCTATAGCCCCAAGATGTTACATTAACTCCTTTGTGATAGTCCTTCAGAGTTCCCTTTATGCATGATTGCTGTAAATCGATGCAGTAGGAAACAAATATAAGACCTAATGTAAGCAAATCAAAACAATTACTTTTTTCTTGTGATTCATCTACTTTTACAATGCAAGCTCATTGTATTAGTCAGGGAGCAAGTATGTGTCCAGCTACCACAAAGCCACCTTTATTTTCTTTTGCAGAATGATAGCTAAGCTGATTTTCATTAAAATGTATCTATAAAATATCCACTGAATGTAAAGTTGATGTACCTTTAATAAGGGAACTAGCCTTTAGAATTGGAACTGCTGGATTTTTGCCTTGGTCCTGCTCTTGAAAGCTGAGTCATTGGAATCACACATTGCCAGTCTATAACGTATGGTTTTAGACTCTTCCTGGAAACAACCTCTTAGCATTTTTTTAAATTTACAAATGGGACCATGCAACCCTTATAGAACCCCATGGCATTCTTAGAAATAGAGCTGGATTTTTTTCTTTCTTTCTACCTTTCCATTTTTAAAAACATTTTACATTAATTAATGTAAGAGACAGGTAATGTAATAAATAATGCCTTCTTAAATTAAAGTTTATTAGTTAAGATAGTAATTGTTTCTGGTAGCTGGCATGAATTCTACACCCAGGACAGATGGACACAATATTACCAATTGATTTGAATAATCTATTCAGGGAAAGTTCCTCCTATTCTTCTAGAACAGAATAGAACATTCTTCTGAACCTGATATAAGAAGGTAATAAAAAAAGAGAAAGGAAGAGTATCTTATTCCTGACATCTTCCATACAGGGATTGACATCAAACTTGTTCTGCTTGTGATTGTTTTTTTTTAAGTCTGTTTTACAGTTTCTGTTGTCATAATATTTTGTCACTTTTTCTGCCTGTTTTCCATTGACCGTGTTTAAGCTTTTCCTAGCCTAGAAAGCTCTGGGAGATTTATTTCAGAGCTTGAAAAAAAGAAATCCCTTCTGAAGAAGAGAGTTTACTTTCTGGGTGGGTTCCCTTAGCCCAGGCTTTTCATGGGCTTATTCTCTTGTGTTATGTTGTTGGGAAATACCAGCTTGCTGGCTGCGGGAAGGCAGCATTAAGAGTGAGAAGAGACTCAGCAGTATAACTTTTCTTGACTTGGTAACATTCAAATACATTGAACTACAATTCCTGTTGTCCCCACATGCTTGCATATGTTGAGGGGTGATATAGTGTAGCTTGTAGCCTGTGGATGACAGGAGTTGTAGTTCAACATATCTGGACGTTAGCAAGTCAAGAAAGGTCATGTTGCTGAGTCCCTTCTCATTCTTAATGAACAGAAAGGTTATACTACTGGAACCTTACATCAACTGAATTCAGTTTTAGTTCCAACTTTCCAAACAACATCAACTTTAATTCCACATCGCTTCCTCACCACTGCTCCAAAAGATAACACTTTTAAGATTTAAGGCATTTTGGTTCTTTCTTGGTTCCTTTTCTCCCTTTGACTCCTCCTTTTCTGAGCAGTTAGAAAACCAAACCAAATCAAATGGAAGTTTGATGAATGCATTGCTTTCAGTTTACATTCATTAGTACACGAGTTATGTACAATCTTTGCCTAACAATCATCCATCCATATGAATGTATATATGGTATGTACATTTCTGAACCTGAGTTCCTGTCAGTGGGTGTGAACAAGGGGTCCTGGGAGATGGCTGGTCTGACAAAGCCAAGGTAGGATCACTGGCTCCAATACCGCTGGCATCACCAGCAATTGGATAGCTGTCACTTGATGTTTCGGGCTTTCCTTCCATCCCATCATTCTCATTTAAATGTATTAAATGTGATACAATTTTATCTTTTGCATCCTTAATTTTTGATCTTGCACAAATATTCTTGGAATGCTTGTGTGTGCTTGTAGTTGTAGACTTTGCGTTTAAGTTGGACAGTTAATTTAAAAAGCAAGGCGGATAATGCCCAGGGGCCAGACATCCTTGCTCTAGTGACTGAATAAACTGGGAATGCTTGTGACAGAACAACCTACAAAGCAGAGCTACAAAGAGAGATAAACCTAACCTTGAGATTTTAGATTAGTTTATTCCTTCTTTTTAAAAGCGTAGGTCTCGGATCAAGACAATACCTGTCCACCTGTGGCTAAAATCCTCAATAGTCCATAGACCACATGGAGGAGAAGAAATTGATGCTTAATCCAAATGAGACTGAGCAGCTCCTGGACAGTCAAAAGGCAGATTAAAGAATTTGCTGGCTGCAGTAAATGTCATTTTAGAGAGAAAGACAAAGTACAAATCAAGTGAATAAAGAAATATACCCTTTCCCTTTGTTGAACCATGTAATGCCATTTTGTTCAGGATTCAGTCCCCTCCTGCTTGTTTTTAAATACTGTAATATATGAGACTTATTTACAATCCATTAGCATGAGAAAATACTCTGTGGCAAGATGTCTGTTGAGATTGTCAATTATCCAGGTCATAGCTGTCCCAAAGGTGTTTTTTCAAAAGGCAACTGGACTTCATTTTTCCTCAAAGATATTTTGATTTTCATCCAAGAAGTTCTTCAGAGTGGATGAGACGATTTTCCATTCTGAATGGATGAGTTGAACAGAATGGAATAAAATCTGAATGGAAGTTTTTTCTTCTTGGATGAGAAGCAAAAACATCTTCAAGGAAAAACAAAGTCCAGTTGCCTTTAGAAAAAGCATGTTTGGGATATTTTGTAGCAAGGTGTGTTCTTAGAATGAGGAAGAAGTACCATGTCCTAGGAAAGAATAGAGACTTCATACATTTAATAAATTGCACTTTAAGTATAATTAGCTTTAATTGCCACTCTTGTTACATCCCTCTAACCCCCACCCTTGCCCACCACCCTAAAATCCCAACTGAACCTAACAAGAAAGTGGAGAATGCATTATGGAAAACAGCATAGACCAATGCTCTCCACACATAAAAGCAGGTTCTCCAAGTTCTGGGAGGTCTTGTAGGATTAGCCTAGGCCAGGGGTGTCAAACTTGATTTCACTGAAGGCCGCATCAGGGATGTGTTTGACCTCGAGAGGCAGGGTGGGCGTGGCCAGGTTGATGTCATTCGTGTCAGGAGCGCCTGTGGTGGCCTGACTGCTCTGCCAGCGAAAATGGGATCCTGAGCTCCGTTTTCCCTGGCAGAGGCTGCAGGAGGTTGTTGCAGCTGAAAATGGAACCTGAGAGGGTTGCACATGACCCTCCCGGGCTCCATTTTCATTGGCAGAGGCACCATGGGTTGGTCCTTCGCTGTTTCCAGGGCAGCCTCATGGGCCAGATCTAAGCACCCTGCAGGTTGCATCTGGCCCGCAGGCCTTGAATTTGACACCCCTGGCCTAGGCCAATCTCTACCAGCTGCCTCTTTTACAGCAGGCTTATAAAATGATGGACTTTATATTTAATGTAATGTAAATTTAAGCATGAATGTAACTTTGTTGCTTGTATCCTTTTGATTTTTTTATTGACTGTTTAGTAGTAGAATTTGATTTGATTGCTTATTATTATGTTTCCTAGTATGATTTGATTGCTTATTTGTACCCGACTACTATTAAGGGTTATACCTGATGATTCTTGACTCTTGATGAATGTATCTTTTCTTTTATGTACACTGAAAGCATTTGCACCAAGACAAATTTCTTGTGTGTCCAATTACACTTGGCCAACAAAGAATTCTGTTCTATTCTATTCTATTCTATTCTATTCTATTCTATTCTATTCTATTCTATTCTATTCTATTCTATTAACCATTTGCAGGATAACTTTTTCAAATATTTTAAAAAACTGCTTTTTTTTTAAAAAAAAGGAAGATCTCAGAAATCTTATGAATTCTTCCTTCCCTCCTATTTTTTTAATAGATATATTGTCATGATTTTGGAATTGCTTTTTTTTTTTAACATGGGAGAAAATATTTCCCAACAGAGAAGATTAAAAAAAAGACTTCCTTCGGCAGACAATATGCATGCTAATCATCCCTAGGAGTGCTTACTCCTTGGCTAGGAGCAGGCCTTTTCTTATAAAACAACCAGAAAAATGGCGGCACATTTTGTCCCAATCTGGACTTCTAGAGGAGATAGGGAGTTGTTATTTTTTTAAAAATGAGAACCGGGGATCTGGGCATTATAGTCATTCGTGGGAGGCAGCTGCCCCCAACCTACCTGCAGAGGCCTATGATAGCATTTTACTAGTAGCCTCCCAAGAGGTTGATGTTGCTTTTCAACTCAGGCCTGAACCCATCGGCTCACTGAGTTTTCTAGGGTGATTATGATATTAGCAGCCACAGAACCAACCCCTCATCTTCCCCACCACCTGATTTGCATGCTTGGATTCTATTTACTGCTGATATGGTTCCACAGGAGGCTTTAGTGATAGTGAAGGCAGGCAAGGAAATCAATGCTGTAGTTGATTTACATAGCACAATAAAGATAAAAAAAATATGTCATTTTTTAAAAAGTTCCCCTTTGATGTTGCCCCATCTCATCCAAAGGACGAATGACGATTGCTGGAATCCAGTAACTGTAGAACAATTCAGGATGTGATTTCTTTGCATGACTAGAAAAAGGCATTTTAATTAAATCCAGTTTTTGTTTCATGTGCATTTCATGGTGTCAATGTGCTACAGCTTCTCCCTTTATGTTTGTTTCAGATAGTTGCACTGAGCAAAATGCAGATTTGATTTTAACAGATGTGCAGGATGGTGAAGATACCAGCCAAGACAGTTTTGGGGTAAGAAGCTAATTCTATCCTACTGCCTCCCAATATTGCCTTCTACACATTATAGTATACAGTTGTGATGAATCTATTTGCATAGATTTGTGGAAAACAGACAGCACTAGGGGGAGAAGAGATGACCTTTATTTATGTACTTCACACAACTGATTGCTTGGATTTTTGAAAGTGCTGATTCATATAAAAGCATTGAATAACTTCATATATTGTTAAATTTTTCAGTACAATCATATCAAATACTGGAAAATATCACAAAATGTGGATGTTGTATATCTACAAATCCAGAGTATATTCATTTTTAAAAAAGCAAATAATCTTAAGGATAGTTTTGGAGCGGGAAAGCAAGAATATTCAAATTCACAATTTTAGGTTTGCAATTATAACTTCCTGGCTTTGTGTTCATATTTTTCTACCATTTTCCCCTCATGTCTGCCATAAAATAAAACTGAATAGAACTGCACTGTCCACATACCGCCTTATCTGCACCTCAGGCATTTCATTATGATGAAATTTCCTCCCCATGCTGTAAAATGGAGCTCTGGTTGCTATGTGATCTCTGACTATTATCACCTAGACAGTTTCCACTCTGGCATTAAACATCGAGGATTGCTTTTAATACCTTGTTTATATCTAAAGGAATAGTTTGAGCTTTGCAATGGTTAAAAATAGGGATGGACAAAGTTGGCCATTTGAATAGAGAGAGAATAAAGATGTACCTCACTGTTTCCAAGTTTCTCCCCAGATCTTGGCTTGCAATTGAAGCAGCCATGAGGACAATTTATGAGAGGAGACTGTACTGCTTGAATGGCAGTAAGAAGACAGTTTCCTAGGAGACTTCAACTGTCGAGAGAATTCAAACCTTCTTTTGTAGACAAAGATTTGAAATGAAGTACTTACACTTCAAGTAAACCATTTGTTGATATTGTCTTGAAATATGAATGTCATGAAATTCACTGATTCTAAAATATACAGAGGTTGTTATCACAAGATTTGGCCATTTATTGGACTTCTTTAAAAGAGGAGCAGAAGTTAACAGTGACTTAGCCACAATAACCAAATTGAACTTATATGATCTGAAATACTGAATGCCAGCAAAGAAATATGGGCTGGAAGGTTTTTGAAGCTCGTGATTGGTTGGTAATGGATGCTGCATTAAATAGATTCATCAGCAGAACTCCCATTACATTTTTAAAGAACATCCTCCCATCACAAATATATGTGAATCTTTCCACTTTATTTTTATTCATTCTCTCATTTCCCATTTAGTAACTGCAGATTTGGTTTGGCACATCTTGTATCGTTTACAAAATCAGCCAAATTAGAAAGTGGCAAATCATTACTGTGGTCATCTACAGACTTTTGTATGTTATTGTTTTACTAGATGTGTTTTGTAGGCACATTTTACTGTTTACAGTTTTTAAAGTGAAAAGTCCTTAATCCAATATAATGCATACTTAACCATAAGTGTGCAATTTCTGCATTTTTGAACCCTTTTGTACATATAGTTTTGAGCTGTAAAACTTCTATAAAGCATAGAAGATAACTGTACAAAACATTTTATTATAATGTACACTTTTCCTAAAAATAGACAATTGTCTAGGTTAACTCTACTCACCTTAGGCCTTGTAGATTGACATAGTTGCAAAAATAAGTCTTGAAATCTCAGTCCTTAAAACAAACAAAAGGGTCAACATTTACTAAGTTGCCTTGCTGTGTTTGCTGTTTTTCTGGTTGCTGTGAAGTTCCAGACCATGCTCCAAGCTCTGCTCTTAAGTGGTGTTGCTTTTCAGTATCCCAGCTGAACTACAAATTCAAGCTCCAGGTAGTATCCCATCAGGATACGTGGCTTGCTATTACCCTGTGATTCTGGCAGTAGGCAGATAACTCTCTTGCCTACCTGTAATAGTGGTAAATTCCAAGATTTTGCCTCTGCTTCCTTTCTCCTTGCCATTTTCTTATATTCTTTTCTCTTGTCCTATACCCCATCCACTTTTGTAGGCTAAGGGACAGAGTAGAGTGAGGGTGCCTGTGGATGTTGGCATATTCCAAAAAGCAATTTAGTGTGGCTCATTTAGTTAGAAAGCTGCAACCCCGATATGGATGCTTGTGAGTAAACTGTGAGTGGGAGACAATAATGACTGACTGATATACATATGACCATATACATCCCAGGATTTCAGACATTTAGATCAGGCAGAATTGAAGAGACATCAGGTAAAACAAAGGGTGGAGGATTATGTTTATATATCAACAACAGCTGGTCTCAGGATATAATTATAATATATAAGTTTTGTGATGAAAACTTAAGAGTCTTTACACATCAACTGCAAGCCATTTTACTCTCCATGTGAGTTCTCCTCATTTCTCCTAATAGCTGTGTATGTTCCTCCACAAGCCTGTGTAAACAAGGCATTATGAACTCTTGCTGATCAAATTATGGAGGCTGAAGCCAAACACCCAGGATCCCTTCCCATCATTTTAGGAGATTTCAATCAAGCAAATTTAAGGAAAGAGCTCCCAAAATATTTCCAGCATGTAAATTGTCCTACCAGAGGCAAAAATACTTTAGACCACTGCTACGTAAAAGATGCTTATAGATCTTTACCACGAGCAGCTATGGGACACTCTGACCACTGCATGATTCACCTTGTACCTGTCTACAGACAAAGACCTAAAACCATTAAACCAACAATTAAATCAGTGAAGACTTAGTTGGATGAGGCAAAGCTGAAACTCCAGGCCTGCCTTGATTGCATTCATTGGAATGTTTTTGAAGATGCCTCTGCAGACCTAGATGAACTCAAAGATACTGTAATATCATATGTTAGCTTCTGCGAAGACTTATGTGTACCAACAAAGAACCTGCAAATATATAGTAACAATAAACCTTGGTTCACAGCTAAACTTAAGCAGCTATGTCATTTCAAAGAGGAAGCCTACAGAAAAGGTGACAGAATGCTATACAACCAGGCCAGAAACATATTAACAAGAGAGATCAGAGCAGCAAAAAGAAGCTACTTCGAAAAGTTAAAGAATCAATTCTCAACAAATGAACTAGCAAACATGTGGAAAACTCTTAAAAAAATCACTGGCTTTAGCAAACCTCCTTCCCAGACAGAAGGAAATCAACAACTAGCAAGATGACCTGAATGTGTTTTACTGCAGGTTTGAAAAGAAACTACAGCCACCTATCTCCACAACCCGCATTTCAAACACACCAACAACAGCCAAGCCTCCTTCAACTGGCACCAATCCCTTGGGCTCACAACCTCTGGTGATTGCAGAAAAAGAAGTGCAAGATCTATTACACAGACAGAAGCCAGGAAAAGCACCAGGGCCAGACAAGATAACTCCTTCTTGCTTAAAAGTCTGTGCTGACCAATTGGCCCGAATCTTCAATAGATCACTAGAGATGTGCTAAGTTCCTTCCTGTTTCAAATGTTCTACCATCATCCCAGTGCCAAAGAAGCCCTCCATCAAGGAACTGAATGTCTACAGACCATCTGTAGTTATGAAAATCTTTGAAAGGCTTGTGCTGTCCCACCTGAAAACCATCACAGATCCGCTATTAGATCCCATGCAGTTTGCATACCAAGCAAATAGATCGACAGATGATGCTGTTGTAGGATGTAATGCTCTGCATTACATCCTACAACACCTCGAATCTCCAAATACCTACGCAAGGGTCCTCTTTGTAGACTTCAGTTCAGCATTCAATACCATCATTCCAGACACTCTTCTAAGTAAATTAAACCAACTAGCGGTACCTGAACATACTTGTAAGTGGATCATAAGCTTCCTAACAGACAGGAGCAGCTGGTGAAGCTAGGCAGAATCACATCCGATACCTGTACAATCAGCACAGGGGCCCCCCAAGGCTGTGTGCTATCTCCACTTCTCTTCTCCCTGTATACCAATGACTGCATCTCAAACAATCCATTTGTTAAAATACTGAAGTTTGCTGATGACACAACAATGATTGAGACAACGATGAATCTGCATACAGACAGGAGGCAACGATGAATCTGCATACAGACAGGAGGTTATACAACTTGCTTCGTGATGTAACCAGAACAATCTGGAACTGAACTCACTCAAAACCATAGAAATGGTGATAGACTTTAGAAGAAACCCTCCCATACTACCACCTCTTACAATACTAGGCAACACAGTATCAACAGTATAGACCTTCAAGTTTCTAGGTTCTATCATATCACATGACCTAAAATGGACACCTAACATCAAAAACATCATCAAAAAAGCACAACAAAGAATGTTTGTTCTGCACCAACTCAGAAAGCTCAAACTGCCCAAGGAGCTGCTGATCCAGTTCTACAGAGGAATTATTGAGTCTATCATCTGCACCTCTATAACTGTCTGGTTTGGTTCTGCAACCCAACAGGACAGACACAGACTTCAGAGGATAATTAGGACTGCAGAAAAAACAATTACTACCCACCTGCCTTCAATCAAGGACCTGTATACTGCAGGAGTCAAAAAGAGGGCTGTGAAAATATTTAAAGACCCCTCACATCCCAGACATAAACTGTTTCAACTCCTTCTTTCAAGACAACACTATAAAGCACTGTACACCAGAACAACTAGACAAAAGAACAGTTTTTTCCCCAAAGCCATCACTCTGCTAAACAAATAATTCCCTCAACACTGTTCAACTATTTACAAAGTGTTACTATTACTGTTAATCTTCTCATCACTCTTTATCACCCATCCCCTCCCACTTGTGATTGTAGGACTGTAACCTTATTGCTTGTATCCTTACGATTTATATTGACTATTTCCTAGTATGATTTGATTGCTTATTGTACCCTATGACTATCATTATGATTCTTGATCCTTAACAAATGTACCTTTTCTTTATGTATACTGAGACTGTTTACACCAAGACAAATTCCTTGTGTGTCCAATCACACTTGGCCAATAAAGTATTCTATTCTATTCTGACTGAATGAGTCCATCTCTTCTCAAGCTTTTAAAGTTTTACAGCCCTTTTAGAGAAAGCATGATTTTAGTCCTTGGGGAAGTAGGGTGGGGAGATTTTTCTGCCTGGTTGCAGTGTCTTTTCCCAAATGCAGCCCTAGCTCTTAGAGTACAATTTTTAAAGTTCCCCTAAAAGATTTAGAGAGGATGAATTCCTCACCCAGTTCTATGGAGAACCTATGAAGATTGGAAATAGGCCACTGTTTGCATCCGATTTGTAATAACAGTGGCAGCTTTCCCATCTCTGCAAGCAGCAGTCAGTGAAGTAGATCATTCATTCAGCAGCTTCCTGATAGGATGACACCACATCACACACTGAGATGTATTAGAATAGGAGAAGAAAAGACAAGCTCGTTCAGAGTTACTACAACAGCCACATATTCACAGTTTCAAGTAGTCTTACACAGGTCATTCGCTTGCATAGTATTCTTTATACAAATTGTCTTCTTAGGTGGGAGCTACAAAGAACATTCTGTCTCAAAGAGACTTTGGGATTGGTGTGGGATTTATTTACTTATTTGTTTTGGAAGCTGTCATGATAATCTTGACTTTAACAAAAGCAAGGGTGTCCAAGACAACAGTTTGTACAAAGGAATGGCTTGGTTTAAAGCGAAAATGAAGACATTGTGGGTATATGGCAGTGGCACAACGTCAGCAATGTTTTTGATGAACGCAACTAAATTGGCAAGAAGTAACAAGTTTTGTTTTTGTTGTCTTCATCTGACAAGTATTTCATCTAACCTACAATTCGGCCAGCCAATGTGAAAAAGAAGCCAGAGTTTCATCCATCACCATTTTGGACTCAGATTTCGAGGGAGCTGGTTCATATTTTTCACATCAGAGGGAACCACTCCAGCAAAGACTTGGCAGAGAGGACAAAGCCTTGACTGTTGAACTTGTGGCCTTGGTTGTGGCCCAAATTGGAGACCCAGAAGGAAAGAAAACAGTTGTGTCCTTCCAACTCAGTTTCTGTGAGCAGACAGTCCTCCATGTTGGTAAACGATTATCCGGGTGTCTTCCATTTCCCCTCCCACAAAGAATTTGGCAACCCTGGCATTCTTTCATCAAAGAGGAACTCAGAATTAGTTTGAGAAAGAGATTTACAGTTTCAGCTCTATTTATCATTCTGAGAGTTGGAAATCTTCAAAACCAGACCAAGATTCTTAGAATCAGAGCTGATGGAGAGTCTCCAGTTGGCTTATGGATAAAGAAACCTATTTAAGAGCTGTTGTTGTTTCCAATATAACATTCCAAAAGCAAAATAAAAAAAATACAAACAGAAGAAGGAAATAAAAGAAACTGATTACAATGGGAAATCTGGTCTTTTCATTCCCAACCCTACTGCCCTAATACTTACCTGTGCAAATATGTAGAGTTGAGTGTATTGAACTGAGTTTTAAAAAAACTTATATTAAAAGGTTTATGTGCTGTGTCGATATAACTTTTCTACTGCTTCCTATATTAAAAGTCCCTCAAAGTATTTTACAAAACATAAATAGATAATTAAAACAGCACATTACAAAACATTTTTTTAAAAAAAGAAAACCTGTAAAATGAGATGAAGGAAGGGGGGAAAGGCAGAAACAATAATTACTTTAGGATTTTATAAGGGCTGTTCTGAGCAATATCTAATTTGGAATACCTTAAAGCAACATAATTTTCCTGGGATCTATTGGCTGCTGATATTTATTTATTTATTTGATTTATTTGATTTCTCAATCGCTTACAAGATAATATGTATAAGTATAAACATAGTTATGAATACATGAAACGGATACATATGTGTGTGTTAAAAATTATTCCCAATTGTATTCTTTTATCTCTAAATTTTTAGTGGGGTTTGGAAGGGCGACCAGGCTGGGTTTGGGGGACAACCTGTCTGAGACGAGGGCCAGACCGGGGGTCAGACACCACCGGGAAGTCTTGAGGACAGGGGTGGTTGGATCGACGATGGGGGTTTCTTTTCGGGAGGAGGAGCGGATGGCTATCTGCACGGTCAACGGGAGAGGCATGTATGGCATCGACAGGGGGCCATATTATGTTTTGGGAGCTCGCCCCCATTGTTTACGTACGGTGGCTCACTCCGACCCCCAGGTCATTTCCCATTCCCTGGGTTGTCCGAATGATCCGGCCCTGGGCCTTCGGCTGATGTTGTGCAACGCCAGGTCCATAGTTAATAAAGCCCCCCTCATCCATGATTTGATTATGGAGTGGGGGCGGACCTGGCAGGTGTTTCTAAAACCTGATTGGGCCTGGAGGGGGATGTCCCCCTGGTGGAGATATGCCCACCCAGGTTTTGGGTTTTTCATCGGCTGAGGGCTCAGGGGAGGGGTGGGGGGGGTTGCAGAGATGAGGATCATCCCTGATCTCATGACCTTCCGTCGTGCGTTGAAAACTTATTTATTTCAGCAAGCCGGTCTGGCCTAGGGGTTTTTAAAATTTTAATTTGGTTTTAATTTTTCTTAATTCCCGTGTTTTAATCTTTGTAAAGCCAACATATTTAATTCTTTTAATTTTTAAATATTGTATGTGTTTATATAGTGCTTTTATTCTGGCTGTTCACCACCCCAAGTCCCTTTGGGAGAGGGGGCGGTATATAAATCTAAATAAATAAATAAATAAATAAATTAGGGAAGATCTATGTCCTAAGGAATCCACTGTTCCTCAGACGACCGGATGTGAATCCCTTTTTGTGAAATGTGGTTCTAGGGTTCAGATGGGCCTATTGATCACATACCTGGCTCCCTGCTATGTGACATCGGTCCTGCCTGAGCTCCTGGGGGTCATAGCCGGCCTGGCGGTTGAGACCCCCAGGCTGATGATCATGGGGGATTTCAACCTGCCTTCAGCTGGCGGGCCTCGGAGGTTGCCAGGAGTTATTGGCTTCCATGACCCAATTAATTAGGGACCCCATTCACACTGGGGGTCACATCTTGGATCTGGTTTTTGTCTCTGGACAGTGGCAGAATGATCTAAGTATGGGGGACATTGTTGTAGAGACCCTGTCATGGTCTGATCATTCGCTCCTTAGACTGGACTTCCATGCCAGTACCTCCTCATCACAGGGAGGCGGAGTTGATACAATGGTTCCGCCCCAGGTGCCTGATGGACCGGATAGGTTCCTGATGGAGCTTGGGCTGTTTCCCAGAGTTCGCACACATGACTCGGTTGAGGACCTGGTGGCCACCTGGGATAGGGTAGCAGCTGGGGCCCTTGACCGGGTTGTGTCCTTGTGGCCTCTGACTCGATGCCGATCCCAATTGGCTCCTTGGTTTTCTGAGGAGCTGAGGGAGATGAAGCACCGGAAAAGACACCTAGAGAGTGGTTGGAGGACCACCTGCTCCGGATCTGACCAAACATTATTGCGGTCCCATATTAGGGCCTATTTAGTGGCGATAAGGACGGTGAAGCGTTCTCACTTTTCTGCCCTCATTGCGTCCAGTAGGAAATCACCCAGCTGCCCTTTTGAGGGTGACCTGCTCCCTTCTAGAAGTGGGAGTGAGGGAGGATCCTCTACAGGGATGGGCTGAGGATTTTTCGAATTTTCTGCAGGGCAAAATCGCTCAGATCTGGGACAGGTTGGACTCTGACTGGGCAACTCAGGACGGGGGGGGGGGGTGGAGGTGGAGTTCGGTGAGGTTATTTGGGGGGAGTTTGATCCTGTGACCCTGGACAGGATGCTGGGTGGGCTCAATGCCATCACTTGTTTACTGGATCCGTGTCCCTCCTGGCTGGTATTGGCCACTCAGGAGGTGACACAAGGTTGGTTCCAGGGCATTATTAACGCTTCTTTGAGTGAGGGGTTTCTGCCTGCCGCCTTGAAAGAGGCAGTAGTGAGACCCCTCCTCAAGAAACCGCCCCTGGACCCAACTTTATTATCTAACTATCGTCCGGTCTCCAACTTTCGCCTTATGGCGAAGGCTGTTGAGAGTGTGGTAGCACGACAGCTCCCTCAGCACCTGGATGAAGCTGTCTATTTAGATCCATGCCAGTCAGGCTTCAGGCCCGGGTACAGCATGGAAATGGCGTTGGTCGCGTTGGTGGATGATCTCTGGAGGGCCTGTGACAGGGGTTATTCCTCTGTCCTGATCCTGTTAGATCTCTCGGTGGCTTTTGATACTGTCGACCACAGTATCCTATTGCAGCGGCTGGGGGGGGCTTGGGAGTGGGAGGCACTGTATTACGGTGGTTCTCTTCCTTCCTCTCCAACCGTTCGCAATTTGTGTTGGCGGGGGGGCAGAGATCAGTTCCAAGGCCCCTGATCTGTGGGATACTTCAGGGGTCAGTGCTCTCGCCCCTCCTGTTCAACATTTATGTGAAACCGCTGGGTGAGATCATCCGTGGCTTTGGGGTAGAATTTCATCTACGCTGATGATACTCAGTTGTACATCTCTACCCCAGGCCACCCCGACAAAGCTGTGGAAGTGATAACCCAGTGCTGGAGGCTGTGCTGGGTTGGATGAGGTGAAACAGGCTTCAGCTCAACCCGGCCAAGACTGAGTGGCTGTGCTTTCCGGCGCCACAATACAGGCAGCTAACTCCATCGCTGGCCGTGGGCGAGGAAATTCTTGCCCCTACGGAGAGGGTGCGCAATCTGGGTGTTCTCCTGGATGTTTGGCTGTCATTAGAAGACCACATAGCAGCTGTCGCCAGGGGGGCTTTTTGTCAGGTCCGTAGGATCTACCAGTTGCGGCCCTTTCTGGATCGGGATGCGCTTCGCACGGTCACATCTGCCCTCGTCATCTCCTGCCTAGACCATGCCAATGCTCTCTATATGAGACTCCCCTTGAAGAGCACCCGGAGGCTCCAGTTGGTGCAAAATGCGGCCGTGCAGGTGGTTTTGGGGGCTCCTCGAGCTCCCATGTTACACCTCTCTTGCGCGAGCTGCATTGGCTCCCAGTGGTCTTCCGGGTGTGATTCAAGGTTTTAGTGACCATCTTTAAAGCGCTCCATGGCTTGGGACCTGGGTACTTGCGGGACTGCCTACTGCCACCATTGGTCTCCCGTCAGCCAGTGCACTCCCATAGGGTGGGCCTCCTCGGGGTGCCGCCGGCTGCATGGCCGGCGACCCCGAGGGTGCGGGCCTTCTCTCTGGGAGCACCTTTCCTCTGGAACAAATTGCCCCCGGAGATGAGGACCATCCCTGACCTTTTGACCTTCCAACGTGCTTTGAAAACCCACTTATTTCACCAAGCTGGTCTGGCCTAGAGTTCTGCACAGGGTTTTTAATTGGTTTTAATCGGTTTTTAATTTTTATAACTTTTAACCTTGATTGTTCTTATCTATCAGTTATTTATCAGCCACCTAATTTAATCTTTTTAAATTGCTTTTAAATATTGTATTGTATTGTATTTTCTATTCTATTTTATTCAGCTGTACACTGCCCCGAGTCCCGTCGGGAGATGGGGTGGTATAAAAGACTAAATAAATATAAAAAAATAATAAAAAGAAACAATAGGACAGGGACAGTAGGCAGGTTGGTGAGCTTATGCACGCTCCCTACAGACCTCTTAGGAAAGAGGTGAGGTCAATAGTAGACAGTCTAAAGTTTTGGGGGTTTGGGGAAGAAACCATAGAGTCAGGTAGAGTATTCCAGACATTGATCACTCTGTTGCTAAAGTCGTTATTTCCTGCAATCAAGTTTGGTGGGTATACCTTGAGTTTTTATCTATTGTGTGCTCTTGTATTGTTATGGTTAAACTGTAGTATTAATTGACAGGTAGGACATTGCAATGTATGATTTTATATACTATACTTAGATCGGACCAAAAGTGGAGTAGTTCTAGGTTTTCTAGGTCTAGAATTTCAAGTCTGGTGGCATAAGGTATTCTGCAACGAGTAGAGGAGTGGAGAACTCTTCTTGTGAAATATTTCTGGACTTTCTCAACTGTATTAATATCAGATATGTAATGCAGGTTCCAGACTGATGAGCTGTATTCAAGTATTGGTCTAGCAAATGTTTTGTATGCTTTAGTTAGTAGTGTGATATTACCAGAGAAAAAGCTACGTAGGATTAGGTTAACAACTCTTAATGTCTTTTTGGCTATGTAGTTATAATGGGCTCTAGCACTTAAATCATTAGAGATGAGTACTCCAAGGTCCTTGACAGAGTTTGGATCATCAACAAGGTCTTGACTATTCAGCTTGTATTTTATTTTTTGATTTTTTTTTTGCCAATTTGTAAGACAGAGCATTTATTTATTGAGATTTGAAGTTGCCATTTGTTTGACCATTCTGATACATAGTCAAGGTCTTTTTGAAGGGTAGCAGTATTGTCTGTGGTGTTGAATAGCTCTACATCATCAGTGAAGAGAATGCAGTTGCTCTTAATATGATCATAAAGGTCATTTATGTAGAGTATGAAGAGAGTTGGTCCTAGAACACTGCCTTGGGGGACACCACTGTTGACAGGTACAGAATTTGATAGGACGCTCCCAATTTTGACCATTCCTGTTTGACAGGAATGCTTCTATCCATTTATACAGGTGTCCAGAGATACCATAAGATTTTAGTTTTAGTAGTAGTTTGTCGTGTACCACTGAGTCAAAAGCTTTACAGAAGTCTATGTAGGTTGCGTCTATTGCTTTGCCTTGATCGAGTTGTGATATGCAGTGTTGGGGGAAAATGCATTTAGAGTAAGGTGTTCGCTATAGTTAATAGGCATATGTACTGCAGATCACATTTTGTACTTTTGGATTTGAACATCCATCATAAGCCACAGTGGCACAGTGGTAGAATGCAGTACTGCAGGCTATTTCTGCTGACTGCTGGCTGCAGTTTGGCAGCTCAAGATAGATTCAACTTTCCATTCTTCTGAGGTGGGTAAAATGAGGACACAGATTGTTGGGAGCAATATGCTGACTCTGTAAACCGCTTAGAGAGGGCAGTAAAGCACTGTGAAGCTGTATATAAGTTTAAGTGTATTGCTATTGCTAATAAAGATAATCTTCAATTTATGACCACAACAAAACCAGAAAATTAACCAGTGAGGTTCTTAAGTGAGACATCACAGGACCACTCCAACGTTATGACCTTGTTGCTGTGGTCATTAAATGAGGCATGACGTGATTTTATTTTTTAACTTCCCATTCTGGTTTCCGCATTGACTTTGCTTGTTGGAAGCTGGCTGGGAAGGTCACTGAAACTGTATGACACTGTTTTTGCCTTTTTGACAATGATAGTAGATCCAGTCAATGTCTATGAATTTTTCTACCTTTTAAAATGTCTTCCCCAAGGAGGCCCACCGGGGACCTTCATTGTCCCTCTTGAGATATCCAGCCAATGAAATGCCATGTTCTCCCCAAACCTAAGCCTATTTAAGCTCATGACACACATAAATCTCCTGATTTCTTTTTTTCTTCAGTTGTCATTACATTTGGTGGAAATGTCTCTCACAGAAGAAAAAAAATCAAAAAAAATTTGTGGGTATAGCCTCATATTCTCTCTATTTATTTAGCAAGGTGAAGACCAAGAGATTTGTATTTGAAAGACCTGAAGTCATTTGCCAATTGTTCACATTTCCATTAAATCTCAAGCAAAGACATCAGGAGGGAACTCCTCCTATTCTGACCCCCCCCCCCCCATACACACACCATTTTTGGAAAGTACAGCAAGCTTAGTATGGTTCAAAGAAATATTTGTGACAGAAAGCCAGAACAGCGGTAGGATTATTAGCCAGTTCCAACAATAAAGTCACTTCAGATATACTTCCAAAAGAAATTCAAAAAAGATTCTCAAGCATTCTGAGTATAAGATAGAGGAATAGAAACCTCTTTCACAAGGAAGGGAAACTTTTTAGAAAATGCAAGGCAGAGTTCAGTACAATGTTCACAATATCACCATCAGGGTTTGCTTTAATCCTGATTTATTGACTAATCTAGACAGAGATCAATCTGTGGACCTATGGAACTTTTTACACAATTTGTTTGGAGGGTACAATTCTGAGCAATACCCGATTTCTTGCCCTTCCTTTTAAATTGGGATAGAGCAGGGGTGGGCCACTGTGGCAACTTTACCAGATGAAATCCACAAGGCGTGAAGTTTCCATAGTAGCCGATCCCTGGGCTAGAGGCTCCAACAAGATCCAGAAATAAACTGGCTCCATTCAGAAAATCACAAAGCAAGCCTTTTCATTTCTACATTTCAAACGTGTAATCAAAAAGCCACAATGCAATATGGCTTGAAATTGTGCCTTATTGGTATAAAAGAAACCATGGCTTATTTGCTGAGTCAATTCACATTTAATCCTAAACCAAAACCAAACATGCCACTTTGGGCAGTGTGTGTTAATTCACTCTTTGCTATGATTCTAATTCTTTCTTTCTTTTTACTCTGTCTTGTACAGTTCCTTATTACAACAATTCTGATTTTCAGAATAATAGAATAGCAGAGTTGGAAGGGACCTTGGAGGTCTTCTCCTTGCCCAAACAAGAAATCCTATAACATTTCAGACAAATGGTTGTCCAATCTCTTCTTAAAAACCTCCACACATAGAACACCCACAACTTCTACAGGCAAGTCACTCCATTGATTAATTGTTCTCACTGTCAGGAAATTTCTCCTCAATTCTAAGTTGCTTCTCTCCTTGATTAGTTTCCATCCATTGTTTCTTCTCCTGCCTTTAGGTGCTTTAGAGAATAGGTTGACCTCTTCTTCAATGTGGCATCCCCTTAGATATTGAAACACTGCTATCATGGCAGACCTAGCCCTTTCCCCGCATTAAACTAAACATCCCCAATTCCTACAACCATTCTTTATATATTTTAGTCTCCAGTCCCCTAGTGGTCTTTGTTGCTCTTCTCTGCACTCTTTCTAGAGTCTCAACCTATTTTTTTATATCATGGTGACCAAAACTGGATTAAATATTCCAAGAGTGGTTTTATTAAGGCATTATAAGTTGGTATTAACACTTCACATGACCTGATTTATTTCTGTGTTAATAATGTCTAGGACTATATTGGCTTTTTTGGCAGTTGCAGCATGCTGCTGGATCATATTTAAATGATTGTCCACTAGGACTCCAAGATCCCTTCACAGTTATTGCTATTCAGCCAGGTATACCTATGCATTTGGTTTTTCTTGCCTAAATGTAGAACCCTACTTTTCTTACCATTGAATTTCTTTCTGTTAGATAGGGCCCTATTTTTTTTAATGATTTGTGCTTGTGCAATTGCCTTGTTATGAGTTGCAGTAAGAGGGTGTCTCCTAAGGGGTAAGTTATAGATTTAATAATTACGCAGCTGAGGGAATAGTACTATCTTTCCTTTCTCCCCCGAGGAAGGTCCTGTGGTCTTCTCCGTTCAAACAGGTAGCATTTGTTCATTCTCATCATACACTTTGGGACTGATTTGTCACATTAAGGAACTGGAGATGAGCGCATCTACAGGGTGGTTGACCAGATTATAGGAATTACATTTTAAAGAGAGATGGGAAGGTTGCACAACAGGCCTCTAAGTTTTCAGAGCAATCCAGCTCTGGTTGCACACACAAGTGTGTAATGGAATGTACTCTTCATTCCCACACCTCTCATGTTACATCAAGAAGCCAGTAGGAATGCCTTTTTATCCCCCACTCACCTTTGCTGACAGGGGATAGTATTCTCAGCTACCTGGATGGGAGACTCTGACATATTGAGAGTCAGAAGAAAGCCAAGATCCAAGAATGGCTTTAAAACAAATACATAAGCTCCAAAAGTTGAGGTGTTACTCCAGTCTGCCTTTCCTAGTCTGAACTAGTGTGTTGACTAAGGATGAAGGGTTGTACAGTTCAAAAAATATGAAGGGCAGCAGACTGGGAATTTGACCTAGATCAGCTGATGCTTGGTCTGGAATAGACTTGTCTCTAGTCTCTAGCTGTGGCCCATCTTAAATTCATCCACATATAGATGTCCGTAGAGGGGAAAACAAAATCATGTATATCTTTATGTTCTTTCTTTCTTTCTTTCTTTCTTTCTTTCTTTCTTTCTTTCTTTCTTTCTTTCTTTCTTTCTTTCTTTCTTTCTTTCTTTCTTTCTTTCTTTCTTTCTTTCTTTCTTTCTTTCTTTCTTTCTTTCTTTCTTTCTTCCTTCCTTCCTTCCTTCCTTCCTTCCTTCCTTCCTTCCTTTCTTTCTTTCTTTCTTTCTTTATCAATTGCTTACAAGATAATAGGTATAAGTAAAACATAGTTATGAATACATGGCTACATATAAGAAAAATAAAAGAAACAATAGGACAGGGATGGTAGGCACGTTGGTGCACTTATGCAGGTCCCCTACAGACCTCTTAGGAAAGGGGTGAGATCAATAGTAGACAGTCTAAGGTTAAAGCTTTTGGGGTTTGGGGAAGAAACCGCAGAGTCAGGTAGAGTATTCCAGACATTGACCATTCTGTTGCTGAAGTCGTATTTCCTGCAATCAAGTTTGGTGCGATTAACCTTGAGTTTGTATCTATTGTTTGCTCTTGTGTTGTTATGGTTGAAGCTGAAGTATTCATTGACAGGTAGGACATTGCAATTTCTTTTTTTTTTTTCTTGCCAATATTGGCAATTCTTGCCAATGATGTGGATTTTCAATGGTTCTCTGCTATGGTCAAATTATTTTGATCACTTTTCTGCTTGCTAATGCTGGTTCCCCAAACCACCCACCCCACACAGGTAGAGCCTATAAATCTTCCCTAGGTGACTAATGGGGTTCCAAAGGAAGTTTGATTGAGGCCTTGGTTCCTGCCTTAAATGAGGAAGCAACAAGGTCATTGGATCAGATAGCTCCCGGGACTTCTCACTGTGTGTGTGTCCTGAATTGGTCCACAATTTTCTGAGCGACTTTGGAAGATGAACCACCAGAAGAGATGCCTAGAGTCACTCAGTTTTGAGATGGGTGATATAATAAATTTAATAAATAAAAATGAAGAGTAAATCTGATGGACCCCCTACTTGGGATTACATTGGGGTGAAAAGTCTGCCAAAACATAATTATTTTTCTGCTCTGACTATGTCTCTAGGTAACTATTAAGCAGTCCTTTTTACTCATTCCTTGTGGGGAAGGGATGAATCACAGGATCATCTGGATAACTGCTGTGAAGAATATTCTAGGCCCCGAACAGATGAAATTGCCACCATGCTACCAATAAATAAATAAATAAATAAATAAATAAATAAATAAATAAATACTTTGCACCAGTCATGTGCAATGATATCACACTATGCATGGGGTCACTGAGGATTCTGTCAGAGAACTACATTCCCCACAAAGGTTTGTAAGCCCAGAAGCTTCTCAGTTGTTGTTTAAATAAATAAATAACCATACATCCCATTGAATTAATTGAGTGGTTATATTACATGGCTATAACAGTTTCGCAGAATCTAAAAGTTGCCCTGATAAACTCTTTTGTTTCAAATTTTCTTATTAAGATGCTGACTTGTAAAACTTAGAGATAGCCCATACCATATTAACAGGGCTTTTTGTGCCTATTTTGAAATACCATCTGTTCTAATTCATCAAGACTAAATGAATAAAATTTTTAAAGGTCTGTGCTTCGCAAACATTGGTATTTTTCTTTAATTTACATGCGACCTCTTGAAAAGTGAATTGTTCTTTTAATGAATCATAACTCGCATGATTCACCAATTAAAATGTCTTTAATCTGTCCATAGCCTTAATAGAAATACAGGAAGATAAGCCACATAATAACCATGCAACTCTGATGGAAAAGAGGGAGAGAATAGCTGGAGGTTCTTAACAGTACTTTTGTGGAGAGCATGACAGAGTAAAAAGGTGGGGTATAAATCAAATCCATCCATTAGCCAGCTTTTACAGGTCAGGGACTTGACCTATAAAAGCTCTGAGGAGACACTGTCACGAAAACCCAGAATTGTAGCACATAGTGAAAATTAGGAAACAGACAAGAAAGTTAAAAAGAGAAGAAACATCATGGAGAACTGTTTCCTAAGCAAACAATTATTGTTAGAATTTACTATTATCCAGCAGAAAACAAAAACCTGTACCATGTGACCATCTTCACTTCTGTTGACCTTAAAAGGCAGAGAATTCACAGGAAATCCATTTGCCATCATTGCTCACTCCCTAGCTGGCCAATAGTAGAGGCAAAGAACATAATCCAATCATTGTCCAACACTCTGAGTTACCACCTGTTCCAGAGTAATAAGAATCCGCTTTCTTCCACACAAAAGAGAAATAAATCAATTGCTGGCTGTCTTATCCACATTTTTCAGCCCAGATAGAGATTGTTAACCAGGTCATCTAAAGATCTAGCAGCTACATTTGCAGGTCATTAAAGGTTCCTTAATTTTAATCTTGTCTGATTTATTTATAGATTAGAATATATTGTGTAAACACAGACTGTCAGTTTAGAACGGAAAATATTAGTTTTAATATACTGTGTAAGCCCAGATATTGTTGCCTGGTCTATAAAAAAATTGATGGTAACTTTGATAAAAAGGAAAGGAGGCTCAAATGTTTATTTTCCTCAAGCTATAAGGTTTAGATAAATGTTTAGGGGCATTCTGATTTGCTTATTTTTCACATTCTAAATTTGATCTGTTCCGCTTCCACATTTTTTCTGAAACTTTAAACAAATGAAAATCGGCACACATTTCTTTTTGTACTCAATTTCACTAGTATAAAACTTTTTTGTTTATTATATTTGTCAATATACACATTTTTATGGATGCTTTTTCTTTAATATATACATGTTTGGTCACGTATTTGGACTGGAAAATAACCCTGAAATGTTTGGAAAAATGCATTTTCTGAAGAATGGTTTTAATTGTACATGGTTTCGGTACTGTAACAAAACATGACTTTGTTTCTACTTGGAATTTTTTCTGGACTTTTTGCTTGAAGGTGAAAAAGAATGAAAATTTGATTTTAAGTTTTGCTGATTAGAATAATTTTGTGGTTATTGAAATGGCTTGAAATGTGAAATGAAAAGCAAAAGCTTGTTGTAATGTCTATTTTTGTGTACTGCATTGAAAAAAGTTGGCAGTCACTATTTTTTCTCTTTGTATCTTTCTCCTTGTTTCACCCAGTTTTCTATGGTAACTTTTGTCTCTCTTTGTATTTGTATTTGATAGTAATATTTAATAAGATTCTAAGTAATGTAACATGACATTAAGTTCATATTAAAGTATGAATGATTTCTCTAAGTTTCACTTCTCTTCTAACCCATGTGAGTTACCACAAATATCAGAAATTGATGGAATCAAACTTCATGTCCACATTGTATAAGGCATATGGGCATAATCAGAATAAATATTTATAATGACAGCACAGATTTGTTTATGTAGAAGTACAATAAATTCTAATGGTGTTAAATTAAATCCATAGCAAACAATATTTTGCTATATATAATTTGGAGACAAAGGGGCCATGAACCTGGTTATCCATTTACAAAATACAGCTTCTCCTCTCTCATAAATCAAAAATGATTTCCGTACAATTAGTCTGCTGTCTTCACTAGGGAACAGCTGGGAAAGGTTCAAAACTTTTCCCCCTTTTTCCTATCTGTCTGTTTCTTCCTCTCTTGTTAAATTTGGGCATAAAACAAATGGGATAAAGCAAAGCTGGTGGTGATTTCTTACAATGCCTTGTGACTAACAGGTTTTGTACGTGTGTTTTAAAAAGAGCTCAAACTTGCGAAGTATCATTGCTATGTTTTAGTCTAATGCTACTTCTATCTTTTATCCTTTTTAATTAGAAGGCAAATTCTCAGACCGCCTGGCCTAATCCCTACACAGTGGAACAAAGCATGCTGAAGCCTTTGAACATTGCTGGGGTGGGGGTGGACAGGCAGCCACCCCTTCCCCAGTACTGTTGGCAAAAGGAGACCGACTCTGACCTTATTCTCAAGCATTTTCGCCATCTCCTGATGGTTCTCTGCCCTTTGGAAGTCTTTTTCTTTTTTCCCCTTTTGGGTTGGAGGGGGGGAGGGAGGGAGAAAGGGAGAGGGAGAGGGAGAGATTCAGCGAAGGGATCTTAGAGGATTCTGTAGGTAGGATGTGAAATGTTGGAGCCCTTTAAGATTCCACACAGTGGAGGCAATTGGAACAGCAGATTAAGGTCCTAACTCAAGGAATTTCTTCAACCCTCACTAAATCTTTTCACCCCTCCTGCCATTTTTAAACAGTTGTTGCATTTCCAATTAAGACAAGGGACATTCAAACCAACAGAGGAGTAGAGGAGAGGAAATGAGTGAGGGCTGAAGATTGGGAGAAGTGGAGAGAGAAGGAAGCACCCATCTCCCTTCATGAAGCAGCTTCATGTTTTAAGTATTTGGAGATCGGACGCCTCGAAAGGACAGATTCATGTTTACATCTGTATGCTTTTCACAGTCCTTCATAACAGGACTGGTGCATCGTTTTAACCTATTATGGAAAAAAAACCCTATAAAAGTCATGTACTTTTATAAGAACTCCTAAAAGACAGAATGGTAAATAAGCATTCATTTTTACCAGAACTCTTTGCCAGGATGGAAATAAAACCAAAGCCAGTGTAGAGATGGATTCAATATTCTCCATCTTACTTTGTGGACAGAAAAAATAAGTTTCTCCAGGTGGATTCTCCAATGGTTTCTTTAGTATAGGGTTTACTTCAAGCAATGAATACAACATCTTTTCCTCTTTTGATTGGTTTTTCTTTTGTTCTTTAGGTTTTGCTTTTCATTTAGAGAGGCTGAAATCTGGATACCATCTTAAAAGTTTAGTGGAACACTTTCATATGAAATTTTCCAATTTGCACTTTGGGAAACTATTCAATAAATGAATTATAATCATTTCACCTTTCATTATGTGAAAAGTGTGATTCCCGATTTAAAACTATCAAAACTAAATTGAAGTGCTCCAAAAATGTATGTACAGTCATACCTTGGTATTCAACCACTTTGAAACTTGTTGAACTTGGTACTCAATGCATTTTGATGCAAAAATTTTGTCCTTGTACTCGTTGTTTGTTTGGTACTTGAAGTGCAAGCTAGAACTTGTCAGTGTCAGTTGCCTTGTGACTTGCTAATCTTTCTAACCAATTTGTTTGGTAGCAAATTTGTTGCTACTCATCGTTTTTGGTACTCATCATACTTCCTGGAATCAATTAATGATGAGTATTGAGATACCGCTGTATTAAGAAAAGAGTATATAAAAATATGACTATTATGTGTAATGAGCATAACACCCTGTACATTTTTTAAAATTTTAAATTTAGGGTGGTTACTAAGTAATTTGGAGATTCATGAAGATTAAAGTAGGAAACTGAAAAATTGAGTAAAACCAAAACTGAGAATTTTGGCCAGTTCTACAGGATTTGAGAAAGCAGCAGGAAAAATCCAGGAAAGGTCCAATAAAAAGGAGATGCCACAAAAATGTAGTGGAGAGATATTTAGAAGTATTCCTTTTTCTGGGTACAAAAAGAAAGAAAGAAAAATCTTAGAAATGTTCATAGAAAATGTCATTGAGAAATTGTGGCAGAGCTTTTCATTGAATCTTCTCCCATCATAACAAGAACCTGAAGGAAAAGTCCTAAAATCTAATAAATTGATAGAGACAAAGTGACTAAATTTACAGGAGAACAAAAAATACCCCCCCCCCTTTTCCCTTAAATTAGCTAGGAATCACAGCATCAGTACATTGCATGTTTCAATATTGTTCTTACAAAGACTAAAATCTAGCATGCCCAACAACAACAATAACAAAGTATTTTTCTGATAGCCAGATGCTGTTATTAAAATGGCTGCAGAAGCAATTCATAAGCAACTAGATGCATTGCAAAAACATAATTGTGTACATTGTATAGGGACTGTCACAACATAGTCCTGTTATGCGGTCCTGGAGATTCCCAAAGTGGAGGGAAATTTGCAATTAAAGCAGCAAGGGTCAAACAAACAAGCAACACTGAACCAACTGTTTATTGAGCTAAATAGGCCTATCATGGACAGCACTTGGTATTTATTAGATTTATAGTGTGGTCTCACTTGGAGCTTAAAACATTATCTCTGGAATCTGAATTTTCTCTCTCAGAGAATCAGATTCAACAAAACCAGACTTGGTTAGCTTCAAGTGCAGTGGAAGTGCATGTATTGTATACCCACATCATGCTCTGGAATAAATAATGGGACATATACTTGGCAACAGTTAGATTGAAAGCCCCTGAATCATTTATTTTTTAGTTACTTGTGCCAAGTTATATTTAATGACACTTCTAAATGGGTCCAAAATATGAATTACATTGGATTTGTTGGTTTGCAGTAGATCTATAAAAAAATCCTGATTTTGATCTAACAGAGCTTCAAAATTTTTATAATAGAAATTGGGATGGATTATTTCTGCATTTGCATGGTTGACAATACCTGCTTTTTCCTTGGCAATGCCAGCCAAATTCTGCAACCAAAGGGTTTTTTTGTTGCAACTTATTCTTGTTGCGATTTCCACGGATTCCTTCTCTTTTTGAAACTACAATTAATCTACTGCTATAAACAAAATGCAGTGCAAACCAGCCAGATAATTAATGCATCAAGTGGCATATAAGGCAGAAAGAAACACACTATATGATGTGTGTATGCAAAAATCCAGTCATAAAAATATCATAGACATATCTAAAAACCACCAGTGTTCATTAACAAAACCATAGTACACAAGAGAACTTCAACTGGTGAGGTCTCTGATCCACCCCTTGCTTTGACCAAAGCCCTCATTTTAGGTTTCAGGGAAACTTGCAAACAGGATCTTTTGGAAGCTTCATGAAGGTTCAAGATGGTCATTAACACTAGTGGCACTTTAAGTGCAAAGGAAGCATCTTGTTATTGTAAACCATTCAGATCACTTCAATAATAAGATGGGTGTCGTATAAATTAAACAAACAAATCAACAAATGTCTTACAACTCATTCATATGCCATATGCTATTTCTCCAATATTTCTGCCATTGGCTAGTGAGGTGAAAAATATCATGATATGTAACATGTTCTTCATAGGATCCTCAGAAAGAAACAAAAATGGAATAGAGTTACAGTCAGATTTTTTGATAGATATAATTTGGAATTGAAGTGCAAAGTACAATGAGGGCATGATATATAATCATAACCATCATTTCTGATGAGAAAAGTAATAATATATCTGATATGACCTTTATTTCACAAATCAATTTTTACTCTGAAAAGTGGAACATTTTTCTTAAAAATGATAATAAGCCAGTGAGTTTAAAATATATTTAATGCATGCCAGAGGGTAGGTAATATCCCTCCTGAAATGTTAGAATATTTCTCTTTCTTACAGAGAGATGATAGCATTATTGGGATTGGAAAAAAACAACTCCTTGCAACTAGAAACCAAGCACATCACCATCATATATTTTTTGTATCAACTTTTCATAATCTGGTACCTTCCAGATATGCTGAATTATAGTACTTAAACTTCTTGGTCATTATGGGAATGGTAGTCCGGTGCATACAGAAGACATCCTGGGCAGGCAAAGCTATTTTATATTAAATTAATTTATTTGTGCATCAAGCCCAATGTTGGACAACTTCTTCTGTAGCCCTGAGGTAGCTTTCAAAGCTTTCCTATTCAGCCTGCAGAATCTAAAAAGTTCCAATCCAGAACTGACTCACCCTACTAGACAAAAATAAGAAGTTAGGGATCAAGCCAGGGAGGCAGGTTATGGAGAGATACCAGATGCATTGTTAAGGCTTCTGTGAGGAGAAGAACTTTGGGAATTTAAGAAGGAAAAGACCCACACACATATTAATATCCTCCACCTCCTGTAAGGTAACTTTAAAAGAAGATAAATATAAAAATGGCCCAATATTCCACATCATATTACACTGGTGAGACAGAAAGGGAGACTCTTGTCTGTTCTTCTTCAAAGAAAAAACAAGATTTCTCACTAATCTGATTTGGATTATTTTACTTATCTCCCCCTCTCTTCCACTGGTATAAACAAAATCCTAATCAAGAGGAGGTTTATGTTTGTCATTGAGGTAGATCCAATGCCACAACTTTTCCCCATTCCCAATGCTATTTTTTCCCCTCATGGAAGAAGGTACTTCCATTTTGCACCTTGGTGGCCCAATGCCTCTATCGCTACATGATCTGAAGTCCCTCCGTACATTTTTAGCTAGGAAAACTCCACCATCGCCCTCTTTCCCCACGAGTGTTAGGGATCAAAGATAAACATTCTTTTCTGTCTAGTACACTTAGTGGACATGCCTCCCCAACGGTGAGATGAAAGGGACTCACTAAACTGTTGCCATTTTGCAACATCTGCTATAATTCCCCTAAATCCAGATTTGTCTGACACTCAGAGCACTCCTGATCTTACATCATGACCATGTGACAGTGTGAGGCCAGTCGTATCAAACTCAGAAAGACGGCAGCTTCGGGCTATGGCTGTAGGAAAGGAAAATTATTCCCTCTCCCTCTCTTTACGTTTTCTTTGCTTTTTCGCCCCAGGCCAAATACTTGTTGCAAAGTATTATTCAACTGGCAAGTTTAAATCTTCCTTCAGAAAGGGTATCTGGAACATATGTGAGGTGCCTTTGTCAAGCAGGCAGGAAAAAAAAGATTTGGATAGCACATAAGCAAATGACCTGTTCTTGAAATACAAAGCCCGGTGTCCCAATTAATTACAGCTAAGATGTCCTGATATATACAGAAGAAAATGTGCCCTCAATCCTTAACTCTGTCCTACATTCTGAAAATAGCCCTCATGTTGCTAACAACAGACGCTCCCCTCAAAAATGAACGATGTCTTAAAATGGCTAAGGTTTATGTCACAAAGGATCTTATGTTGATTTGCAAAGAGCATGCAAGTTGCCCAGCCATAGAAGGAAAAGCGAGAAAGAGAGAAGGAAAGAGAACAGCTCTCTGCGTCAGGGAAGCAAAATAAGAGGGATTGTGGGGGGAGGGAGACCCACAATGGTGGTAAATCCTCTTTGGATTGTCTGTGACTCCAGAATGGAAAGGGTCACTGCCACAACGGAGCCATTGTTCTCTAGTCAGAATGAAATGAGGCACTGGATGGCACCGAGGCCATCCTGTTGTCATGGTGGAAAGTCACCTCTTCTCTTTTTCAGGTCTCGGATAAAAAAAACTCATGAAGTCTGGACAGGCACGTATAATGCTAGCTTCTGAATCATCCATTAGAGTATTTGGAGCAGAGCTTTATTTGTATTTATATATGGTGTTCTTAATGTGTTTCCTAAAAAAAATCCAAACTGCAACAAAACATGGAAATGAAGTATTTCTGATGGAAACTCGGAAATTTTCCATCTCCTGCTTTTCTACCCCTTGTTTGAGTAACGATCAAGTAGAGATTTTAGCCCTGCCAGATTGATCTGCATTTCCCATGATTTTTCAGCAATCACAAAAAGCAGGTGTACATTGCTATCTGTACAGTTAATATGGTGTTTAGGCTAGGAATTATTAACTTAGTGCTCCTTAAATAGACAGGCCACAAGATTTCCAACTCCTAAGATGAAACCTTACTTGCAGTCTAGGATACAGGGAAGAAGAAAATTGATGCTGATAGGGAGAAGCCTATTTGTTTAGTTATTTAAAAAAATATCATATTGCCAATATGCAATACTAAAATAAGTCATGTACCCTTCAAAAACCTATTTCTTTATTGTGATTATTCTAGCATCCCAACGATTACATTATGCATTATATATAAAATAAATAGAAAAATTGGTATTAAAAATAAAATACTAACTACTAACAGCATACTAAAAATTGTTTTAATGCCTTTTAACAGGCTAATAACACAATACATTTCCTCAATTTTCTTTATTAAGAGGGTATGGCCAAAAGCCAGGAGATTTAACCCCAAGTTGCAACATGGGGAATATTTGGGAATAAACTTCTTCATGTATGTTTTAACACATTGTCATAAATCTTGAGTATTGATATGAACAGGCTATCAGATCAATAATAAATATAACTAGAAGCAATCAATGACTTGGTGTTGATAAGTAATTAATAGTTAATTAGCAGATTCATCTCTTATAAATATATTTGTGTTTTAATATATATGAAAATATAGAAAAATCTCAGCCTAGAAAGCAGTGGCTATAAATGATGGAGCATCTCAGGATCTGAGGTATCAGGAAACAAAAGGGTTCTTCCTGATATGCTATGGTGAATGCCGATCTTTCTGCAGTGATGAGATGGCATCAGGATAAGACATTAGTAACCAAGGCTGTCCGTGGATTTACCTGTGTTATCTTTCAAATCAAAACCCAGGAAAAATAATGATGGAAAGATCCTAATAATACTTATGACACTGTCCCAACTCCTCCCCAGCAACTCTATGTCTTTGCTCCATCTTCAGTGGCCATCACATCTCCATAATGTTAACTTCTACCTCTGGCATCAAACATTTTGCTGTTCCTAACTTGCATGAACAGTTGAAGTCAATACTTCCCTATCTTTTTTAGTTTTAAAACTTAGGGATCCTCTGGGAAAGATAGAAAATAGGGATCACACTCCAGGACATGTGTATAAGACAACAGAGGTTTGGGAAGTCTTCTCTGCATTACATAGGGGTAAATGGGTGATGTGTAGTGGCAATTACAACTGCCTCACATGTAATACTTCCCTGGTTCGAATCCCAGTAAGGGTATGGCTAGCTGAAGAGAGCTAACTAGCTCGAAATAGATCTATACTAGTCTCCCTTATTTATTATTTAAAATTATCAGCTTAAAAACCTTACACACACACACACACACACACACACACACACACACACACATATATATCAGACATATCAGATCAAATATATATCAGATATATATATTTTCGTAGATTTTCACAGGTATGGGTATGCAGGTCTTGGCGTGTTCGGGTCTTTTCCTGTGTAAGATTAAGACTATCTTGGCAACATCTTGATGAGATCTCACTTGCCATCTTCAGGCTGGTACTTTCAGCTTTGTGCTTGTGCGAGTGAGAAACATTGCCAAGATAGTCTCAATCTTACATGGGAAAAGACCCGAACACGCCAAGACCTGCATATATGTATGTATGTATGTATGTATGTATATGTATATGTATGTGTGTGTGTGTATATATATATATATATATATCTGTTTTCGGAGATTTTCGCGGGTATTTGTATGTGGATCTTTGGTTCTTCGGGTTTTCTCCCGCGTAGAGTTGGAAATATTAGTTGAGCCAAACCCTCAACTAATGAGAACACACCACCACCCAATCAGAACACAGCCAAGCCCCCACCCAATCAAGTTACACCCCCACTAGCAGTTAAAAGGAAGAAGCAGCTGCAAGTTCACATTACTCCAAGAAGCACAAGGCCGAAGACACAAGCCTGAAGATGATGAATGAGACTTCATCAACACGTCGCCTAGATACTTCCAATTCTACGCGGGAGAAAACCCGAAGAACCAAAGATATATATATGTGTGTGTGTGTGTGTGTATGTATATATATGTTTTCGTAGATTTTCACGGGTACAGGTATGCAGGTCTTGGTGTGTTCGGGTCTTTACCCGAGTCTCAATCTTACATGACCTGAACACACCAAGACCTGCATATATATATATATATATATATATACTCAAATCCTGCAATTATTTTGAAATATTTTTGCAAGTCACACTTCCACAGCGGCCTTTGTTTCTCAGGTCTTAGCTCTGCCCTCCCCTTTGCTTTTTGAAAGAAACCCTCGATAGTCTTCCTAAAATTGGTTCTCTCGTGATTTTGTGTAGTGAGCCCTCTCTGAAACTGCTGGTGCTTTTTTCCTGAAATACTTTTCCTGGTAGATAGTGCAAAAGGGAGGTGGCGATAGAGGTGGCAGTGATAATGGCTCCTGTCAAATTGATTATGTGAAGCTCATTAGAGAAAGCAACCAGAGGTGAAAATCTGCATGTGCATGGCAGAAGAGTGTCTGATCCTGGCTAAGTTCTGAAAGGCAAAAGAAGTTGAAACCTTCTAAGTTGTTCAGGAAAGATGGGAGGACGGGAAGAGCAGACTTCCCGCCAACAAATGTTCCACTGGTTGTCGAGCCTTATAAATATCCTTCAGGCCGACTGTGGCTAGTACCACTTCAGTGAAGTACCTGTCAGTATGTTAATGATAAATCTTGTATTTCGAGGGGGAGGGTGGGAGGATGCAGCCTCAGCTAAATAAAACAAAAAAATCATTATGTGCCAGTGCTTGACATACAAGGCCATCTATTCAGGTTTTGAGCTATTTGAAGAGAGAGGAAGAAAGGATGGATGCCAATAGCCACGAACTTATTATTATTATTATTTTAAAAAATAGCATGCTATTCCTTTTCAGACAAGAAATAAAAATAAGGCAAGGCTGGATAAGCATTGTGTGATCATTGCAATATCTATTAACAACTTCATGGGAATATTGTGGGACTCAGATCATGATTGGTCCTTAAGCCATTTCTCAGGAGAGAAATGTTATGAATGCTCAGACATTATTTTTGCACTCTATGGGGGTGGGGAGGGCAAAATCTGCAACTATCTTTTCCGGGAAAGCGAGGTAAGTTACCTACACTGGAGATGAATGGAATAGGGGAAAAAATGGAACTTGGCAATCTGGCACGGCGATAATAAGCTAGTTGATAGGAAAATGACTGCCAGATCTAGCACCTGTTTTGTAAATAGCCTGCATCTACCTTGTCTGCATCTCAAATGTTTTATTATCCTTCTATTTTCCTCTCACTGTCCGGTGCGCTCCCACAGGGAGGGTCTCTTGCGGGTCCCATCGGCATCTATGTGCCGGCTGGTGACCCCGAGGAATAGGGCCTTCTCTGTGGGGGCATCTGCCCTCTGCAATGGATTGCCTCCGGAGTTATGTACAGCCACGGACCTGGGGACCTTCAGGCGTGCCTTGAAAACCTGGCTCTTTGACCAGGCCAGCTTGGGCTGATTTTAGATTTGGGTATTTTAATTTTTATATTAAATTTTAGGGTTTTAGGGAGGGGTTTTAATTGTTTTCAGCCAGGGCCTTTAGTTTAATTTAGTTTTAACTTCTATATATTTATTGTTTTAATTGTATGGCTGTGCACCGCTCTGAGTCCTTCGGGAGAGGAGCGGTATATAAATAAATATTAACATTAACATTTAATTATTTGCTATCCCTAAAGTCATTATATGTGTATGTATATGTATTTGTGCATGTGTGTAAGTAGCCCAGAAATATTTATGCTAGAATAGAGTAGAGTAGAGTAGAGTAGAGAAGAGAAGAGAAGAGAAGAGAAGAGAAAGAGAAGAGAAGAGAAGAGAACAGAACAGAACAGAACAGAATAACAGAATAACAGAATAACAGAATAACAGAATAACAGAATAATCGAGTTGGAAGGGACCTTTGCTTGGAGGTCTTCTAGTCCAACCCTAAAAGTCACAAAAGGTCCACAAAACCCTTGTTGGTACTTCTATCTTTCTGAGAACTTTATTAACAAATAAAATTGGGATAATTTGGACAGTTTTAAACATAGGTAACAACTGGAAATCAATCAGTGTTTTATTCGCTGAAGAAGTAAGTATTTGCAGCAAGGCAATCTGAATTCTGTTTTCTCTCTAGCTGAAAACTGATGTAATCGTATATGAACTATGCAAACTGCATATTGTCTCTAGTATTATTTATTTATTTATTTACACATTTATATACCGCCCTTCTCCCAAAGGACTCAGGGCAGTGTACAGCCAACTATAAAAATTATGGGAAAGGAACAAGAAATGATAGCAAATGCTTGATGTCCATAATGTTCTATAGCCCTCTCTAAGCAGTTTACAACGTCAGCATATTGCCCCCAACAATCTGGGTACTCATTTTACAATCTGGGTCCTTGGAAGGATGGGAGGCTGAGTCAACCTTGAGCCTGGTGAGATTTGAACTGCCAAATTGCAGGAAGCCGGCAGTTAGAAGAAGTAGCCTGCAGTATTGCACCCTAACCACTGCACCAGTGAGGCTCTCATCTACAACCACAGATGGCTGAAGATGCTGCAATTAGTATTATTTCCCACATCTTTTTCTCAAGTGTTTCTCAAGCCTAGCAACTTCATAATGTGTGGACTTCAATTCCCAGCCTTGGGAGTAGCTGGCTAGATAATTCTAGGAATTGACGTCCATATGACTTCAAACTGCTGAAGCTGGGAAGCTTTTCTGCTTTAAGCTTTTCTGGTCACAATCTGAAAAAAGCCAGAGAACATTTCCCTCCCATTGTCTTCCTTGGCCTGTAAATTAGAACAAGGGAAACCAGGAAGGCTAAAGAAAATTGGAGAGGTGATTGGACAATGAAAAGCATATACTGTATTTTGGCCACTTCAAAATTAATTATGCATATGAATACATCACTGAAATTTACCTCTACTTTGAATGGATTTTTGAAATAAATTCAGTTTCATCAATTTCAATCTAACCAAATTGAATGAGAACTGGCAAAAATTATCATCAGGGGAATATTCCTGCAGGACACAATTAAAATCCCACACTATATACAATATGTAGGAATATCTTGTGGTTAAACCTGCTTTCTAAGCAATTGATGACATCACACCTGTCTCTGATTGGGAAGCTGAGAACAAACCCACCTACTTTGTTTAGATTTGTAAAAGGTAAAAAAAACTTTAATCATTTTGTTCTCCTGTACATTTTCTTTTTTTGGAAATGAGAAAATTATTATTTTTCAACAAAACTATTTTCAGCATGGAGAAGGAGGGGGCTTTTATTGGGTGGATTTTATTCATGCTAGCCAAAAAATCATAATATGATATATTTTGGCAAAATTGTAGTAATCACAAATTTAAGGCTTAAATAATTTGCATTTTCCCCCTCCTTTTATATGTTCTTATAGAACCCCATAGGAATTTTCACTTCAGGCTCTTATCATACCCCAAATATAAGGTGGGCTAAGTTTGGTTGGATTCCAACACTTAAAAAAAAGTAGGATAATTATATTTATTAAAGTAATTCTGAAAGGGAAATATTGAACTGAAAAAGCATTGGTGCGCCACTGAGATAAAAAAGGCCTCCCTAAATGGAATGGAAAAATTTAATTAATGAGGGAAAAATAATAATAAAAAAGGCGCATGATTCATCAGAAAATATATTATTCTGCCTCATGTTCCAGGTTTTGATTTAGAAAGGCTGAGAAAAATATATAATAATACACCGAGTTACCTCCCTCAGAAATGACTGGCAAAACCTAGTAATAGTGTTCATAGTGAAGAAATAAGTATGTGGCTGAAGAAAAGCTCAGCAAGGGACATAATGTTAGTCAAATACTCTTTAACGTGACCCAGGAAGGGGGGGGGCAGGTGGGGGCGAGAGGGGGGAGGGACACAATCTTTTGCATTTGGTTGGTGGCACTATAGCTTACGTGCTACCAGCAATTTAGAGACAAGTGTACCTTTTAATCTAATTCCTTATGCATGAGAGGGGTCTCTGCCTCATTAATATGCCAGAATGGTCAAAGAAGAGATTAATAACAAAGTCACCTGCTAAAGCACCAAGGAACCTGTTGATTGCGAATAAGCCTTCGAAAATAAGATACCCGTCCGTGGAGCAGAACTGAGACCAAAGGCAACAAGTGTTCCTGTAATTTATTCCTGCTTTATACGAGGGCATAAAGCTCCTTTTATGAACATGTTTGCAAGCCCTGCTGTGAACTGTAGGTGTGTGCTTTTCCGCTGATTTATTAATTTTAGTTTCAATCAAAGTGTGTCACCTGCAGACACAAAAATGTAGACTGCGCCACAGAATATGCTGCAAAGGGGAGGGGAGGAGAGAGGAGAAAGAGAGAGGGTTTCCCCCTCTCCCCCAAATCCTGTCAAGATGATGATGATGATGATGATGGAAAAATGTAATACCGAGAAATAACAATATGCAAATAGCAAGGCGCCAGGATAATTTTCAGAAATTCAACCAAGTATGGGGCTAGAAAGGGGGAGAAATACCCGCCAAATTAAATTAGACATTTTTGTCATACTTGGAAAGTCCTGAGGAAATAAAGCTAAGAGGGCGACTGCCTCTCAAACAGACGTCCCCTGTCATCAGGGAGGCACACATTCTCCCACAATAAGCTGTGTGAACGAGTTCCCCCCCTCCCCAAGCCAAATGTGCAAAAAATTCTCAATTAGTTGTCTTTATTTGGTGAACACTATGGGGTACTGAACTCCTCTATAGAATTATGGCAGGGAATCCAGGCTCTTCACCCGCTTATTAGCATTCTCGCAGGGCTGGAGTACAGCTGATAGCCGACTGTTGCCTCCTCCGAGAGCCGTCGGTGGGACCCCTGCCCTGGATTCTGCTTTGTCCTTTTTCATTCCCATCTCAACCAGCAGGAAGTGCTGCTCTACGTTCAAAGCATTCTGGGGGTACCCTCATTCCATTCACCCTTTGCAGAATGGACAGGCCCCTGTCCTCTTTGTTACCAGGGCTAAAAATAACTGTTGTAATAGATCAAGTGAGAGGGAAGAAGCCACATGAGCTAGCTCCAACTTCTTTCTTCCACATCTTTTACCCTGGACTTTTATTATAATTATCCCTTTCAAGAAAGAGAAATCTACAAAAATCTGCCCTTCTATCTGCTCTGGGTTGGCTTTGGTAGGTCTCTGAGATCTTGAAGCTTTTGCCTTTATTAGTCACCTAGGATCTTCCTGGCTGAGGATAATGGATATTGATTGTAGGCCCACCAGAAGGACAATACATTTTGATGATACGGTGAAAAAAAAAAAACAGCTTTTATTAACTGGAGTGGTAAAGGGTTTAAAAGAAACATTAACCCAGAAAAAAGCCCCAGATAACCCATACTATTGAGATAACTAACAACCACCAACATTCATTAAGGACAATTCCTCTTTGGCTCCAGGAAATTATTTTGTTGTGCAGCCAGATAAATAATTATGATCTAAGACAGAGGTCTTCAAACTTGATAGTTTAAGACTTTAAGACTTGTGGACTTCAACCCCCAAATTTCCTTCTCCAGTCATGTTAACTCAGGAATTCTGGGAGTTGAAGTACACAAGTCTTAAACTTGCCAAGTTTGAAGACCCTTGATCTAAGAGATCTCTCTGCCACAGCCCATTGGTCAATATTTGCTGGGTAGAAGTTGTTGAAGAGGTGGTGGACACCACCACCACCTCAAAGGTGAACACCACCCCTATTTTCCCAGATACATGAAAACTGGTGCAGCTACTCTCTGGTGCTTCAGAGTGCCTAACAACACCTAATTGCATCTCCCACCAACTTTACTCCAAACCAAATAAGCCAGATAGAATCAAAATGATCTAGGATTGAGCCACATGAAGGCAGGAATGCACAATATCATCATTTGTCCACATGCGGCCCACCAGGACGGCAACTCCTGGCTATTTTTTCCCTAGTTTGCATGAAAAAAAATGGATATTTTTTGACATGTACTACTTCATGTTGTGTTGTCTGGTTCTCCTGCCATGCTTCGCTTCACTGTAGAGTGCTACTTGCCCCATCCAGTTGGCTTCTGTGCTGCTCAATGTCACCTTGAGCCTCAACATGGGTGGCATATAAATTTAATAATTAAAAAAAAGAAATAATTTTTGGTAGAAACATCTCCCGATCATTGCTCTGCACAGCCATTTTGTTTAACAAATCTGTCATAGAATAACAAGAGTTGGAAGGGACCTTGGAGGTCATCTAGTCCAATTCCCTGCTCTGGCAGGAGAGTCTACTCCAAATATTAGCCTCTATCTAGGATCGAACTCACAGCCAGTCAATGGAATGGTAAAAACAACAACACTGTACCTTTAAAAATAAACCATTGATGAAAAAGTAGTTTTCCTTTTAGAAGTTCTTTGATGGAACAATGGAATAGTGAGATATATACTGCTTTGGTTTAGGTTCTTTGGTTTAACAGAGTAAAAAATGAACACCTGCTACTTTCCCTCTCTAGCCCAAGTAGCAGGAAATATGCCAAAACAGCATACTTTCTTTTTTCTTTTTGCTGATCCAGGAGTAGTGAAAGAAAGAAAAAAAGAACAGAAATCTACCAATCAGGGCTGTAGTAAGCAGCGCTTGGCTAAATATCTGATCATCTCATAAATTGGGCTGAAATCCAGAAAAGGATTTCTTAAACTGACTTCAATTTTCAACTGATTACAAGCCCCTAGTCCAAATGAAGTAGATGCGATTGGTTGTCATAAAAACCAGTTGGATGATGCCCCTCAAATTGCATTTCATCCAATGGTGGGATTCCATTTTTTTTACAACCGGTTCAGTGGGCGTGGCTTGGTGGGCATGGCAGGGGAAGGATACTGTAAAATCTCCAGTCAGAGGTGGGATTTGCCGGTTCTCCAAACTACTCACAATTCCTACTACTGGTTCTCCGGAACTGGTCAGAACCTGCTGAATACCACCTCTGATTTCATCTCTCAGTCAGGAGCAATTTACTGAACAGTGTATTGCTCAAATTATATCCAGATCTGAACATACTTTTGTTGGATTTTCATACTGCCCCCAAACTTTGCAATTTAGGCACTGTGTCAAAAAGAAGGGATCAAAATGTGTTTTATCTACATGTAATCCTTGACTTACGACCACAACAGAGCCCAAGAATTCTGTTTTATGATCTTCCTTGCCACACTTGTTAAATAAATTGCTGCAATTAAGCTAGTAACAAGTTGTTAAATGAATCTGCTTTCACTATTTACTTTGTTTGTCAGACTTAACCTTCCATCCTTCTGAGGTGGGTAAAATAAGGGCCCAAATTGTTGGGAGAAATATGCTGACTCTATAAACTGCTTATAGAGAGGGCTGTAAAGCACTGTAAAGCAATATATGTCTAAGTGCTATTGCTATTGTAACTTTGAATGGCTACTAAACAAATGGTTCTAAGTCAAGGACTATGTGCATCAATAGATCTACAAAAACATTTGCAGATCAATGTCAAGCCAGGATTGAACAAATTTATAAATTAATTTTTAATGCAAACTTGAAATAGCTTGATTCCTTCTTCTCTCCTTCCCTCCCTCAGTGAACTGAAGAATAGCTTTATTTAAACTGTCTGTCTGTTGAACTGTTGAAACCAAGCCTATCAGCATACTACTGGACATCTGCTGAAGTCCTAAGCCAGCAGATGATTCGTGGTATATCTCCAGAATTTTTTGATCTTCCTAGTTGCCACATCTTCCAAATGAAGAAATCTATATATGCCAAGAACAGTACCCAAAAATACTGTTCTTGTAATCTTAAACAAAGACTACTGTAAGAGTGAAGTTTCGTTCTCCAAGATTGTGGGTTGGTTTTCAAATGTTTTATTACTAGACTAGGTAACATCTTCAGTAGAGTTTAGGGGGAAAATACTCTAAACTCCACTGAAGATGTTATCTAGCTGGGTAATGAAACGTTTGGAAACCAACCCACAAGCTTGGAGAACAAAACTTCACCCTCATCCTATATCAGAGCTATAGATATTCGCCACTGTTTGTAGTGGCCTGTTACAATGTCACTAACATCAAGTTTATATTTTACTATCAGACTTGCAAAGAGACATTGGATGGAGAACATTTTAGAATAGGAATGGATAAGCCATGCCCTCCATCAACTACCCTCCCCCAAGCACTTTTTGCAATCTATGACTCCATTTTGTAAAAAGTACAGTCCCATCAGTCTGAGGGATTCTGTTGCATGGAGAATAATACCAAATCAATCAATTAAGCTAAGAACTTCTCCATTACCTTAAAAAAAGGTAGCAGCAATGGTTTTATCCATGGGCCTTTTCTACTCATCCCATTTCTATAACCAGCCATCTCCAAGATGCTATCTATCCTCCAAATCTCAGAAAAATTATACAATATTTCTCCAGCACATTTCAGATTCTAAAGCAGACATGCACAACTCATAGAGGTGAAATAAAAATAATTGTGGGTTGCAAAGGAATAACTGGTATGTTGATTGTCTGCTCAAGGTTAGGAAAGTTGTGGCAATGTTGTGCCTGGCAGTGTTGGTGAGATCTGGAAGCATTGGAGGTGGTGGTAGCAGATCATTTTTGGTGGTGCAACATTTGGTGGTGGTGAATTCATTTTGATTTTTTTTTTAAAGTGTCTATAAGCCTTATTTTGTATAGACCTATTCCAGAGGATCCTGAAGGCACATAGGTTATTAATGGATTCAGAATGCATGGAAATTTGGCTTGCAGACTGCTTTCAACATTAAAAAATAATTAACACAGTAACACTGTCATAGGAATAGATTGAGGTATGTGGTTCCAGCTGTGTCAGTATGGATGTTTGTTTTTATGTTAATATTTATTTATTTATTGTTCAACAGGGATGCCATTGCAGTAGTGTGGTGTATGTGTGTGTGTGTGTGTTGATGCCTCTTAGGGAAGTCTCTGATCACCATGTTCATTTTAATATCAAACGTATTAGAAATACGAGAAAGATCAATGATCCTTCAATGAGATCACATAATTGTGAAGCAGATTTCAAAAACTAACATAAAAATCTAGCTCCATGATGGCGAACCTATGGCACGCGTGCCACAGGTGGCATACAGAGCCCACTCTGTGGGCAGGCGAGCCGTCATCCCAGCTCAGCTCTGTCACCCATGTGTGCACGCTTCCCACTGGCCAGCTGATCTTCAGATCTCTGTTGTGCATGCGCAGGGGGCAGGGCACACACACAGAGGGTGGGGCGCATGTGCAGGGTGCCTGGGGAGGAGACACATGCATGCATGGAAGAAGCAGGTGCATGCACAGGGATGCGGCGAATGCATGGCATTGCATTTTGGGGGTGTGCATGCACTTTGGGCACTTGGTGCCGGAAATGTTAGCCATCACTGATCTAGCCTGTGGTAAACTGATTTTATAGTCAGTTTATATTAGAAAATCTTAGACATTCACCTTAATTTTGACATGCCTATTTTCAGTGGGAAAAATCAGGAAACAATTTGCCCATATGTTTGCAGATTAGGAAAACAAAGAAACACAATTTTGCTAAATACTCTCCTTAATTTAAACTAAAACCATGTGGTTGAAATCACTGTTTTAAACTTTTTACGATGTATTCTGTAATGCATGCATGCACGCACATACACATATACGTATACATACACAAACACATACACACAAAAAGCCCACAACTCTTTCTTGTGCTGCCTGTGTTCAGAATGTCTTTTCAAAGGAAGAGGGTATTTGCTGCTGTAGGGAAAACTCTGCATTGACTAAATTAACAGGTTCTCTTATCAACTATTATAAGCCTTGAAGTCTAATTAATTTAGTGCTGATCAATACCCTTGAATGAGGCATTGATTTCTGGGGGGTTTAATGTATTTCTCCCTCCCTCTCAAGGAAGACAGATAGAATTGCATTCTCTCTGCTTTGCTCTGATGTTCTTTGAGAAGAAAGGCAAGCTCACATGGTTTGAGGCCAGTTTGTCTTTCAACTTCTAGATCCTATGTGACAAGGTAGAGATTTCAAGTTTGTAATGGATTATCTCTAATATATTCTTGAATGTTGACACAGAAGTTTGGCCTTTAAAGGCTTTAAAGAAGGGGATCTTCGGTTATGATCACAATTGCTTCCCTCCCCCTTCATAGCTGAACCTTTCTTTCTGAGTGGTATTCTCTAAACTACTGACATGACTACAGCACCCATCTAGCAATCTGCTTGTCTTTTGGAAGAATTCTATTTAAATTATTACTTGGAAATATTGACTTTAATGCCAGAGAGGGAGGGAGTTTTTGTAAACAAAAAATCAGCAGTTATATGAATGTCGGGGGAAAAGCAACAGTAGAATTCTACAGGTAAGATGCACCCCCCCACACACACACACGTTATTTTCCTTTGACTCTAAATCAGGACTGAAAGGGAATTATGAAGTTATAAATGAAAATTATATATTCAAATCAATTTTATAAAGATCCACACTTATTGGCTTTTGGCAGTAATCAGAGTGCTCAGATTTAAGGTGCAAAGCCTTGTCATTTTGCAGTAAGGTTAGAGGAAAATACTAACAAAGATAAGATCTAGGGGTGACATGATAGCAGTCATCCAATATCTGAGGGGCTGTCACAGAGAGGACAGGGTCAATCTATTCTCCAAACAACCTGAGGGCAGTTCAAGAAGTAATGGATGGAAGATTATTAAAGCAAGATTCAATCTAGAAATAAGGAGAACGTTCCTGTCAGTGAGAACAACTAAGCAGGGGAATGGCTTACCTCCAGAAGTTGTGGATACTCCATCACTGGAAGTTTTAAAGAAGAGATTGTCAGGCATGGTTTAGGGTCTCATGCTTGACCAAAGAGTTGGACTAGAAGTCCTTCAAGGTCCCTTTTAACTCTGTTATTTTGTATTCTGTACTCTGTCTCAGCGCCAAAGTTCGAAGGAAGATTGGATCTCACCATGGTCACCAGAGTTCAATGAACACTTTCCTTGGCTAGCATGACCACATGAATTGTTGACTTCCACATGTTCATCGTCACACTGCTGTGTGACATATTTACTCAAAAACAAGTCCCTCTGGCTTATTTCTAAGTATGAACACACTTATAAACTATCTCTGTTCTTCTAATGTTTATGAATTACTTAGAGCTTCTCACAAGAACACAATAGTGTCATAAGATAACCCAAACAGTAAAATACAAGAATATGAGATAAAAGCCATCTCCTGCAAATAAATGTCCAGGAATAGTTGTTATTAGCCTTGTGGCAAGAGATGAAGCCACCTGGGCTTTGAATTATTCCATAATTTGGACAAAACTGTAGAAAGTCTCTTCTTGAAGTCAGCCTTACTTGCACTCTGGCCGCAACCTAAAGATACAATTTGGTACAGGAGTGGAGAGGGCCTCTTAAGCCATAGATAATTTTGTGCCTTCAAATCGACTCCTGGAGAAATAACTGTAGTTTTCTTGGCAATGTTATTGAAAATGGTTCTCTGTTTCTTCTTATGGCTGAGAAAGAGGGACTGGTGCAAGGATACCCAGCTGGCATTGGGCCTAAGGTGGTACTATAACTCACAGTCTCCCAATAGCAACCAGAAGATGCTGAAAGTTGTGCTTAGCACAACTGGAAAGATTGTAGAACAATAGAGAAGATTATTCTAAATTTGGGTTAGGGTTAGGGTAATGTGTGTTTGTTGTACTTGAGTCATTTGAACACTTCCCAAATATTCCTGTTCTACAAATCTTCCTGTATTGAGCAGAATTCTGATTTATTGGTATCCTCAGTTGTACGTAAACTTGGCACATTCAGCCAAATGCACTGACAAATCTTTTCAGACTTCCCCCTCAATGGAAGAACCTTAGGCAACCACAGATGGTGATTCTGGGCAAGTTGGGGGGAAGGAGCAGAGTTTATTGGCCTGATCCTCATCCATGGGTTCAGTTTAATAATATAAATTCTTATTATTGTTGTGGATTGTAGTCAGCACAATGTTTACACTGGATTTGGCATTTTTATCCAACTATCCAGTCTTTCCCAAGGCCTTGAGATAGGCAGATTTGATTTGATTTATTTATATCCTACTTTTATTATTTATATAAATAACTTAAGATAGCAAACCCACACAATATTTCATCCTCCTTCTAGTTTTCCACAGCAACAACCCTGTGAGGTGGGTTTCGTTGAGAGAGAGAGTGACAGGGCCAAACGTACCCAGCCAGTTTTCATCCCTAAGGCAGGACTAGAACTCACACTTTCCTGGTTTCAAGCCTGGCACCTTAACCAGGCCAAAGGTTTCTTATTGTATTGGGGACATCTCTTTAAATGGAACATGTCATTGGTCTCTGTGAGTCTTCTGATACCTACCTGGCACTCTTTTCTGGGCTGTGTAGAAATGAAAAGCCTCGTGGAATGTCTTTGTTGCTGCTGAAGTGGCTGTTTTTAGGATTATTTATGGCTGACTATTCGGTTTGGGGGATTTTGCATTTTTAATTCTAAACTACTCAGAGAAATGAATCAGAAAAGTGGGGTACGCGTGAAACAAACAAGAGCTTGCTTTGTGAGATTTATTGTTAATAAGAAGTATGGCAGGAGCACGAGCTGACTTTTGATGAAACACAGTTACATTGGACCCATGTAGTGTTGTGGCTAAGAGGCTTGACAAATACAGGTCTATTTTTAATCACAAATGCTCACTAGATGCTTTTGGACCAGGTGTTCTCTCTCTTCTTGGAGCAACCCACTTGGTCCAGCAAGGATGGCATTGGATAAAATGAGAGGGAATCTCCATTTAGTTTCCTTGAGCTCCTGGGGAAAAGATGGAATATAATAATTAAGTAATAATAGAAACATAAAATCTCCTCACTGTAGCCTTACCCAAATATTAAGAGTGACCTCTGTCCACTAAAAGGCAGCCTGCTCCTGACTTTGCACTTTTGTGCATCTGGGCCGTTCTGCAGGAACTTTACCTGTTGTGTCCTTGTGGACAACTGCAACCGGACAGACGCTATTGGGATGCAGATCAGGAGAGTTGCAATCCAGAACACCTGGGAGTGGGAAGAGGGAGGTGATAATGCTGAAACTTCATCATTCCTAATGATCCCATTGTAGATCTCTAATTAAAAAGAATGCAAAACCGTTAATTCAGCAAAGATGTTGTATTCAGCAAAGTGATTGTATTCAAAAATCACACCAAGTAGTCAGCGTCACAAAGAAGTGAACATGATTGCTTGAGTACGTCCCAATTTGATTTCCTTCTTTTCTGGTTATTCTAATATTGCATTTGTGTTGATTGGTTAGAGGCGTGGGCAGGCACAAAAACTTTATCCAAGGTTAGCACGATGTTCAAAAACTTTAACTTTAGACTGTCTACTATTGACTTCACCCCTTTCGCAAGAGGTCTGTAGGGGGCGTGCATAAGTGCACCAACATGCCTACCGTCCCTGTCCTATTGTTTCTTTTTTTATTATTATTTTTATTATATGTATCCATGTATTCATAACTATGTTTTTACTTATACCTATTATCTTGTAAGCAATTGACAAATTGACAAATAAATAAAAAAAATCTGCTAAATCTTTATCTGATCTAGTTATGCCGGTTGTGTGAAGCAACGAACAGCATACAACACGCACAGACACACACACACATACAGAGTTTATATATTAAGAACTGCATATAATTCCTCTAAAAAAGAAGTGCCTTATGAACAATGAGATTTTAAAGAACAGGAAAGGATCTTACATAGCCTCAACACCTTTTGCTACAAATATGGGATAACCTTGGCAGAATTGTGCTGGCAAGAAAGAGTGGGGGGAATTAACCCCCCTTAAATACTTACAAATCAGCTTAAATTTCAGCTCTCTGTCCTAAAAGAGACTAGTCAGACCTTGCAATGGTTATACACCCACCTCTTTTATTCCCAATCACCCCCTGTCTGGCAGGCTGGCCCGGCAATGGTTTGATTCTTTTATTAAGGGTCTTTGCCTGGACAAAGCTCTACAAAATAGATTTTGTATTCTCTCTCCCCCTCCTATACATTTCCCATTCTTTTCCTGCCTAAATATAGAAAACCAAACTTGATTATTGCAATAATAGTAGTAGTTACGACCATCACCATCATCACCACCACCCAATGTTATATGTAAGGTTTTGAATTAAAAATAGAAAAGAACTGAATATTTTGTTAAATTCAATCCTTAATCTCCCCTGGAAGGGGTAGGAATTGGACTGATGAAGGAGAAAACTGGATGAGTTTCCACAGACTTTTACAAAAGGTCTTTATTGGGGGAATGGCTTGGGCAAACGCTCCTAATATGAGTCACCCGCCTTCAAATCATTAATTGCCCCTTTTTCCTTTTCTAAGGACAATGTAAATACCCTTCCATAATGTTGCTGACTATTATGAGGGTAGAGCCAGTTAGTCTCCACTTAAAGGTGGGTGTTTTGTGTGTATGTGTGTGCATGTGAGAGTGTGGGTGTATGCTTTTTTTTTTTTTTTTAAATCCAAGCTGACAATGTAAAAAAGTGAAAAGCTGTCTAGACTTAAGCTGTTTACCAACTGGGCCAAAGTTCCTGAGTGGCAAAGTTGAAGAAAGAGATAAGCCAGGGCAGAAACCCAGCAAAACAATAGAGAGCAGCCATTTCCAGTCCAGAATTATTAGCTCTTCTCACTTGTGTTTCTTTTAGGGAAAAATAGCCCAAGGTATGTCAAAAAAAATTCAAGATGGCATGTGACACACATAAAAAAACAACCATAGCTTTGACCACACCATCTTGCAGACATCCTGGGTCAAGGTAATATTGCTGCCTGCACTCTACTCAGATTTTTTTAAAACAGCAGTATTAATGTGACTATTATGTTAGCCATTACAATACACAACTGTATACTGTAAAGCAAATCTGGAATAACACAAGTTCCTCACTTCTGCATTTTTTATTATTTTATTTTCGGTGTTTATATCCAGCCCCAGCTCTTCTCTGAACAAGTAACAAAAAGAGGAAGCATGCAATAGAAAAAACAAAGAATGAAATAAAATACATAACAAGGCATTAAAAACAACAAAGACAACAGAAAGCCAAAGCCCCAGTCCAATGAAAACACACTAATTAAATGCAAGCAGATTTAAATGCATGCTTTGAGGAGGGGGATATTCCAAGGTGTACAGTCCATCATTGAGAAGCCCTCCCATGAAACCTTTGAGAAGGAAGAGGAAATCTCAGCAGGTCCTCTCTAGATCTTCTTCCCCGAAAGGCAGATTCCATGTCAGCAGGGCGCTATCTGAGTGGTGCTGTGCTCTATGGAGCTTTAAAAGTCAGCATCCACATGGAGAGAGGAATCCAATGGGACCACCTTAGGGTGATATTTGGTCCCAATGTTCTCCAATACTGCTCATCAAATTTGTAGACATTGCAAAGCTTGGGGGATGAGTATTGGTTCCTATGCCTCAACTTTGTAGTCTGCAAATTTGAAAAATAGGCTCAAATTCAAAAGGATCTTGATAGATTTGAACATTTGTCCCCATCCAAAAAATGGGGTTCTACACTTTAGAAAAACAGGTGCAGAGTTATAGTATAGGAAACAGCTGACTCAGCAATTGCACATATGAGAAGAATCTAGGCACCCCAGAAGATTAGAGATTATACTGGAGACCTCAGGGTATTCCAGGGACAGTTAAAACAGAGATATATTATCAGGATTGTGGAATCTGATAGTATTATTCTGTACTGCTTTGGTTACCCTTTACCTGGAATACTGTCTCCAGTTGTGGTTGCCAAAGTGCAAAGAGATGGAAAAATCCCAAAGAGACAAAAATGATAGAGAGCATGGAGATTAAATCCTAAGGAAACTGGGCATGTTTTATTGAAAGGAGAGAACAGGAGGATGTTGACCTGCCATACGTGTGTATGGACTAGCTTTGTGTTGGATTAGCTCTTATTTTATTGTGTGGAGGAAGAAAAGTATATTAACTCACTGTTATGATACTGCAGAGTTCTTTTGCTTTGGAAGTAAATAAAAAAGCAAAAAAGGATTCCCCAGATTGAAATGAATGACTAACAGTGCAATCCTATACATGTTTCAGCAGATATAATCCTATATTGAGTTCAGTGGGTTTTAATCTGCAAATTGGATTACAATTTAATGTTTAACCTCCTTTGGGGGCACCTGCTGAAGACTTCTCTCTTCCCTAGGCCTTCTCTTTAAGAACACTGTGTATTTATGTGTATATCTACTATATATATACTGAGTCTGTGTCTGTCTGTCTCTCCATCTGTTTGTCTGTTTGTCTACCTACCATCTCTTTAGTTACTTTCTCAATGCCAAACTCACAGTAACGTGAGGTGTGAGAACCTGTAAATTTGAAACAAAATACAGTTTATGTGCTATGGTTTTAGACTATACACATGCCATAAATATGCACCAAGATTGGGAAATACCATAAATAAAAACTGATAACAATAGCAAAATCCTGAATTCTCCCTACATACAAGAAAAAGACTGGACAGTTATTATGAAATGACCTGCAGGGGCTTTAACAGAATTTATTTAACAAAGATAAATGAAAGATGGACACTTGTATCTAATGCTTTGGAAAAGGCCTCTGGCATCCATAATTCCAGTAATATGAGATTGGATTGGTTTTAAAGAACTTTTTAGAATATCTTGGGCTTTTTAAATGATTGCTTTAATATTATAAGTAATGGATATTATTATGGCAAATCCAGGGTTGGTATAAGTTCTCCCCATATTGAAAACCTTTTCAAAGGTTAGAAGAGCTGAGAGCACAAAATCTCTCTTGTCTACTCATCATTGATTTGTTTTTTTTCTCCTCTTACCTTTTAAATATTGGAGTCCTGGCTACAAAAGGATGGCACTAATCATGTTACCTAGTTGAGTAATGAAACACCTACAAACAAACAACCAAGCTCAGAGAGGCCAAGAACACCACAGTTCAACCCTGAGCTACCCAGATTTCCTTGTATTGATATCTTATCTGTCATATCATCCTTCTGACAAAAATACTGGATTGCATTTGAACCATTACAAAATTCAATATTAAAAGACAATGTAGAAAAAAAATGCCTGATGGGCTGTGGGAATTGTAGAGAGGAAAGTATGAGCAGAACTGTTTTTAATGGCTTTGCTTTAAAGACTACACTTTTTGGAAGATGGAAGGATCAACAGGTGGACCAGACAGAGAATGAATGAGAAGAAAGTATAATCAGATCTGCATTTTTTCCCTTGCAAATGTTGTCTGCTCTTTCATCTTTGTTTCCATACCTGGAGGTTGATCCACAGTTTGATGGATTATATTCTGAGTAACTTTCTGTAGTCCTTTATACTCTGTCAAAAGTCTCTTAATAGTTTTTTAAAAGTGAGAAACACAATCGATTAAGAATAAAGCTTCCCCTTTTATGCTCTAAATTACTGTCCTTAGTATCCTTGTGGACAACTATTCAATTAACGGGACTAAGTTCTTATTTATAAAATATAGAAATCCTTAACAATGCCTTTGGTGATATAAACAATGTCTTGAGAGTATTTACACTAAGGCAAATTCCTTGTGTGTCCAAACCCACTTGGCCAATAAAGCATTCTATTCTATTATTAGGCAATTAAATATTTACACAATTTTATAACTTACTGAAGACCAGTGATTTTAATTGGTAAAGCTGTCAATTCAAGACATGTTTGCTTTGTTTCTACTTTTTTTTCTGCCCATCTGTTATACAGTAATAGAACAATGAAACATTATCTTATTAAAGTCATTCAATTACTGTTATAGTAAGAGAACAAAGGAAAATGTTACCTTGTTAAAATGCCAGATTTTTAAATGGGATGTTTTTACTTGCAGTAAAAGTTATATCCTTTAAGATTTGGTGATATAAACTTATTTTTAACTCAACAGTTAGCTTTCAAGAATATGTGGTACTTGGTAAAATAGTAGTAACTGTGAAAAGGATCTTAAAGCCTGAGTGGACAATCCCTTAAATATGAGCCAGCAGTGTGTTGCAGCTGCCAAAAAAGCCAACACAGACCTAGGCAAAATTAATAGAGGAATAGAATCAAGATCAAGAATCACATGAAGTTTTATTATTACACTTTATAATGCTTTGGTAAGACCACACTTAGAATACTGCATTCAGTTTTGATCACCATGATTTAAAAAAGAGACTCCAGCAAGATTGCAGAGAAGTGCAACGAAGATGATTAGGGGACTGGAAACTAATCATATGAAGAACAATTACAGGAATTGGGTATGTCTAGTTTAATGAAAAGAAGGATTAGGAGTGACATGATAACAGTGTTCCAATATTTGAGGGGCTGCCACAAAAAAGAGAGGGTCAACCTATTTTGCAAGACAGAACAAGAAGCAATGGATGGAAACTAATCAAGGAGAGAACCAATCTATTAATAAGGAGAAATTTGTAGACAGAACAATTGATCAGTGGAACAGCTTGCCTTCAGAAGTTGTGGGCGCTCAATCACTGGAGGATTTTAAGAAGAAATTGAACAACCATTTGTCCGAAATGGTATAGGATCCCCTGCTTAAACAGCGGCCTGGACTAGAAAACTCCAAGGCGCCTTCCAAATCTGTTTTTCTATTATTCATATGTGTGGTGTGTATGTTTAACTACTTTGCTTTAGTTGTTAAGGCTCCAGTCTATAAACCAGGAGACTATGATTTCTAGTATCACCTTTGGCATGAAAGCTGGCTGGATGACTTTGAGCTATTCACTCTCTTTCATCCCAACCCACCTCACATATTTGTGGTTGTGGAGAAAATAGAAGGGAGAAATATTAAGCATGTTCACTCCCTTGGGTTATTTATAAAAATATTTAAAACAAAATAAAAATATAGACCTTCATATTTCCATAGTAAATACAAGTCTTCAATTAATATCTCTAATAATAGAATTTAATTCAAAGAAGTATAAGATAAAGTAAAATGGCTGCCACAAAGAGGATGGGGTCAATTTATTTTCCAAGGCACCTGAGGGCAGATCAACAAGCAATGGATAGAAATTAATCAAGGAGAAAAGCAACCTGGAATTATGGAGAAACTTCCTAACAATGAGGACAATTAACCAGTAGAACAGCTTGTCTTCAGGGGTAGTGGGTCCTTCATTACTGGAAGCTTTTAAGAAGAGACTGGACAGTCAACTTGTCTGAAATAGTATAGGATCTTTTGCTTGAGCAGGTGGCTGGACAAGGTCTCTTCCAGCTCTATTCTGATTCTGACTGAGCTTACTGCCCAATGTTGAGTTTTACCAGGATTATCTTGTCTTACATGTGTAATGATTCCACTACACTGATGAACTATTACTTCCATGAGATCAACCACATTGGTTCTTCTTGGGAATTATTTTGGGGCAGATTCATTTAATTCATATCATTAATCCACCCTTTGATTATCAGAGAGCCACGATAGTAATATATACATAACTTCAAGACCAACTCAATTATATTTATGATTCATTAGGCAAAGTCTTAGCAGGACAATATATATCATATTATTATATAGACCTTCTTCATTATTTTTAATTAAAATACAATCAGAAGTTTCTGCATTGAAACAATTGAAGGTATTCTCCCCCAACTCATCCCAGATTCAGAATAGATACAGATTAACAGAGTTGGAAGGGACCTTGTACGTCATTAGTCCAACCCACCCACACCCAAAACAGACCCTACAATATTTTTCACAAATGGCAGTCCAGCCTTTTCTTGAAAGTCTCAAGTGATGAAGCTCCCATAGCTTCCAATGGCAAGCTGTTCCATTGGTTGATTGTTCTCACTGTCAGAAAGTTTCTCCTTATTTCCAGGTTGAATCTGTCCTTGTTCAGTTTCCATCCATTATTCCTTGTCTGGCCTTCAGGTGCTTTGGAAAATAGGTTGACCCCCTCCTCTCTGTGGCAGCCCCTCAAATATTGGAAGACTGCTATCATGTCTCCCCTGGTCCTTCTCTTCATTAGACTAGCCATGCCAAGTTCCTGCAACCATTCATTGTATGTTTTAACCTCCAGTCCCCTAATAATCTTGTTTGCTCTTTTCTGCACTCTTTCTAGAGTCTCAACATCTTTTTTTATAGTGTGGTGACCAGAACTGGATGCAGTGGTATTAGTTCCTCACTTAATCTTGATTGTATCCATCTGTTAATACAATTTAAGATTGGATTGGCTTTTTTGGCTGCCGCCGCACACTAATATATATATATATATATATATAGGCCAATCACTCTCTTCAGCCCAACCCAGCTCACTAAGTTTTTTGGGGGGAAATAGGAGGAAGAAGGAGTATTAGGTATGATTGCTAGCCTTGAGTTTTTTATAAAAAAATAATAAAGGTGAGATACAAATAAATAAATGCATGCATACACCCAGAGTAAAAGAAATTGTACACCTATGTGGCAAAAGAAGCATATGCATAAGAAGAGGAGGAAGAGAGAAAGGTATAGGAGACAAGGAGGAAGGCAAAATCATGGTAATTACCATTACAATGCAACTGAGTACAGCAATCTTCTCTATAAAACCCTTTCTATTAAGGATGCTCTGTTCAACACAGCCTCCCGGGTCACCTCCAGAGCTGATAACCTTTCCAGCAGACAAATGCATGTCAAATTGTCTCATCTAATTAAAAAGCACAGGGAGGTGTGTGGAGAGAGAGAAAGAGAGAGAGAGGAGAGAATACCAGCACACTTCGGGAGTCTGGTGGGCTTTCCTCCCCTCCAGCAGCTGTAGTTCCTATGTTTGCTCTGGGAGAAACTGAGTCACTTAACATTTCAATAGGTTAATCAATCAGCAATTAAAGGGAGAAAATTGGTTAACTGGGCATCAATTAACATGACACTCTATTAAGCACACATTTCTAATTGCCACAGCTGTGAGGAGAAAAAAAATTAGCACAAGGGGTGCAAATACCTCCAAATGGATGGTTGGGGAGAGTGTGGCCAGAAGAAACAAAGGGTGTCATTGCTTGCTTGAACGGGACTTAGTCTCAAAAGCAGATAGTATATTTAGCTACAGGAAAAGTGGAAGACTTTGAGGCTTTTTCTCAGGTGGAGGGAGGAAGAGACATTTTTGAAAGAGCAGCCTTTTAGCCATTTTAAAGACCTATGGAGTTTGGTGGAGATTCTTTCTAGCTCCTGCTACAAGAACTGCTGCCCTTTGAACAAGGGGCATGATTGGAGATTCATGAATGATACATGGTGCCAAGTTGGGACAAAGAAACTTTTGGGATCTCCCTCATTGCTGGAAAACACAAGGGTCATCCAGCCAAATTGAGTAGACAGAGATTCTGGACAGCCAAAAGGAACGAACTGTTCACCCAAGGGCTAATTCATTTACAAAACAGCCCTGCAGCTCCATATCTCTGAAAAAGAGAGCAAGAAATAGAATCATAGGGTTGGAAGGGGCTTTGAGATCTTCTAATCCAACCCTCTGCCTAAAGTAGGAGTTCTTATTCCATCCTGGACAAAGGATTGTCTAATATTTTATTGAAGACTCCATTGCTGCATCCATAAGAACACCCACAACTCTGGGAGGCAAGCTGTTTCATTGATTGATTGTTCTCACTGTGAGGAAATTCCTCCTTAGTTTCAGGTTGGATGTCCCTCTGACCAGGTTCCAGCCATTGCTTCTTATTCTGATCTCAGGTGTTTTAGATAACGAATCGACCCACATTTCCTTGTGATTGCCCTTCAAGTGTAAATAAATTCTTAAAAAGTCTCCTGTCAAATAAGAACCCTGAAATAAGTGCCATAAGAAGGTAGGGCAGGTTTGCTGAACTCATATAGGATGGCACCCATTCTCTGGAAAACACCCAGGTATTTGGCATCAACTTTTAGGTCTTTCAGGTAAACTGCTATTCTGCCCAGTTTACTAAACTGGGGTAAGCTGTATCCATGTTTATGGGAATGCTTCTTTTTAACTGATAGTTTAAAAAATTTAAATGCTCAACATCATGTTTTTATTTTAACAGTGTATTATGTAAATGCTATCCACAGGATGCATTACAAAATTCAACTGAACAATGGTTAGGAATATATTCAGAATGCTAAGCTAGTTTTTGTTTTAACAATGCAGCAGCCCGTGTTAATTCTTAAGTGCCTGAAACCCAAGAAAGTGAAAGACATTATTTTTAGATTGAGCGAAAATTGAGGTGTTTTCTGAAAGAAAGAGCATCTAGAATAAAGCTTTATTTAGATCAGGGATAGCATCATTTGTGGGGCTAATCTGAGAAATTGCTATAAACCCTCACATAAAATAAAGGGATTGCTTGCACAGTCACAAAATGACTACTAGGGTGAATAAGGCCAATCACTTTCAGTCTTCAGGCTGATGACACTCAAATTGTTTTCTGAGCAGGTTGTCTCAAAATTTTAAATAAAGGATCTGGCTGAAGCTCTTCATTTTTATTTCTGAGAATGCCTATGTTCATCTCCCCATTGATTGTGCTTAAAATGTTTATAAAATAAAAAGTCATGGAAGGGAGAAACCATGGTGAACTCCAAGATACCTATTGATGTATCTTCCTAATTGACTTTGATCAAATAATTTCTCATTTTGACTAAATTAGTGTACCTTAGACACAACTGAAAAGACTCTCACCGAAATACTTCTTGTACTTCAGTCAGCTGCAGTAGCAGGTTCTGCAATCTATGGGAATGAACTCAGATCCAAATTCAGAATACTTCTCCTTAACATTCCCAGTACAGTAGTAGATTGGAGGAGGGTGGTAATAGCAATATTAGGTATAGTGTCTGCACATTTCCATATCACCATTAGTTGGCCAAAAAGAGCTAGGGTCTCTGCATCTCTTTACTGCCATCTCATGGTCGTCTACATATATACAGTCCAGGTATGGTATGCTTAAATATTTCATTGCACAAATAAATAAAACATGTCATGCTCATTTTACAATGGCCAGGATACTTATATCTAATACACTTTAAAACACATTTGTAGTATGTTTTATAGTTTTAAGGCACAATGATCTGGATTATATGACCCCCAAATCGAGGCTTGGGTATTCCCAAGAAGCATTTATCCTCTTTATCACTCTCCCTGTCAAGTGTTTCTTTCTGACCTTAATTATCAACCTTTCAGCCAATTGTATAGAAAGGAAGAGAGCAGTATTGTCTCACATAATATCAGCTGCGCTCACAATTGAACCACATATACAGCATATAAACATTTATTTCATAGAAGATAATAATTTTGCTTATTGAACCTCTTATCTTTCTTTGTAGGGTGAGAATGTAACAAAAACTTTTTTTAAAAAAAATCACCTGTTCTAATACATTGTAAGGTGTGTGGGTGTGTAACTTTCTTCTGACTGCCTTTGAGCACAAAGCATCATCGGGTGGCCCAAATTCTACTAAATTGTTTTTAAGATTGCCCTATTATGAGGAAGTTGAATTCCTATTTTGTCTAGTAAAATGCCCAGTATCTCACAAACTGTTTATTATATTATTAACCTCTTCCTTATTATGGTAAGTGGAAAGTAACAATAGGAGTGACTTGAATTACACAGTTGATCAATGCTTGAATGTTGTGTTCTATGGCTCCCAGAACTCTTATCAGTGAGATTTGTGGTAGAGAACTTTGTTGATTTCTTGATCCAACTTTTTCTCTTGGAAGTCTGACTAGACGGAGCTGCAGACCAAATATTGGTTGGAATATATATTATAATCTTTGTACAACATGGCTAACTGGTTAAATACAGCTGGATTCAAAAAGAAACCTGTAATTGTTTGCATGGTAGCTAGGGAATTCTGGGAGTTGAAATTCACACATCTTAAAGTTGCCAAAGTTTCAAAACACTGCTTTATGGGACATTCACAACATGTTTACTTTGCCATTGACCCTGTTAAATGAGTTGGGTGAACCATCCCCTGGATTCTTCCCAGTTATCCTCATCTCTACTTTTCATCCTTTGCTAAGCCTTCTTATCTAACATCCCTTGTCACTCATAGCCAAATTCCAGGGGCAATGGTTGAATAGTGTAGAATGCTTCCAGGATGGTGCCAAGCAAACCTATTTCACAAAAGGTTTCTAGAAATTGAGAGATAGCTAGATCAAATTATCAGGAGTCTCTGTTTGCAGAAAGTTAAGTTTCATTATATTCATTTACCTGTCCTGGCCAGTCCAAATCAGAGGTGGTATTCAGCAGATTCTGAGCAGTTCTGGAGAACTGGTAGCGGAAATTTTGAGTAGTTCGGAGAACCAGCAAATACCACCTCTGACTGGCCCCGCCCCCATCTATTCTCTGCCTCCTGAGTCCCAGCTGATTGGCTGGGTCTTTTTTTGTTGCCCTGCACAGGAGAACGGAGCTGGAAAGCAGATTAGTGGGGTAGGGAGGGAATGGGGATTTTGCAGTAACCTTCCCCTGCCACACCCACCAAGCCACACCATACCCACCAAGCCACGCCCACAGAACCGGTAGTAGAAAAATTTGAATCCCACCACTGGTCCAAATGCTTTATTTTTCTAGCCAGTCATAGGAATTATCACTCCTTATTGCCTATTTACTGCTGAAATATAATTCTGGGCTGTGCAAACCTTTAAGACAGCTAAAAGTATTAACATATGAGGATCAATTTAGCAATGTCTTATGGAAGTTGACTTTTAACATTTGCTGTAGGGAATGACTGAAAAGAGAAGAAAATGTTTAATCCCTCTCTTTTTTCCCCTTTATAGTTTTTGTGGAGGGGGGCAAGAGACAGTATGAGAGAGAAATCTTTTATATAGCTAGATGGCACCACCTTGTCAAATTTGGCTTATCTCTAAGAACAAAGCAGGGTCAAGTCTGACTACTATTTGGGTTGGAAATCCCAGAATTGTAAATTAGACTGGGAATCCTAAATATTCAGGAAGAAGGCTGGGGTAAACCATTTCTTTACTATTCTCAAGAAAACAACTTGGATGTGTCCATGAGGTCAATCTTGGCTAAAGGAAGTCAAGCTAAGGTCAAGCTTGATTTATTTATTTTTTAATTTACTGGCTTTTCAATAATCATTTTCCAGACTTCTATCCTTGACTAGCTGAGAATACTTTAAAAGCCTTGGGAAAGTAGGGGCATTTATAAGGAAGAATAGGCAAGTGTTGGAAGGAGATTAAGCATTTACTTCTCCTATTTTAAAAACATCTCTTTGGGGAATGTGAGGCTTTTCACATAACATGCAATCCCTCTTTTGTGTGATAAAAATGCACATCTTTTGGAAACTGTCTTAGAGGTAGTCTAATCGCAGCCATATCACAATACCATTTGTTGATTACTTAGTACATCCCTGCTCCCATATGCTGTAATAATTCCTAATTGTTTCGGAGCGGAGAAAAATGTTCCCTTTAAGAAGGTTAAACAAAGAGCGTATTGACATTAGCAAAGATTGGTTAAATAAATCATTATTAAATAAAATGAGCTTTATTTAAACACTAAATGAATCATTTAAAGGCAAATTAGAGGTCATCACACTAACTAAACAAATAATGTGAAGCAATAATTAGATATCCATTTCAGTTTGGAGTCAGACACTTAGACTCATCAGGCTTCAAGGAAGAAAAAAATGGTTAAGTTTCTCCTCGGGTTTACTGATTTCTTCAATAGCCTTCCTTAAATGCTCTTTTTTTCTTTTTACTGTACTTCAAGTGTTAAAAAGAAGAAAGAAATTTCATTTGTAAGTCTACATTATGTTTGTGGTAGGATGATAAAACATCTTGAAAGTGTTGCTTTCATATAAATAGGGGAGAAGATGCGCGCTTTCAGGCTGATCTCCTATGGAGAGGAATCGATTGTCCTAAGCTACTGGTTACATTTATCAGCCTTATCAAACTGGCAAATGCAGGCACAATCCAGACAATGTCTAATAGTCTCCCCCCAAACCCCATTTCCCTTTTCAAACTGCAGCCATGTCTTCTGTCCACTTGATCATCCCAGTACAGCCACTACACAACCCTTTTTCCGGGAGGTTATTGTAAAGTGTTAGATAGTATAAAATAAAGCAACCCTTCTTCAGAATACTCCCAGAACATTTAGATAGATAGATAGATAGATAGATAGATAGATAGATAGATAGATAGATAGATAGATAGATAGATAGATGGATGGATGGATGGATGGATGGATGGATGGATGGATGGATGGATGGATGGATGGATGGACGGATGGATATAGAGATATAGAGATAGACAAAGAGAAGTGGGGAGGAGAGAGGAAGAGAGAGAGAAGATCTGGTTTTATTTGGTTTTGTTTTCTTCCCTCTCTTTCAGGCTATTGAGAGTGAGTACTGCATTGGAGATGGCTGTAAGCAGTATCAAGAGCTGGCTTATCATCCCATTTCAAAGAAGCAATCCTTACAGAGAATCAGGGAATGCAAGAGGAAGAACATCTCTTGACTGCTGAGTTTTCATTAGGGCCTTCTTGAGATGATGAGGACTGTAGAATTATGACAGCTGCAAACTCACTAGGCTACAAGATTCAAATGTCAGCTTCCCTTTGCACTAGTGCCAGGGGTTTTCATTTAAAAACCAAGCAAAACAAAACAAAACTTCTGAATATTTCTCTCCCTCTGCCCCTGCTCACCGTTGATTGGAACGTAAGTGTTAAGGAGTTAGGCTAATGAGATCAGGCATTAGGGAAGAACAATGAGGACCGATGTAATGCTCCTACTTTTCTTGATGGCAACAGGGGCAGATCAGCATCCTAGGAGTGTTTTTGTCCTTTAGCAAGACAAAAGAGGATGAGTTGTTGGAGGGAAGATGGGGGTAGAGGGAAGAGAACAATTTTCAATTTAACAAAAGCACAGGAAGGGAATGGAGCACAATTCTGAATATTCAAATATTAAATCAACAATTGCTTTTACATTCCACAATAATAATTGTAGGGGGGGTTATGTATTAATTTTACTACTGAGAAGAGCTGTCTCTTATTTTGTAAGAAGCCTGCTATCTCACAATGTTTCACACCTCAGGAGACAGGCTTAATTCCACATATAACATGTTCCAGATCTCAACCGATGTATAATGGCAACTATAAAATAATGACGGCATAATAACATTAGGCACCAGTGTTGTCTATGTGGCTCTCAATGCTGTAGACTCCCTGGGCAAGATCCTTCTTAGCAGAGTTATGGCCACTCCTTTATATAACCAGGCTTATGTTTTTATGATGAACTATTCAATAAAAAGAATCAAAGGTTGCTTTTTAAATTTAATGTTTCATGAGAATATCCCCAAAAGGGAAAATTCATTTCATCAGAACCTGATGCTTCTTGTTTTCCCCAGAGAAGAAAAGGATGGACTAGGACTCTCCTTGTGTTATTTGTGCACATGCATCTATCCTTAACTCTGAATTTACAAGGCATGCACACGGAATGTTCATAAAAGCATTTTCTGTTTAAACTTCAATGAATTCACACACACACACACACACACACACACACACACACACGATTAGTCTCTCCCCATACGGGTGGTGGCTGAAATCCTCATCTGTAATAAATTAAACTATTTATTAATCTAAATATAGATGTAGCTCAGAAACTTTTCTATCACTTGGAAAGTCTATTCAACCTTTTCTATGCCTTTCCAGAAAGGCCTCCATCTTGCATCTGTTAAGTTCATCTTGGAAACAAGAGTTTTCTAGTAAGAAAGAAGGAAGGAAGGAAGAGCCTTTTCTAGTCATTCAAGATACTTGGGCTGATCATAAGCAATGCAAAAGTTTGGTTTACCTTGATGCTGCTAGACTGCGGGTTTCATGGTGACGATATCATTATTTTGGATTTATCTCCTTCCCACACTGCCAGAAATTAGTCCATTCCACTCTTCAGAGCAGGCCAGTGAGATCCAGTATTTGTTGAGATGGGCACTTTTTAAAACACTCCTACTGAGCATATTAAAAATGCAGATTTCCATAAAGAGGGTTTCCTCTTTAAGGCTAATCTATTGATATTAAAATATACCAATCTTAGTGTCAGCTCAATTTAGGATTTTAGAAAGAAGAAATGTATCTTCGTCCCCATTCACTGCCAAATGACTTAGCTAACTCTATGTGTGTGTTTCAAATAATGGTGCCAATGGAGCTATTTTGCATCCAAATTAAAGTAGGTATTAATTAGAATGCAAAACAGCTCTGTTTGTGCATGGAGCCTGGATGACGACGGGTTTGCTCAAGGAGGGGTTTTATTCACAAGCAAGGGTGGGGAATAGCCTACGTTCCTTTGCTCCACATTTTTGCGACCCAGGATTCAAAATCAAGGAACCAAGGTGGTGGGTTCTTCCACCTCCTCCTCTTCCTCTTCCTCCTCCTCCTCCTCTAAAGTGAAGATTAAAATAGCAGAATTATAAAGTATAATTACCTTTTACCGAAACTTGAGAAACAGGGGAGGAAAAAAAAAAAATCCAGCGGGAAACTTTTTGCAGAACAGGATGTGTTGTCGTTATCAGGAAAAGATAAAAGTTCCATACTGTTTTTATCTGTTTATTTGGGAGGAATCCAGCCTTCACATCATGCTGGAAACAAAAAAAGAAAAAGAAAAGGAAAAAAAAAAGAGGGGGGGGGAAATAATGCAGGGGTAATTATTAAAACTGTGTGATTTGTTATCTCCACGACTGTCTTTCCAAATGGTAATACGATATCAGCAGCTGCAGACGGTTGTCGGTTTCCTCTATTAGTAAACAAATGCTTTGGAGACCTGTGTGGGACTCTTTAAGCCCACTACTCCCCGAAGTGCTGTCAGGCTTAACTTCTAATCCATGGTATTTCAGAGCACTGGAAATTCATCTTTATAAAACCTGAACAAAAAAGGGAAGAAAGCCTGGAGGGCATGAGCTCCCTCTGGTGAGACAAATGACATGTTCATTTATTAATGAAACAATAACCCTGGAAGGAGGATCAAAGCACATTCCATCCTCACTTTACAATCCCCAATTTTCTCAGGCCATACCATTTAATTGAGCCATGACAATGGAATACTTAATTGTTGCATGAAAGTTTGAAGAAGCGACTTCTTCAGAATCCATGTTCGCTTCTGGATTATTGCAGTCAAACATAAGCCCAGCTTGTGGCAAATGCCGTTTGATTTATGCCACTTATGGTGCTTTGTGAGCTGTTCTGCTCCTTTTTTCTAAAGGCCTCTCGCTGCTTTTCTTCCTACAAACTGAAATGTACAGTTATTTACACCTTTTCAAAGGCCTTCCTTTTGCGCTGCACCCAGGTAACTCCATTTTTTGTTTATTACTTCTGATCTCTTGATATCCCAAACACTCAAGAAGTGTGAAGCCCTTCTCCTTTCTGTGGTTTCTGGATGTCTCCCAGCTCAGGAGGAACTGCCACAGATTTGCCAGGGGCAGTGTGTCTCACCTTTTAAATTGCTTTGTAACCTATCCAACTAAGCATGTGCATAACACTTAAAAATATTCAAAACACATCACTCGTGTGCAGGATTGTAATCCTCACAATAATGTGTAAGGTAAATTAGAAGGATTATCTCTGTATTCCAGAGGGAGGCTAAGGAGAGAAGAAGATAACTCAAAGAGAACTCACCAACTTTTGATAGTGCCAATATTCGAAGTGAGGTCTTGCTTACCCTCTCTAGCTATATTTGGTCCTACTATTGGTTCCTGTCATTTTGAGAAATAAGGACAGCAATTTTCACACTGTGTGTGTGTTTTGCTAACCAGTAACAACTTTATGCAGGGGTGTCAAAAGTGCCCAGATAGCATCATAACTCTCCATCCACCATCTTGACATCCTAGAAGACACCTTGGTTGCCAACTCAAGAATAGGAAAAGATCACTGACTCAGCAGTGGGGAAAGACCTCTGGAGTTAATAGATCTCAAAGACCCTGAGCTACAATTCTCACTGAAGGTTGTAATCTTAGTTGACGCCTTCATATGAATTCAAAATTCTTGTTTACGATTCAGTGCTATGCTGCAGGTGCTAACTTCCTGGTGTGTTCACTTGTAAACAGTCCAGCAGATTGGATCTTAAGAGGTTGTCATAATATTTGTAGAGTCAAATGAACTTCTCATAAAGCTATAGAGCACTGCAGGTTAGAACAACTAGACACAACGACAGTTTTTCCCCGAACACCATTACTCTGCTAAACAAATAATTCCCTCAACACTGTCCAACTATTTACAAAGTCTGCACTACTATTACTATTAATCTTCTTATCACTCCTTATCACCCATCCCCTCCCACTTGTGACTCTATGACTGTAACTTTGTCGCTTGTATTCTTACAATTTATATTGACTATTTCCTAGTATGATTTGATTGTTTATTATGCCCTATGACTATTATTAAATGTCGTACCTTATGATTCTTGACTCTTGACGAATGTATCTTTTCTTTTATGTACACTGAGAGCATTTGCACCAAGACAAATTCCTTGTGTGCCCAATCACATTTGGCCAATAAAGAATTCTATTCTATTCTATTCTATTCTATTCTATTCTATTCTAAAGAAAAATTTTGTCTGTTATAGCACAGAATGAAATATTTGGGACTCACTTCCTTAATATTGTGTTAGGAAGGACTTTCTAAATGGATAATCCACTAGGAGAAATGGCTATGAGAAAGATGCCATTTTGTTCCATGCTCATAAACCGTAGATATACTACTACTGCTATTACTGCTACTGCTAGCAACAACAACAACAACAACAACAACAACAAAACAATGGCTAAGAGCTGGAAAGTTGAAGTAAGAGACTGAGAGATGAATTCTGGCTGCACAAGACCAAGTCTTAAGGACAAATGCATACAAAGCCAGAATTGAGAAGACAGCAATAGACAATAAGTGCCATCTATGCAAAGAAGGTGAAGAAATAGTGGATTACCTGGGAAGCTGCTACAAGATTGCACAGACTGACTATAAGCAGCAACATGATAATGCAGCAACAATACTGCATTGGCAGATCTGTAAAAAATATTACTTGCCTGCAAGTAAGAACTGGTGGGATGATAAAATAGAGAAAATCATAGAAAATGAAGAAGTTAAATTGCTCTGGGGTTTTAGAATTCAAACAGATAGTCATCTTCCACATAACACCCCGCACTTAACAATTGTCAATAAGAATGACAAAAAAGTCTGGATAGTAGATGTGGAAGTACCTGGAGACAGCAGAATAGAGAGAGAACTGGAGAAGATAACATAATTCAGAGATCCAAAAATAGAAATAGAATGACTTTGGCAAAGGCAAACAAGGGTACACCACTCTGAACACCATTGGCATTGATAAATTTGCCATCAGTCAATTGCAAAAGGCAGCTTTACTGGGAACAGTTCCATCCTGTGACAATATCTGTAACATCATCAATCCACATCTGCTTATCCCAAGTTCTTGATAAGGATTCAGCAGGCAGACAAAAATGCCAAGCCTAGTCTGAACATCTGGCTGACTGTATTATGATCAATAACAACAATAACAACAACAATACATTATTAATAATAAGCAATAATGATATTTCTTGCTAAAATAGGACATGGTCACATAGGTAACTTGAATAATATGCTAAAAGATCTATATGGTTGAGTTTACACAAGAAACTGGACTACTGTAAACTGGGATTGGTTCAGTACAGTATGGAAAGCTAGCTTTTTCTGACAATGTGTTGTTATTAAAGCTTGCATGTTAGATGAACTCAAGAACTATGTATTGTTAATCTGGATTTATGGTTTAGCATGTTGTGAAGACACGGATGGATCTTGACTACAAAGTCATTCCCTTTCCTAGGATCATAGCTTGTGCTTTTCCCAAGAAATTGGAAAGTAAAGTAACGGGAGAAAAATATATTATTTTGTTAGTCCTATTGGGAAATTGGGGTAACACAAAGGAGAACTATCATCTGTGTGTAACACAAAAAGAGATTAGATCTTCCATCCTCTTCCCAAAGGTACACTTGAAAATCAAACTGATGGAATCTTCTATATGCAAAGCATGCAATTTATCCATGAGCTAAATAGATTTTTACCATGAAAGCATGCAGCACATTCCTGTGGAACAATACAATGGTCTTCATTCCAGAGGTTGGGTGAAATTTCTCAGAAGAGACTCTCTTTTTTGGCTGCCCTAAAATAGAGGGTTTTTTCTTATAATCATGACCTTGATCAATGCTAGGCATGAGTAAATGAAAAATAGTGCTTTGATTGCCAAGATACTTGCCATTATGGCCCATTGCTAAGAATTTAAAATATATAGTAATGCAGGTAAATACCATGAAACAATTAGCTTGTACAGAAAAAGCATTTGAAGGACAAAACACAAGCCAAACTTATTTGTTACTTCCCAAAAGTAAGAGTGAAAAGCCACATCTTCACTTTGTGCTCCAAAGCAGGCAATATACTCATCAACAGTGACATTTACACCATCAAGGGATGGATGGTGGCTGCCAGGGGATCTGCAGGCACTTCATTCTGCTCAAAGAGAAATCTTGGCATCTGTACATGGAGGCATGATGGATGAAGCCAGAGAGCCACAGGTGGAAATGGGCTGGAAGATATACTGTAACAGCCTTACTATATAGTGAGTAGGTGAGCAGTAGATGGAATCAAAGAAATACAGAAAAGGACAATGTGGGGTGCCCACATTGCAGCCCTGGTCAAAAGGGCCCAGCAGAGATTATACTACCTGAGACTTCTCAGAAAACAACAGCTGAATGAAAAATTGCTGGTGACCTTCTATCGCTGCACCATAGAGAGCATTTTAACATACTGCACCTCTGTATGGTTTGCTAATTGCACAATGGCAGATAGGAAAGCACTCCAGAGGGTTAATGTCATTGCCCAGAAAATCATTGGTTGCCCTCTCCCCTCTTTGGAAGAGCTTTATAGCTCCCGCTGCCTTAAGAAAGTTCAAAACATTCTCAAAGAACCATCTCATTCTGGGAACCCTTTTTTTGAACTATTATCATCTGCAGACGGTACAGAATAATAAAAACAAGGGCAAATAGGCTGAAAAACAGCTTCGATCCCAGGGCAGTAGCTCTTTTGAATTCTGCTGTATAGTGCAGTGTTGGTGTGGTGTCGGGGGTTTCCGGTTCAATGTGTGAAGGGTGAAGGATGTGTGTTTGTGTTTATTTTCATGGTCATGATGTGCACTGAAGATGATGTTTGATTTTGTTGTACAAGGTGCAATGACAATAAACTAAACTAAACTAAACTAAAACTTCTATGCCATCTACCACCTAGATCCTTGCAGCCCAGACTCATAACTCTACCTCTGATGCACGATGCTGGTATCACGCCAACCGCAAGAGAGGATCCTGAGCTGTCATCACTTTTGTCCATACTTTAGAGCTGCTTATATACCAGACAACAGAATAAATTAATTCCTTGAGCCACTTTCTGTTTAATGTTGAGATATGGACTCTATCTAAGATATTTGCCTTGAAGACCAGAAAGCTCTCTTTTGGCACCTTGTTACCAACGGACTCTCCAAGAGGAAGGATATCCAATCTGGAGTTCAGCAAGAGAGAAGGACCCCTATCTTATGCCTACAGAGTTCACCTCTCTCAGCCACACATTATTAGGAGGTCTCTAGACAATGGCACTTCCTCCTGTCTTCCAAGATCATTCCCTCATACTATGACAATTACTTATGCAGCTCATATTGGGAGAGGTGCTCCTTCAAGTATATGAGTCCTCACATGTTAAGGGCTTTAAGCATTACTATTACTTTTAATGAGCCTTTAATGTTCAGGCAATCCTTACATTCTTTTTCAATCTGTGTACCACCTCTTTGAAGCTCACCCTTACCATTGCATTGTGCACAAGCTGCTATTTCCAAGTTGTCCTCAAGGATATTGCTATGCAGAGCACATATATCACCTTCTGAATTAGGAGTCAAATCTCAGTTGGAGGGATGAGTTAGTATAACAACATGCTTCACAACCTGTGCAATACATTATCTGAGTTCAATATGAATTGATTTAATTACAATGACAGGATTCAATCCAAGGACTATAGTTCATCTGCATTGTGGGTTACACTACTCATTTGTAAGTTGAATTGTTCCGTCAGAGGTAAAGGGTTAAACAAAATATTAATGGAATATAAAATGGTAGAATGATTTAGAGGACAATTCACTGTGGGCATGGGTCTAACTTAACGACCCTTAAGGGTCTAACTTAAGGACCTGCTTGTCAGAAATCTGAAATCCCATCAGAAATTGGTCTCTTACCCAAGTTTATTATAATAAAGTCTGCTGGACAAGCCGACTCCATGAAGCAATGTTTTAATTATCCTCCTTACTATTATGAAAAACTCTGCAGCTCTTCAGATTATTATATGGTAAATAACCAGTTTTCTAAAGGACAGAGCTGTTTTAATTATATGACAATGAATGCATAATTATTATGTTTGTTAGAGTGAATCACAAGACAACAGACTAGATACTGCTGCTCTGGTTAGTGCATCTTAATTACTTTTTCATTTATTTTGCATATAAAAGCTATTTGCTAATTGTCTTTGCCGTAAATATGCAAAATATAATTAGTCATTCATAATTCTTTATATGTTATCTAACTGTACATTTGTTACTGAGGAATATATATTGAAGTTTGAACATTTAATGGGTTTTTGGTGGCACGGAATATTTTTATACTAACTTTGCTGGAAAATATTAGATGGGTGTCATGCAAGTCTTCATTTAACCCCATTTCCCATGCAAAAGAATGTTCCTTCCATTAAGAACAAAGAGTGAAAACATGATGTAAATTGAAAGCTGTTCTGTGGTTCGTCAAATTGGAATATAAATCCATTGGAAAATAAATGGAATATGAGCATATGAATCTTTTTTATAATGAGTTGGACCACCAGTCCATCTAAATATTCAATATCTTTTAAATTGAGTTTGATGAGGATCAGTGATGGGGGAGAAATTCCTTTGGTTCACATTTGGATACTAACATATCTAATCTCATGTTTATAAACCACCCCATAAATGGATATTATTTGAACTGGGTACTTTCCGATGCAGCCAAATCAAGATAATACTTATGGAAAATCTGCAAAAGTAAATCAGTTTATGAAAGTAATGCTCAGGTGCATTTTAGTCAGAAAGATTATTTGTAAAAATGTGTCCACTGGACAAAAATACAGATATGAGAGCATGAAGGGGTGGGGCAAAGACTTTTGGGAGAAAAGTTGGTTTTTCATTTTTCCTCCCAGGACTTTCCATTATTGTCCAATAGAATGGAACATTTGAAAAAAAATTGAAGAATGAAAAAGCATCCAATGAAATCTTTTCTTTTAGAATAATTGATACAAATGAGACAAGTTACTTACATATTCTATACAAATATTTTCCTTAACTTGTCATAGACAAAATATATCAAGCCTCAAAGGAAAAAGAAGCACAAGAGAGTTTCTGAAAATACTTTAAAATAAATACAGTTAGAAAACATAATTATCTGACTAATTTATAATTTTACATTGAATAAATACAACAGATATCCTATTTAAGATACAACTCAGAGTTGATTGACTATTGAAGTAGTATGTGTTGGAACTTTCTGTACTATCTTGTGTACGTGCAGGCCGCTCCACGACTGTAACACATACACAGAACAAAGAGGAAAGATAAAGAGATTCACCCCAACAACAGTTGCCCAGCCAGTGAGAACCGCGCACGTATAGAAAGTTATATCTGTATGCGTTGCTTGAATTCCTTTGTTGTCTTCTGTATCCTCCCACCTTTTGTTAATAAAAGGGGGTCCCGGAGTCAGCTCTGGGCTCTCATCCCGAGAAAGCTGCCTTGTGTGTCTTTCTGCATTCGGACCCCTCATGAGAAGCCCACCAGGAAAATTACAGTATGTAAACCTATTAAAACAAGCAAATAAATAGATTGGTAAAGGGTGACATCAAAATGAATATTGAATAGATTTCATTTCCCCAAAAAAATACTTTATCTTTTTTCCACGGAGAATAAATTAAAGAAATATATTTTCCCAACCCATGGCTTCAACATTTGAAAAAAAAAATTGATCTGTCTAGGCAAAACTTGAAACCACGAAGCATTTGGTTGGTGACATAAAACTATATAAAGAATTTTGTGTGATTTTTTTTAGAAAAATCACAAATAAATATGGGAATTAGATGAGCTAAAATTATATTAGACAACAGCAGGACTATAAGGCTCTGACACTGCCTGGTGAGAGAAAGTTGATCTTTATATTTAAAAAAATAGAATGAGTAATACTTAAGTATAAAATTAAGTAAAATTACGCCTACGGCTATTTATGAAACTAATGTGGTATACAGCAATCAACCCTGTAATTAAAATATAATAACAGTCTATGGGGAGACCAATCTCAATGACTGAAATCTATCCCAAGATTTGTAGTTAATGTATTTATTGAATAATTTAAACAAAGCAAGAAGAATATTAATCGCATGCCATTACCAGAATGAATTGTGACTGTAGCTTGAATTATATTTACATTTACATTGGCAAATTCAGTTAAAGAATATATTTTGTAAAGATGAAATAAAAGAAATCCAAGCATTAATATTTTCATAGAAACATAGAAACATAGAAAACTGATGACAGAAAAAGACCAGTAGTCCATCAAATTTCCCTTTGAGTTTTTAGGGTTTTTTCTTTTTTAATTAATTAATTATTATTTTTAATTATTATTATTTTTTTATTTTATTTTTGTTGGATGATGAACATGTGTTTATCCCAAGTATGTCTAAGTTCAGTTCTGATGATTGACCCACTACCCCTGCTAGGAAGTTGGTTCCAAGCTTCCACTACTCTTTCTTTTCTTTCTTCTTCTTTTTCCTCTTTTTCCATGCTGTTTTCTTCCTTACATTTTTACTGTCCTCAGTTGATTTCTTGATTTAACAAAACTGGAATTCTCAAAACCTTACTTTTACATTTTTGGAAATGAAAGGAAGTAATAATATTTTATCATGTTTTCAATAATTCATTCAATGTCAGTAAATTATGCAATGTATCTAATCAATACCAGTCAATATATCTTTGGCAATGTTAACTGAAACATTTATTTATTTATTTGATTTGATTTGATTTGTCAATTGCCTGCAAGATAATAGGTATAAGTATAAACATGAGTAAGAATACAAGAAACAGGTACAAATAAATGGGGACAATAGGACAGGGATGGTAGGCATGATTATGCGCTTATGCACGCCCCTTACAGACCTCTTAGGAATGGGGTGAGGTCAATAGTGGATAGTTTGAGGTTAAAGGCATGGGGGTTATATCACCATATATGCCAATATGGGAGAGAGTGTGATGTATCCATGGTAACCACTTTGTTGGGTGTTGTTGGGGGTTAAGCTTATGAAGTTGTGAATAATAAACCATGTAGAGATGAGGGTTAGCACCTACATGCTCAAACTTTTTCCTTCTTGGTATGATTGAATCAGCCCAAGGGTAAATGTCCCCCTATGATAAGACTAACAATTTTTTTGTAGGATAGATATATCTGTGCCTGCCTAGGGAGGCAGTAATAAGACCACTTTAAAGAATAATTATTTGATTTGGAGGGCCTAAGAAACTTCTAGCTGATTTCAAATGTACAATTTCTGGCTATATTAATTTAAAAAGTAATGACTTGCCAAGTCCAGCACTTGATTATTAGTTATTTGGGGTAATTTCAATTGGGCTTTTGGCTGGGCTACGTTTGGCAGTATTTTTTGTAGATTGTCAATATAATCAACAATTATATTCTTCTGGACAATATAATGGTTCTGACCTTGTGAGGGCTACGAGATTATTGTTTGGCACTTGTTGCTAGCTTGTGCATCCCATAGAATTCCATATTGCCTCCTTTGCTGTTCAATAATTATATAAAACCACAGATAAGACCTTGTTAAAGATAACACCACTTTCCAATACCTGTTTGCTAAGCATATGGGTCATGACATTTTTTATGTTGTTCTAACGTATGAAGGATTGCTTAATTTTCACGAGGGGTTAAGTATTTCCTAAACAAAGTCTCTTTGAGTGAGTTAATACATTTTTTAAATCAGATTTTAGCTTATTGTGTTTCAATTTTTTCATTGTTCCTTGAGTGACCTCTGGGGAAATAGTAGAATATAAATCAACTACATATCACAAAATGCTGGAAGTAAGGCATCGAGTAAGAACAGTTAGATAGTAGTTGTCATAGTGCATTAATTAAAGTAGAAGTGAGCAACTTGCACAGCTGTTGATTGATTGAGTCCTTGTACCCTGGTTGGTTGTATGTGGAGACAAGTCTGTGCTCAACTGCATCAATAAATTTTATCTCTTGTTAACATGAAATTTGCATTTGCTAATTTATAGGTAGAGTTGCACACTTAGAAATAATTATTGTAATTTAACTGGAAATGCAGTAATTTCATTATAACAGAGAAGATAGTGCTTTGTGCCTATACTCTCTGCTGTCCAGATACTGCTAAGCATTGATGGTCACAGCTTCATAGCTTGCATACTTGTCCTTTCAATTGCTTAGTTTTTAAAGCATATTTCATTCAATAGCCATGTAATAGAAGTTTGACTTCTCCTGCAGAACAGAAGTAGGACATAAAGACAAACTGCCCGGAACACATTTTTTTTCTAGTTGTATGGAAGGTAAAGAGAAAATTTACAGTTGAAAATAGTGCTGAGTCAATATTAATAACCAATACTAATAACCCACAAATCAATTCTGACTGAAGATTAGTCCTCTTATAATATCATCCCTAATAACTGAAGAATACTACCAATGAGTAGACTCACTTTTGGGAGTGGTGAGGACATGAGGATGCATATTGTGTTCCAATGTTAATTTTTTCTCCCTTGAAATATTATCTCATATTTCTAGGGTCTTATGCAAAACAATTCCAATTAATACTATGTAGTTATCTACTGTGCTTTTTTCATTCTTATCTTTCAGGCCTATTCATCATCACCTTCATCAAATGAAGCCATCATTTATTCCATTATAAGAAATTCTTCTTGTAGCTGCTTCTAGACTCCTTTACCTTGTTTTGTCTTCACCATATAACATTTCCTTTTCTCACCAATTATCTGCAAAACAAAAACAAGTTTCATTGGATTATTTTATCATGTACAATGATTGAATCAGATGCAGATATGACTGTAACATAGTCAAAGTTCAGTCATGTTCTCTCTTGGATCCAAGGGTCTTCAATGTTTTTATAAATGTTCTTTTTTATTGATCAGATGCCATCATGTTGTATCAACTTTTAATGGCCACTTAGATAAGATATCTTTAGGATGAATAACCTTCAACCTGGTCCTTCAGATCTTCCAATGGTGCACTCATCACTCCAGTAATTGAATCCAATCATCTTGCTTCTGGTTGTCTTCTTTTTCTTGTTCTTTCCACATTTCCAAGCATTATAGATTTCTCAAAATAGCTAGATCTTCCCCAACACCAACATCCAAAGGTGTCAATATCCTCCTTCTTCAGAATTTAAGTTCTACTTTCATAGTGTCACACAGAGAACTGTTGCTTGCATAATCCTGATCTTTGCATTTAAAAATCTTAAAAAGGGGAAGCTACCCACTTCAACATCCCAGCAGGTAGATGTTATCCATCACTTTGGATAACACATCTTTCTTGTCTATCCTAATTTGGTCTTCATTATATTCAGTCCCATTTTTTTACTCTGTTCCTTGACTTTCATTACTAGAACTTTCTAGATTATTTTCATTTTCAGCTGCCATTAGAATAATGCAGGTTATGTACTGCTTCAGGGCATATGATACCTGGTTCAGAAGCAATATTTGTAGGAAGATCTAGGTGCTAACTGACCACAGATTAAGCTCGAGCTAGCAGTGTGTTGAAGTTGCCAAACAAGCCAATGTTGAACTACATCAACAGAGGTATAATGTCAAAATGAGGGGAAGTGATAGATCTACTTAATACGGTACTTGGTCATTTAGTCCCTGGAATATGGTGTCCAGTTTAGTTGCACAATATAAGAAGAATGCTGGAGAACTGGAAAGAGTGCAAAGAAGAGTAACAAAGATAGTGAGGAATTGGAAGAATGGTTAAAAGAACTGGGTATGCGTAGCCTAAAGGATAAAAACCTAAGAGTAGATATGACACTAGTCTTCCAATGCTAGAAGGATGCCATGAGGAAAAGAGTGTGGATTTATTCTCCATGGTGTCCAAGAGTAGAACAAGAACCAGTGGTGGAAGAGAGACACAGAGAGATTAAAACTTAAAATAAGGAGGAATTTCCTGATGGAACAACTTGGTTTACTGATTTGATTGTTGCAAACCTTTTGTTTTCTCCATTCTTAGCATGGTTAAAGAACTGAGGTTGACTAGAAGGAGATGTTACATTTTGCACCATCTCTAAAAAGCATCTTTCTTACTAATTAGTAGTCGGAAAGGTCTTTAGATATATTTTACCTTGTTATTATATTCATTAGAGAGAGAGATTAGCTGCTGAAAAAAAGATTGTGTATTCCCCAACATAGCATTAAAATACAGATCTCAAGAACCTTGCTAGATAATTATATATTATCTTTTTTACTTATCCCCACAATATATTGCCAGCTTGTTCTAGTGATGTGTGTTACATTAGACATTTTTCTCCCCCACCACTCCCCCATTCCTGCTTTCCCTCCACCTCACACCTCATCTCAAACATTTGATTTACTATCCAGTTGTACTGTTAATCCCATGTCATGACACCACTATTCACTTCTGCTTTTCAGCTGAAAGCAGCTTCCTACAAAGATAATACTAGGTAAAATCCATTGTATGGGGAAGAGTATCTTGAATGTGGCTATCATATCGAAAAGAAAACAGACATTTGCTCTCTTCACCCTCTAGACATTCTTCAATACTTCCTTTAATGATGGAGTCAAAAAGAATAGCCACTAAGACTACATTGTAGGTTTGTTTCTCTCCCTCCCCATATTCTCCACTCACCCCCTCTCCATTTCCCTGCAACATAATCCTGCTCTGTAATACTACAATTGTTCCTATTTACATTGGGTAAATTTTTTTAAAGTAACATATATAAAAACAAAATGAGGGAAGGATATGAATGAGAAGAAAGGTATCTAATGTGCCTTACTAAATTATGACATGAATGAATCCTATAAATTCCTACATACCGATAAATATTTAGAAAAATTTTTAAATAATGCCCTGTAGAGGTGTTATTTAATTAATCAAAATCCTAAAGCACAAGACCTGATATACAAGAAGGGGAAGGGGAGGGGAAGGGAAGGGGAAAGGGAAGGGAAAGGGAAAAGGGAAAAGGGGAAGGGGTAAAGGAAGGTGAAGGGAATGAATTAGAGGTAACAGATAACAGATAATCAGAGTTGGAAGGGACCTTGTAGGTCATCTAGTCCAACCCCTCCCCTGCCCAAGTGGGAGACCCTACACCATTTCTGACAAATGGCAGTCCAATCTCTTCTTGAAAGTCTCAAGTGATGGCGCTCCCACAACTTCCGAGGACAAGCTGTTCCATTGGTTGATTGTTCTCACTGTCAGAAAGTTTCTCCTCATTTCCAGATTAAATATCTCCTTGTTCAGTTTCCATCCATTATTCCTTGTCTGGCCTACAGGTGCTTTAGAAAATAGCTTTACCCCTTCCTCCCTGTGGCAGCCCCTCAAATATTGGAAGACCGCTATCATGTCTCCCCTGGTCCTTCTCTTCACTAGACTAGCCAAGCCCAGTTCCTGCAACTGTTCGTTGTATGTTTTAGCCTCCAGTCCCCTAATCATACTGGTTGTTCTTCTTTGTACTTTTTCTAGAGTCTCAATATCTTTTTTATAATGTGGTGAACAAAACTGGATGCAATACTCTAGGTGTGGTCTTACTAAGGCTTTATAGAGTGGTATTAGTACTTCCCTTGATCTTGATTGTATCCCTCTGTTAATACAATTTAAGATTGCATTCGCTTTTTTGGCTGCTGCTGCACACTGCTGGCTCATATTTATCTGGTTGCCCACTAATACTCCAAGATCCCTCTCACAGTTACTGCTATTGAGCCTGGTTTCACCCAGTCTATATGTGTACTTTTGATTTTTCTTGCCTAAGTGTAGGACTTTACTTTTCTCTACATTGAATTTCATTTTGTTAGATATGGCCCAGTGTTCTAGTCTGTCAAGATCCATATGGATCTTGAGCCTATCTTCTTGGGTGTTAGCTATTCCTGCCAGCTTAGTATCATCTGCAAATTTGGTAAGTTCTCCTTCTATTCCCTCATCTAAATCGTTAATGAAGATATTGAAGAGTACTGGGTTTAAGACGGAACCTTGTGGCACCCCACTGCTTACTTCCCTCCATGTAGACTTAGACCCATTAAGGACTACTCGTTGAGTACGGTAAATTTTTTTCACTAATACTACTTTTAAACAGGCAACAATAACCTCTGTAAACAGAACTGAGCCCACTCAAAAGCAAGAGAAGTAGTATCTGATTACTTGGGGAACAAGTGCATAATGTAGTAATTAGAAATACCATTCAGTCATAATACTATGTCATATAGAGGGCAGGACATATATAGAATAAACAATGCTACAACAATTGGAATTCAAGAAATAGATGTTGGGATGTTGCAGTGTTCTGGATTCAGTCTCTAAAGAAAACCCACAGAAGTATATAAGTAGCATCTTTTTGCAGTGAGACTTCCTGGGTCATACACTGAAAAGCAACTTCTGGAGATTGCACCTGAAAATATCACACAGCCTTCCATCCACTGCAAGATATGCATTCCTCAGATTCAAAATTCAGAAAAGAGAGATATGCATCCTCTCCTGAATACTATTCTAAAACATCTCTTTGTTACTAGGTATGAATAACTTTAATTGGAGGAAAAGGAAGATAACTGATCAGAAAAGAAACTAAATCTCTGTTGTCAGAAGGGTCACACTGCGATATGGTAGCATATTATAAATAAATAAATTCTAATTGTGCCTATTCATCTGAATTCCAGAAAATAATACAATTCTGTGATAAAAAATAAAAATAAAAAAGGTAAAATTTCCACTCTTTCTTTGTGTTTGTGAGTGTATGTATCATGAAGTATATTCATTTATGCAACATTTATGGTTCTCCATTATCATGGGGATTTTTAACTATCTACAGTATTTAAGTCAAAATTAATTTAAAATAAAACAATTTGAAATATGTAGATTCTTTTTTTTTTTGAAATATTTTTTCTAGATAGTTAAATGAATTGAAACAGATCAATCTCCAATTTTTACAGGTATCAATTGACACATTAGAAACACTGGGTAGTATATTTTTTCCAGTTAATCAAACAATCTCATAATTTACCGAATGTTTGTGCTATATCAAAAAATGACAATATAACACATTTATGATTATCAAACAAAATGAATAATTAACTTGCAGTAACAAATTGTCTTCACTTTCAACCACTTTTATGGCAATAAAAGTCCATGGATATCATAATAACACCTGGCAATGATTCCAATATCAACTCAAATGTAGGCGGGCAGAAAGGAAATGAGACATCTTAGTAGATGAAAGGGGGGGAAATCCATCTGTAACAGTATGAAGGATTGTTTAGAATACTATATCTTAATCCAGTTAATAAGAAAGCCATTTTTTAACCAAAACCTGTTCCACGAATTTCAGCTGCACTTTTTCAATGTCTAACAATTCCAATTTTTCTGTATGTGTATCAAAAACATAAATTAGTAATATAGCATAGTCTGTACTTTTTTGCCCTTTTATTAAACCAGATTGTTCAGTATAAAAAGTCAAGGGTAGTACCATTTGCATGCTGCATGTCAGGGTAGCTCTCCAAAATTTTACATCAACATTCAACAACAAAATTGAGTGATAATTTGCATTGTCAGTAGACACTGTCTCAATCTTCGGTATCATAATTATATAGGCTTCATTAAAGGAAGCTGATGGAATTTCATTCAGAAAAGCATCATCATAACCCTGAAATAACAAAGGAGCCAAAAATCAATATGTGTCTTGTCCTATATGCCTGAATTTAAAAACCACCAAGGCCAGGAGCTTTTGATATTTCCATAGATTTAATAGCCCCTGTTATTTCACATAGAGATAAAGATGCAGCTAAATAAACAAGTTGATTGTGTGTAATCCTTTAGTCCTACTTTATTTGACAAGAAGACACAGCACATGAGACCTACATTCTAGTCAAGTATAAATCAGTATAAATGTGTCCCATTTTATTGACCATTTGTAGCACAGATTTGTTTCAGTCTTCAACATCTCTCTACAAAAAGTTTAATGCATGAGACTTATTTTTTTTACTATGAAAGGAAAGACAAAGGTAAAAGTCTTGGTCACTCCAGACATTTAAAAAAGTAAATTAGAAGCAAAAAGTGACACAGCCAAATTTCTTTTCTGCTAATCTTTGTCCAGCCATGAATCCTTTGGGATTGAACACTCAATTTTATTTGTAATATGATACATAATGAAATTTGTTTTGAGATGAGAATGTCTACTTTAGCTCAGGTAACTTCAAGAGTTTGTGGTAAACATGAGATCTGAATTGTATTTTCTTGGCTCCTGACATCAACTTTAGCAACTATTAGAAGCTGGAATGGTTTAGTTTTCATTGTTATATTCCAAATGCCTGAAGCAAGAAGGTATCATCCAGACTCCTATATTTAACAGGTATAAAATGTGAGTTATAGAATTAAAACCTGCTTATTAATTGAGTTTCACGAAGATTTGGGGTTTTTTTTAATGACAGGAAGCAGATTACACAAGGGATTTCTGAATTTTCCCTTACTTTTAAAAAGAAGCACATTATTTCCTTCTTCTTTAAAAATGAACCAACACAAATCTCAAACACACACATCCACACACACAAAATTTATATATAATTCCTACCTTTTTAAAAATAATCTGTGATGATAGGGTAATAAAAGTTTACCTGCATAATGTGATATTAATGAAATGATTCAGGGTAAAACTGATAAGAATGTTAATATAAAGTGGGTTAATATGGTGATAATTGAAACAAGTATTATCTTAGTAACTTACTAATTGACAAATAAGAATCTCTTAAATTTATATTGTTTTCTAAAATTTGTTTATTATTTCCTGCAGTTTTTACAAAGGGCTTCAGAATCATATTTGGGGAGGGCACATTAATTTCTAGGGGTGTCCCAGAGATATTTTCAAGGTTTTTATGTAATATTTATCATTATCAATATTTTTTAAATGTGTATGCCACCCAACTGTCAGTGATTCAGGATGGCTCACAAGAATGAAGTCAATAAAAGATAAAAATCAAGATGAAGCAAGGAGTTTTATTCTCCCTCAAAAGAGGCTTGGATGAAGAGCCAAATCTTTACACCTCCTCTAAATAATATGATATTATATATTAGATTATAAAAATATGATACAGATATAAGTAGATGTGAGACAGCCAGTTTGGTGTGGCAGTTAAGACATCAGATTGAAACCAAAACAAAAACCAAGAGAGGATAAGTTCTAGTCCCATTGGAGCTCCTTAGGCCAGTCACTCTCTCTCAGCCCTAGGCAGCAGGCAATGGCAAACCATTTCCAAAAACCGTTACCAAGAAAACTGCAGGAACTAGTCCAGGCAATCCCCCATTCACAGAAAAGATATAGTTTAGTTTAGTTTACTTTTATTGTCATTGCACCTCGTACAACGAAATCAAACACCATCTTCAGTGCACATCATGACCATGACCATGAAAATAAACACAAACACACATCCTTCACCCTTCACACATTGAACCGGAAACCCCTGACATCACACCAACACTGCACTATACAGCAGAATTCAAAAGAGCTACTAGGATAGAAGCTGTTTTTCAGCCTATTTGTCCTTATTTTTATTATTCTGTACCGTCTACCAGATGGTAATAGTTCAAAAAAAGAGTTCCCAGGATGAGATGGATCTTTGAGAATGTTTTGAACTTTCTTAAGGCAGCGGGAGCTATAAAGCTCTTCCAAAGAGAGGAGAGGGCAACCAATGATCTTCTGGGCAAGGACATTAACCCTCTGGAGTACTTTCCTATCTGCCATTGTGCAAATATACATTTCATGAGGATTGAAAAACTGGTTAAAACCTCAGATTGTTGACTGCTCAGAAATTATAAAGATAGATCATGGAAATGAACAATAGAAATAAATAACAGATGGGTTGGTGGCCTTCTTTTAGTTACTTATTATCCCACTTTGAGTTGATCTGTCAGAGATTTCTCATCTCCGTTCTAGATGGACATCACCATGCTTAGCTGTAGAACTTTGACAAGGTCTACTCCATCTTACCCCACGTTAGAACTTTCTATGTAATTAATTCCTCCCCCCCAAAAAATATCCCTTTTTAAAACAAATAATGGCTTTAGTTTTGCTATTTTGAATGTTATAAAGCTTTTGTAGTTGAAAATGGCTATTTTTATAAGAATCAGCAAGACAACATCTAAATCTTTTATAACAATCAACAAAACAATACCTAATGCTGTATTCTATAATGTGCAACCAGATACTCAGCACAAGCAGAACATAAGAATGGCTTTTCAAGAATTATTATATAAGACACAATTTTTTAAAAAATCTTCTAACTCTTCTAATAGCTAGATTTTAAACCATAATTGGAAGGTTTTGAGATAAGTCTATGATAAGCAAAATATTAACTTCTTACCAATCCAAATTTCTTGTAGCAGTTTGTCACTAGTATGTTTAGCATTATAATTCTTTAAGAGATATGAGAATATTATTATTTTAATAGCCATGATATGTATGTTTTATAGAGAGTTTATATCTTTGAATATGTATAATATATTATTATTTTATATGCTACAGTACATTTAATACTTATTTCTGCATAGGAAAACATAATGTTGTGCTACACTATATGTATATAAATTAATACATCTGTGATGAAGATAGGAAATCAACACCAGAATCTGAGAACTGTTGCACAAAAGGGAAAAAAGGAAGAAAAAATTATATGGCCTAGTAAATACAAATTAGCAAACTGTATATTTCTCTCACTACCCGACTCCCTCAATTCTCCGAGTGAAATCAAAGGAAGAATTGAGTCTCAAAGAAACACATTTTGATTCATTTATATATTTTTCTAGATTGTTTTTAATGGCTGGTTTGTTTTACCAACTTTATTCAGTTTTTTTTCACAACATCACCTGCTCCCATTTGTTTTGTTTTCTTCTGCATTAATGAGATGTATCTTATAAAACATTAGCATGTGGAATTTTAAATCTTTTTCAGGAATGGATCAAAATTCCCTTAATAAACTTGTATAGCAGACTATTTCAAATTTTTCTTTGATAACTACCATTATTAACCCCATCTGTGCATGTTTCCATTTCATGCTTTTTAAAGTCATAATTCCCTCTCCATCAACTATTTTCCAATCATCTATTCTTCAGTAAATGCTATATAACACAAATCTCAGAACCATATAATCACCTAAATGATTGGTAGCCAACAATTGTCACCCAAAGCTCTATTTATTTATCTTCCTATTTATTTATTTATTTTTAAATAAAGCAAGCACTTCATCTCATGCGTACTTGTGTATTCATGTTTTTGAGGATCAGTGGTGAAACAAAACCCTATTTCACCAGCCACCCACTGGTCAAAACTGCCCGCTTGAAATTCCATCATCAGCAGAAGTAGCTGCAACTCAACCAAACAATCTCTCACAAAACATCTGCAACCAACTGACCCTGGCCTTAACCTTTAAATCTATCTTTTCATATTCATCTCAAAAGACCTTGTCAATGGCCAAGGAGATTCAAGAAAGGGATTCTTCAACGCACACACATGCACACAGACACACAAAAAGATACAGAGGAAATTCAACCCAGATTAGGTGGCAAGAGATAATACGGCTTGCTCATTTTTATTCTGCTGCTCAAAGTGGAGTTGAATTCATTTTCACTTTATCTTTATTCATGTTATTTAAACATAACATTCATTAGGACTGCAAATTGCAACAGATAGTAGAGAACAAAACTCATTGCTCAAATTAGTGAGCATCTGTACCCCCACTAGAGTTGCCCATTGCAGAGTTTGGATAGTACCCTTCTTCTTTTCCTAGTTTCTATTTCAAAGTCAGTTCAACAATTTTCAAAAGTGATTGCCTAAAGCAAGTTTTCTTAACCTTGGAAACTTTCAGGCAGGTAAGATGTCAGCTGCCAGAATTCCCCAGCTGGCATGGCTGACATGGAACTGCCATGGCTGATGAGGGAATTCTGGGAGTTGAAGTCCATTTGTCTTAGTCACCAAGACTGAGAAATGCTGGCCTGATGTCAAAAGATTTCTATTAATATTTTTCATTTAAAAGAAAGATCATGAGCAAAAGCTAATTGTTTTTTTAAAGGGGAAAATAAAAACTCATGAGGGGCAACTGGATACCACATGATGGGCAACTGTGTATCACAATCATTTATCTATAACCACAGGTTTAAAAATCATTTTAAAAATGAATATTCGTTTGCATAGATATCTCCACGTGAATTCAGTAGTTAAGATCATAATGTATGCCAAAGGGAAATTTCAAGAAATATTTTTCATAAATATGTGCACTAAACATTTTACATGGTTAAATTAAGTCCTACTGGTATCATCAGAAATGTCACAACTGTGACATAGTTATTGTTTTTTTAAATTCAGCTTCCATTGTGGATCTTTTATCACCATTCATCATCAATCCTCTGGAAAAAAAAATACCACAAACAATACCATTTTGTATGGGAATTAACTGAGCCAGTAGTGTCCAACATCAGCAACTTTAAAACTTGTGGACTTCAATTCCCAGAATTCCCTAAGCTGAGGAATTCTGGGAATTGAGGTCCACAAGTCTTAAAGTTTCCAAGGTTGGACACTCCTTGTCAGAACCTTTCATGATTCAGGAGCTGGATCTCTGAGGGCATATTTGGCTCGGAGTTCAGACAGAGAGGAGGATGCTCCTGCCAATCATTTATACCTGAGTTTTTCCTCCAGGGTTTCTAGGCAGGGAAACATATTCCCTCAGGAGTGTGCCATGGCCTCCACTCTCTTTTCCTTTAGAAAGCAGTCAAGTTGCACATCTTTCACCAACGGTTGAATTGTTAATTCCTGTTTGCCTTGATTTTAATTAGGTCTTTGAACTGTACCTTTTTGTGCTCCGCATTTTATCCATTGTTAACGTCCTGAATGCTGAAACTGAGTAAAAAAATAACAACCCAGAATATACTTAGTAAAAATTCTGTGTGTTTTTTAAAAAAATGATGTCCCAGTTGCTAACCAATAGGCACTTGATCAAAAATGAGAACTACATTAATTTAGTTATCTATATTGTGCACCTGATATATTTTCTACCTCCCATTAGAATCATGCTTTAAGTTGTAGTGTACAGGCATAGTGTGCTGTGTGTGTATATATACCGTATGTATATATACATGTTACCAGACTAAAACAAATGAGAAAAATTCACAAACATTTAAAAATACCTGTACCATTTCTTCAGAAACTGGGGGAATAATAGTTCTTCCCTGTTCAGGATGCATTGTTGATGCTCTCATTTTGACAGAGAAAAATATACATTTTTTTTTCACTGACAGAGCAGAAGAGATATTATCAAGCTGTTAATGCCATTCTTAAAATGTTTTACGGTTGCCTTTACCATCTTTGTTTCTATCAGTTGTGTTGTTTGTGCTCTCTGTGGCAAGCAACATGTTTTGTCAGTGAGCTCAATTTGCAGACAGTGTGCTGGCAAAAGGCAGACTGCCCCCCCTTTTCTCGGAAAGGATATTCTTGCCAATTAAGAAGCAATGTATTAGAAGGAGGAAAAGGAAGAAGAGGAGGAGACACACAAAGAGGGCGGGGGAGGGAGAGAGAACAAACTGGGTGTTATTTTCCATTATTAAAATGTTAATATTGAAGAAGTTAGAGAAGAAGGAAGTTTGTAAATCATTTCTTTCATCATACTGGAAAAAACTGTATTGATTCCTCCTCCTCCTCCTCCTCCTCCTCTTCCTCATTTCAAAGTGTAAATCAACAGCACTTTAAATGTGTGTTTTTTTGTCCCTCACCCCAATATTTACTCATTGTGCCTCTCATGACCTTTCTGGGCACCTGTCTACACAGAGCTGACAATTTGCTAATGCACTGTTTTTGTTTTTAATTGCTTTCTTAATTATGAAACACTAACATAATAGCATGACTAATTTGTACTTTAATTGTATGCAATGATAAAATGTTAGTGTCCATCATAGGCTTCCTTGTAATTGTCTCTTGTTCTTGGGTAATTTTTAATGAGACACTGTACATTCCTTCCAAGAGAGATTATTTTTTTCAAGCAGATTTTTTTTCCCTTCACTGATACACCATCTCATGTAATGGCTACCACAGAGAATGCCTCCAAGATATTAATAGCCTCTAGTGAAAAACTTCATTAAATGTTGCAAAAGTACACAGTAGTTTTGTGGTAAATGGGAAGGACAGTTAAAATGTCATAGTAATTGATAAGAATAAAATAAATTAATTATGAACTTAGTTATACTGCTGCCCTATCTGAACAATAAGCCCTACTCAATACATTTGGGTTTTTTAGTAAAGAAAAGTGTGTACGATAAAGAAGCAAAAATTGTATTTATAAGAGAGAAAGAACCAACGAAAGAAAGGCTCAATGGATTATTTTCCTTCTCATTTTCTCCACCGTATGCAGTATTTTATTTTTTATTAAAAAGGCATGAGGTAAATCATTAACCAACTTGGTCCTTTGCAATAAACAAACTATATATTGAAAAAATAGGCTATCAGTGTAAACCTTCGAAATAGTCACCAGCAGTTTCAAAGAGGATTTCCCCCACAGGACCAAACTGCAAAGTCCAATTAAGCTGAGGTTTAATTGCAGGACTCAGAAGAGAGATCAAACAGGAGGAGGCAATCTATGTATCCAAAAATACAAGTATTGGCCTGCTTCATTGTCACACACACAAAGCCTGAAGCCTAAAATCCTTTACTCAACTAAATTCTTAATAAGTAAACTGAGACTAACTCTCTAATACCAGATTTGTTAAACAACATGATTTCAGCCCCTGCTATTCATGTACCTCGTACAAGTAAAATGACTGTTAAGGCTAAGAATCATGAAAGAGTCATTTTATATAGCTGCTAAATTCCTCTCAAATCTCCTTGCAACTTAACGAGTGAAGAAAGCTCAACATGTAATACCAGCTAATGTGGTTTATGCTCAAAAATACTATCAACCTATCTTTGTGGCTTATCTAAGCCCCGATAATACTTTTGCTTTTATAGTAGCCCCAAGTCCATTTCCCCCACAACTCTTGACTATGTATTTCCTAAAATCCTTTTGCAAAGAGTTAAATTGGATGTGAAATCTGTGCTAGGCTCCAGAGTTTTCTTTGTTCTAAGACTAGCCAGCAAAGTCTTGCCTCTGTATCACTTTCATTGCTTTCTGATTGAGCTTGACAGTGTGACAGAGAGGTAAAGGGAGCCAATTCCAAATTGAATGCAGGCCTTTTTCAGCCCAACAGCAGTCTGCTCCTTTAGCCCCTGAGAAAAAGAGGGAACAGATGCTGGTCACAAGCTTCCCTGACAAAGTCTAACTTTGATGCAGACAGAGAAGGAGGGGGAGAGAAATATGTATAAAAAGATTGCCTCCCTTTAAAAGAGCTTGAAAAGCATACAAAAGGAGAAGGGAGAGAGAAGAGCAGGGATGCTTTAAAAAGCTGCAACACTGTTAAGAACTGTTTGCTAGAAAAGGTTCAGTTCATCAAAATCTGCAGCTCGGAGGTCCTTAAACACTAGTTGAAAAGATCTCCTCATTGTTCTAGAAGATTCTATTCTCTGATTAGTTTAGTTCTCTCTAAAGTTGGTGCAGAGGAAGATTGTCCTGCGGGAATATAAATGGCTGTATGGAATAGTGTTTCTTGTTTTCACAAAGTTAAAATATTGTACAGATACATATATCCATGCCAGGAAACACAAATGTGAAAAGGCTATAGAAATGCTGAAGTCAACAGGGCTATGATTTCTCTGTCCTAAAGTTCTGAATAAGGGAAAAATCACTAATTTCCTGGTCAGCCCCCGTATCTGGATCAGACATCTATCTCATTCAATTCTGCTAGCATAAATATATCTTAATCTTATTTATTAAACAATGGCAAACAGTAAGAGTTAATTGATGAAACCAAAGCAAAAATTAGACAAAAATAAGGAGAGAAAGTATCAGGTGTGAATGACCTGGGTTCCAATTAAACAGCTTTATTGCTCATGCCTATGCTCAGGAATATTCTCAATTAACAGTAACTGCTAGAAGTTACATAAGGGTCAATGGAATTCACAATGGATTGGACTTATTACATTTGTGGCTATATAGAAATTCTAGGCTGATCCCTCTTTTGACTTCATCCCCAGGCTCTGCCACTCCTCCTACAGAAAGAGATGAACAAACAGCAAGAATTTGTCTCTCCGACTTAAGTCCTGCTCTACTGTCTCATCATGACAACAGGGGCTTCTGGAGGGATGATCAAAAAGCACCTGAAGTGTATGGTAAAAGTATATAATTCCCCAAGGCATGAAGGTCAACTCAATTCTTTATCTTAACAAGAAAATCACACAGATAGATAATATCTGATTGATGGTATAGTGGCAGATAGTTGGGGTGGGATTAAGAAATCCCAACAACTGGTTCTCTGCCCGGTTGCTGGGTGGGTGTGGCCATGGGGGGCATGGCCTACTGTAACTTCCGAGAGGGCTATTTGTCACTTTCCCCAGAGTCCGGAGGCTTCCCTTGGGCCTCTGGAATGGCAAAAACAGCCTCCCCTGGGCTCCAGAGACCCTCTGGAAGCTGGAAACAGACTTCTAGACTTCTGAAACTTCCAGAAGGGCTGTTTTTCACCCTCCCAGAGTCTGCATTCAAAATGGGCCACATGGAGATTCCTGGGTGGTGTAGAACAGGGTGGGTGGGGCCTGCCGGTCAGTTCAACTACCGGTTTGGCAAACCAGATGTAAATTTAACATCTGGTTTGCCTGAACTGGCCCAAACTGGCTGAATCCCACCCCTGCATAGAATGGACTTCTCCATTTGAGTGGCACTCAATATGCTACTGAGGAAGATTTAAAGATTTTTTGGAGTACTAATGGTCTTTATGACATGGCTAGATTAAAGCCTTTGGATATCTAGTTGCAGATGTTGGCATTCAGAGAAGGAAAATGTTAAACTGCAAAGACAAAATTATAGTTGGAGCATACAGGAAACATTAACATGGGAAAACTCAACATACTGAAAAGTAAAATGAATTATCTGCAAATGGACACTTCAGCCATCACTGAATTCAAATTGACTAGAATTGGATACTTGCAGTCAGAAGACCATACTATGTATTCTGAGGACATGAAACACAAAAGAAGAAATGCTGTTGCTTTCATAATCAGAAAGTATACAGAAAAACAGTATTTAGACACAATGCAAACAATGATCAAATAATACAAATTAGACTTTTTCATACGTTGTAATGTTGTTAAAAGTTTTTTCTCCAATTACTGATACAGAAGAAATGGAGGCTGACAGGTGTTATTGTCAATTTCAGTCTGAAATTACCAAAACATGCAAGCAAGATGTGCTGATTATGAATGAAAACTGGAATGCTAAAGTTGGAAAAAATAAAGTGGAAAATGTAGTTGTTCTCTGTGGCCTAGGACAGTGGCCCCCAACCTTTGGGGAATCAGGGACTGATTCTATGGAGAGAGGGATTTTCATGGATTGGAAGGAGCATAGTTTTATGTGCTGCCTGCATCCCAGGGATAGGGCTTCGCTTCGAAATCATACTGACCATATTATTGGCATGAAGAGATAGAGAAGCTCCATTACAGGAGCAAAGGGGCTGACTATGGAACAGATCACAAACTGCTCAAGCGCGAATCCCAGGACAAGCTAAAATGGAAGAATACATTCTGTACAACACAGCAAGGATTAGATAAAATATTGCAAAAGGTTGAAAAAAATGATTAGTAAAATATATAATTACCTACTGGATTACAAAATGGAAGAGGAAACTGTTAAAGAAAACATGATAACTTGGACTAAAAATTTGGGCCACCGTATTGATTTGGAAGAGTGGGAATGCATTTGGCAGGTAAATGATAAGCTAACATGGATGATGTCCTACAAAGAGAACTTATATAAAATGTTTTACCATTGACACCTCCCCCCAGCAACAATCGCTAAAATGTCCTCAAATGTGACAGCTAAATGCTGGAGATGTAACCATAGTCAGGGAACATATTTTCACATGTGGTGGACATGTCCTCAAGCATGGAGGTACTTGCTTAAAATTAAATCCTGGTTAAAGGAGCTAACGGAACAGAGAATCAAACCCAAACTGGAAATCTTCCTGTTAGGCATGTTAGAGCTGAGTCTGAATAAAAAACACCAATATCTATTGCTCCATGATTATAACTGCTGCTAAAATTTCCTTCGCCCAAAATTGGAAACAGGCTACAACCCACTCAGAAACCACAATAATTAATAAGATATACAAATGCGCCAAGATGGAGAGATTGACAAAGCTATTGAAAAATAAGGAAGAAGGAGAATACTATAAAATATGGGATATTTGGTATGAATGGATAAAGAAAAGATGCAAGGGTGTCAAATGGTATTATATAAGGAATCATAAAGTAATAAGATTTATGTGTAAATAAATGTATATATGTATAAATGTACTGCATATACATATAAAATGCTTAGAATGATGAAGAATGAAGAATTTACCATAGAGATGGATAACAAAGTAATAGAGGATATTTACAAATATAAACACTGTTACAGTATCATTGCAAAATGTGGAGATTTGTTTTTAATTTTTGAAACATTGAATAAATAAATTTATTAAAATGGAAGAATAAAACCAACTAGTTTCCATGATATGAACTATACCCTCTATTTTCAGAGATAACCACGGTGGTGCAATGATTAGAGTGCAGTACTGCAGACTACTCTGCTGCCTACCGGCTGCCTGCAATTTGGCAATTCAAATCTTACCAGGCTCGCCAAGCTCAAGGTTGTATCAGCCTTCCATCCTTCTGAGGTGAGGACCCGGATTGTTAGGGGCATTATGCATTGATTATCTGTTAAATCTGCTATTGAAATAGCCTAAAAAGTTAGCACCCCACCCCTCTCCTAGAAGAATGAAATATTCTAGGAAATGTTTAAAATATTAAAAAGGTAGAATATTATATTTCCCTGGATGAGAAAAGAAGAAACATGTTTTTAAAGACAAAATAGTTTCCTGCAGCTCCCTATGCCCCCTTCAGCAACAGGGTGATGGGAGTAAAACATGGTCCTCAGGACATAATAGGATTAGCCTTCTACCCATCTCATCACATGGAACCTGGGAAGATTACATCACTTAGCAAGATTCAACCAAGCTTGGGACTCAAGACAACCTACAAAGTTACCCCTGCATGGCCCCATGGGAGTCTGACAACCAATCAGGATACATTTCTTGCCACAGGAACAGAAAGCAAGTTCAAAGTCCAATAGAGGGTATAAATCTCTTTCCCTCTCTCACCCACGTGCTCTTTTTTGCCCAGGACCTCAATGTGGTCCTGTCTACCATTAAACCATTTTTCCAAACAGTCTCCATGTTTCCAGTGTCTTCCTTCCCACTTGAAACTGAACCCAGATGGACATTTCTTCCAATAAAATAAAAAAGATTTTCTGCAAGAAAAGGTTTTTTTTCATGAGTATTAAACAAATTGTAAAGAATCCTAACCCATCAAAGGAAAAAATCAGTGGCGGTATTCAGCCGGTTCTCACCGAATCAGGCAAACTGGTAGCAAGAATTTGGCGTAGTTTGCCGAACCGGTAGTAAATTCTGGCTGGCCACGCCTCCTACCCGGTCGCCCTCCTGCCCAATGCTCTCTCACCCCACCCGCCCGCCTGACATTCGCCTAAGGTATTTCTTTCTTTTTTTTCCCTCCCAACAATCAGCTGTAGATAAGATCAGCTGTGATGGGATTTTCCTTGCTGAGGTCCAGGAAGGCAAAAAATGGAGGGAGGATCTTAGCCCCCCACTCCATTTTTTGCCTTCCAGAACCCCAGAGGAGCTTTAGGGGAGCAAAAATGCCCCCCCCCAGAGGCTCCTCTGTGGCTAGGAAGCTCCCAAAAAACAGGTGGGGGCTGCAAAAAAAGTCATGCCCACCCAATCACATGGACACGCCCACCAAGCCACGCCCACAGAACCAGTAGTAAAAGTTTTTGAATCCCACCACTGGGCAAAATGAATGATTTTATGGAAGAAGCAAACTATTTTTTATAAAAGTAACAATGATTTGGATGCATGGGATTCCTGATTTAATAATATGAACATTCCTCTTGCATAACTCTGAACAGAGTTCTAAATTGGGAAGAAATATGGAAAATCTGAGTTTTAGTATCTGAAAGAGTTAACCATACAGTTATGGGTTGCGCTGTTTTCTTTAACCAATTGGTTTGTCTGAGAAGTCAGCAAGAAGCCCTCTAGGATTAATTGATTAGCTGTCTGGGTTCACTTTGTGCTGTTTTCATTCTGCTATTTTGTTTTATAAGGTCCTAGTACAATACAACATGACAGAATAAGTGCTTTATTTAGAGATAAGAAAAATGTGATCTCACAAATTGTTCTACAGCATAATCCAGGCTTTCTCTGTTTTCATTCCAATTGTGTTCAGAGAGAAGAGATAAACCGGCAATAGAAGTAGACCTATCCAGTTCAGGAAATGGTTGGGTTGCCCCCAAAGGCATGTGGACTTTCACCAGGTCTCAAACTTGTCTACTTTTGGAATCAGGCCAGCCATTCTCTTCTTGGGCTTGCACAATACTCAAAATTAGCTTCAAAACGATTGGGCCATTTATGATCAATATACTGTGGTAACCCAGCCATTGCTTTACCGTGTTAGGTGAAATTAAGCCATAATCAGATTTATTCATTTGGTATTACATGTCAATTAAATACAGAAATTGTGTTGTCTTCATCTGAGTTTATCCCATTTCTGGTTCCTTAGTCCACAAATTATTTATTTAGCATATGGCAAATATGTGGACTTATTGTAGTTCAAATGTTGATGTCCAGTCCACCCAGTCATTCAAGGACAGGATGGTCTATATTGAAAGAAATCAGACATTGGGCCGGCGTAAGCTCTTGATGGACATTCGGACACAATATGGTGGATATTTTGTTGAGGAGCACCACAGTCACACTGAGGGGTAGAGACAAGTCCAGGGGTGGGATTCAAATTTTGTAACAACCAGTTCTGTGGGTGTGGCTAGGTGGGCATGGCCCTGTGACTGGGTGGATGTGGCTTTTTTGCAGCAAACCCCTCCCCGTTTTTGGGGCCTTCTGGACCTCAAGGAAGCCTTTTGGGGGGCGTTTTTGCTCCCAGGAAGCTCCCCTGGGGTCCAGGAAGGAAAAAAACTGAGCATGGGGGGGGGCATGCAGCAATCTCCTGTGTTCCATTTTGGGGCCTTCTGGGAGCAAAAATGCCCCCCCCAGAAGGCTCCCCTGAGGCGCAGGAGGGGGTGTATTTTGCTCTGAGGAAGCTTCCCTGGGGCCCAGGAAGGCAAAAAATGAAGGGTGGGGGTGTGGGGTGCTGCACCCCTCCATTTTTGTCTTCCTAGGCCTCAGGGAAGCCTTCTGAGCAAAGCAGTAAGTAAGCGAGCGAGGGGAATCCCGGCACAGCTGATCATAGGAACAGCTGATAATCGGGAGTGGGGGAAAAGAAATACCTTAAGGAGTGACTGGGCGGGGAAGAACGCAGTTAGCGATGTCAGGCATGTGCACCATGTTGCACATGCACGATAAGGACTGAGTGGGTGGGGAGGGAAGGGGCCAGCCAGGTGCATGATTTGCCAGTTTTCCAAACTGCACAGAACAATAGCAACCAGTTCTATAGAACTGGTCCAAACCAGTAGAATCCCACCCCTGGATAAGTCCACAAATAAATGGTTTTTATAGAGTACAAGCAGTTTGTTCTTTAAATGTAATATTTCTTCAGTTTTAAAAGGAAATATTTGTCCTTTTGGGTAACTATGTACGTGAGTCAGAGAAGGAGACATTTCTATGTTCAGTATGGCAACATGATGCAACAGAACCATGCCATTTCCATTTTTGCTTGAAAAGCAGTCTCTGTGTTGGGGTTCCAACTTTTTTAAAGGATGTTATGGACCAGCATATAACCACAGCTTACACTCTGCAACATATATAGCCTCCTGGCTTTCATGCACACCCAGTTATTCAAAACATTTGCTTGTTTGAATGTTTCAAGCATCCCTTGGGTCATTCAGATAAATGTAATTGCATAAATAAGATTATTGTTCTGCTAAGTATAAAAATGAGAACAGGGTGTTAGAAAGCATTGCAAATGGGAAAGCAGACTAACTCAGAGGGATTATAATGCTATTATACAAATCAATGGCCTGCCCTATCCCCAGAACACTGTGTAATGTTCTGGCCTCCTCCACAGAGTTGCACTTATTAAAGTAGATGGTGGGGTGGTCCTGAAGAAACAAAATGACATGGTGGAATGGAAGAAGGCTGAAGGAAGCTCTTGAGAAGGGTTGCCTGGATTTTGCATTTACCTCTTGAGATTCATTCGACCAAATCGAAACTCCACTTCATCAAGGCTGAGCCAGTGTGCTTATGTCAAAATCCACATAATGAGGGTTAGACAGTATAAGCCACTGTCTAGCAAAATGATTTTTAGCAAGGTGGCCAGAGACATCTGCATGCCCATGGGCCATTTTTCTTAGGTGTTCTTATTCTTTGGAAACAATAGAAAAAGCATAGAAAGCATTGAAGTTCTTTGCAACTTCTTCACAAAAGCTTACCTCTAGGTCACATGATCGTGTGATTACCGGGGGCTGGGCAACACAGTCAGAGTGAAGGCTTAACTCCCTTTTATTGCTCCAGGTAGGGGAGGAATTGCACCTCTCCGGAGCTCAGTTGCTCCTCTGCTCCACTGCCTACTCTTTCCCTCTCCTCCTCCCTCCTTCAGTCATCCTGCGCTCTCTCTCCATCACCAGCCACCCTTCCAAGGCTCGAGGAACCTTCATCCTGCTCCCCGGGTCGCTCCTCTGGGGCCACAGAAGTCACGCCATCCTCCTCCGTCAGCCCTGGCTCCGTCTCGTCCTCCTCCTTGGACCCAGGCTTTGACAGAGACTTGACAGATTGGGAGGGGAAGAAGGAGAATGAGAATGGAATACAGGTAGTCCTCAATTTACAACAGTTTGTTTAGACTGTTCAAAGTTACAATGACACTGAAAAAAAGTGACCTATGACCACTTTTTTACACTTATGACCCTTGTAGCATCCCCATGGCCATGTGGTTTACGTTCAGATGCTTGACAACCAACTCGCATTTGCGACAGTTGCAGTGTCCCAGAATCATGTGATCCCTTTTTGTGACCTTCCAACAAGCAAAGTGAATGGGGGACCCAGATTCACTTAAAAAATGTTGTGTTACTGATTTACAACTGCAGTGATTCACTTAACAAATGTAGATGTTGAAAAAGCAACTTTGGGTTAACAAATGTAGCCACACACAAAAAAAGTCATCAAATGGGGAAAAACCTACTTAACAAATTTATCCGTTAACAACATAAATGTTGGGCTCAATTGTGGTCATGTTGAGGACTGCCTGTAGTTGGCTATATTTTGGGTCTTTGCCCAATTGCTTTTCTCTTAAGGATGCACTGGGGCAGGGGTCGCCAACCTTTCAGACCTCAGGGACCACCAAACTCATAATTTTAAATCCCGTGGACCAGAGACCTTGGGAAAATCCCCAAAAAAGTCTGCAGGAAAATCCCCCACTCTGTTTTCCTACCGATCAATCATTCTTTATTTGGGATCGCAGGATACCATCTCCAGCTCTGTTCTCAGGGGGGGGGGGGAGAGAGAGAGAGAGAGAGAGAGACTTTTGGCTTCATGCAAGGAAAGCAGCAGAAGCAGCAGAAGTCTTTCTTTCTCTTCGCCAGAAATGGGACTTGTCACGCCGGTGCAGCCTCTTGGAGCAGGATGCCTTGCAGGCTCTCAAAGGCTCATTTCTGGTGGAGTTTGGGGGAGAGAAAGAAAGACTTTTGCTGCTTTCCTTGCGTGCAGCCAAAAGCAGAAGAAAGAAGTGGAAAGAAGCAGCCCGGTAGCCAGGCCAGGCATGTGGGCTGAATGGGGCAAGTTCCCCCCCCCTGCCCTTTCCCCCCTCCCCTCATTACCTCGTGTTGTTTGCAATGCAAGCAATGCAAGCCTTATGTTTCCATGGGCCATGTGGGAGGCACAGCCTGGATTTCTTTTGGGGTAATATTTCTCTGCGGACCACCAAAATTTTCTCACAGACCACCAGTGGTCCCCAGCCCACTGGTTGGTGACCACTGCACTGGGGGACTTATTTCAGGGTGTTTACATTTGAACTCTCTTTGCCAGTCTCTTCTCCGGTATCAGATTTGGTTTTCAGAGCATGATGATCAAACCAACGGGTGGGCAGACAGTCTCTTTCTGCCCAAAGCCTCTTTTAACATTTCTTTCTAACATTACATGGTTAGGAAAGAGTAAAAATGATTACAGAACTGCAACCTATTGGAAAAATTCTTTTTTTAAAAAAATATTTTTATTTAAGCATATTTCATCATTGACATCACATTTCCAATCTTTACAGCACTTCAGTATTGATATCACTCATAATTACATAATAGTATATTCATTTTTCTTCCTTTCCACTATATACATTGTTGTTTTTATATCTATATTGTTACATATATATTTTATCTTTTCACAGATATAAATACATATATTTCCCTTTCATCTTACTATCCCTCTTAATTAACCTTTATGCATAATCTTTACCTCTATTCTATAACCATTTGTACCATAAGTTCTAGATCATATAGTATTCTGTTTCTTGTTTGTCTTTTAATTCCATAGTTAGTCTATCCATCTCCGCATAGTCAAGTATCTTTTTTTTCACCACACCCTCTGAGGGAGTGTTGTCCTGTTTCCAATTTTGCGCATAGACAATTCTAACTGCAGTTGTTATGTGGAGGATAATATACTGAATTTTCTTACTTAAATTTCTTTTTATTATACCTAATAAAAATAATTCCAATTTCAACTCGATTTTTTGTGTCTTAACTTCCTCTAGCCATGTCCTTATTTTATTCCAATATTTCCTGGTTTCTTATGCATGTCCACCGCATATGAAAAAATGTATCTTGTTTATGCTTTTACATCTCCAACATTCCACCTATGTATTTGAGAACATTTTCGCTAATCTTGGGTACATGCCAATGATAAAACATTTTATACAGGTTTTCTTTATAGGTTGCCAACACACTGGAAAAATTCTATTGGAAAAGTAACTACTTGTCCCTTCCCCAAAATAAAACCAGATTGAGGTAATATATAACATTTGGGAGGTGGCTAGAGGGGATGGCACAGACTTTAAAAAAATGAAATTTAGTTATTTATTAAAATGTTTATACTGCCCACCTTCCTCTACAAAACAACTCTGCACGGCTATTGAAATATGCCCTTGAGTCAGCGTTACCATCCATGTAGTTTTCATCAGCAATATGAAAACAATTTTGGGGTTAATTTGTTTTTCCCATGGCTATCCATTTCTCAACTTTCCTGGTGGCCTCCTATCTAAATACAAACCTATGTAGACTTTGGAGACCAGTTAAGGGCAAGAAGGTGCATCCTTCTGCTAAGATTTTCTCTAGCTAAAACTTTGGTAGATGGATGTTTTACAAGTGGCTATTATTATTATTATTATTAATCGCACTTTTATACCGCTCCCTCTCCCAGAAAGGGACTCGGGGCGGTGTACAGCCCACTAAAAGCATACAATAAATACATTATAAATACAATTAAAAATAAATTAAATAATCAAATCGGCTGTCTATTAAAATTTAAGTTAAAAATTAAAACTAATAAAACCCTAATTTAATTAATTAAAACCAAAAAACATAGTTACTGGGCCAGGCCGGCCTGTTCGAAAAGCAGGGTTTTTACTGCGCGCCGGAAGGTCAGAATATCCGTCATAGCCCGTATCTCCGGGGGGAGATCATTCCATAGGGAGGGAGCTCCCACAGAGAAAGTCCGAACTCTCGGGGCCACCAGCTGACAATAGTCAGGCGGTGGCACCCCAAGTAGGGCCACCCTGTGGGAGCGTACTGGGCGGCGGGAGGTTGTTGATGGCAGCAGGCGGTCCCGTAAGTACCCAGGTCCCGAGCCATGGAGCACTTTAAATACCATCAGTACCACCTTGAATCGAATCCGGTAGGCCACAGGAAGCCTGCGGAGAAGTGGTGTTACGTGTGCGCCTCGAGGGGCGCCCACGATCACCCGCGCGGCTGCATTCTGAACTAACTGCAACCTCCGGAGACTCTTCAAGGGGAGCCCCATGTAGAGAGCGTTGCAATAATCCAAGCGGGAGATAACGAGGGCGGAGGTGACTGTGCGAAGTGCGCCCAGATCCAGAAAGGGCCGCAACTGGTAAATCAGACGAATCTGATAAAAAGCCCCCCTGGCGACGGCTGCAATATGTTCTTCCAAAGACAGCCGTACATCCAGGAGGACACCCAAGTTGCGTGCCCTTTCCACGGGGGTCAAAACCTCTCCCCCCACAGCCAGCGAAGGAATAAGCTGGCTGTATCTGGGCGCAGGAAACCACAGCCACTCGGTTTTGGCCGGGTTGAGACGAAGCCTGTTACGACCCATCCAACCCTGCACGGCCTCCAGGCACTGGGTCATCACTTCGACGGCTTCGTTGGGGTGGCCCGGGGTGGAGATGTACAGCTGAGTATCATCAGCATACTGATGGAACTCCACCCCAAAGCCACGGATGATCTCACCCAGCGGCTTTACATAAATGTTAAACAGCAGGGGCGAGAGCACCGACCCCTGAGGCACCCCACAAAGCAGGGGCCTTGGGGACGATCTCTGCCCCCCCGTTAACACAAATTGCGAGCGGTCGGAGAGGAAGGAGGAGAACCACCGTAATACGGTGCCTCCAACCCCCAACCCCTCCAACCGCTGCAATAAGATACTGTGGTCGACAGTATCAAAAGCCGCCGAGAGATCTAACAGGACCAGGACAGAGGAACAACCTCTGTCCCGAGCCCTCCAGAGATCATCAACCAACGCGACCAACGCCGTCTCCGTGCTATGCCCGGGCCTGAAGCCCGATTGGAGGGGGTCAAGATAACTCGCTTCATCCAGGAATCGGGGAAACTGACGGGCCACCACACTCTCTACAACCTTCGCAACAAAGCGAAGGTTGGAGACGGGACGATAATTTAATAACAATGCTGGGTCCAGGGACGGTTTCTTGAGGAGGGGCCGCACCACCGCCTCCTTCAAGGCGGTAGGTAGAAGCCCCTCTCTCAAGGAAGCGTTTATAATACCCTGGAACCAGCCTCGTGTCACCTCCCGAGTGGCCAAAACCAGCCAGGAGGGGCACGGGTCCAGCAAACAGGTGGTGGCATTCAGTCCCCCCAACACCCTGTCCACGTCTTCTATAGTAACAGGGTCGAACTCAACCCAACTGGCCTCACCGATATCCACCCCCGCCCCCCCGCCCGGAGATGCCCAGTTGGAGTCCAGCTCGTCCCGAATCTGAGCGATTTTATCCTGCAGAAAACGAGAAAACTCCTCAGCCCGTCCCTGTAAGGGATCCTCCCGCGCTTCCCTCTCTAGAAGGGAGCGGGTCACCCTAAACAGGGCGGCTGGGCGGTTTTCCGCGGACGCAATAAGGGTGGAGAGGTAAGTCCTCCTCGCCACCTTCATCGCCACTAAATACGTCTTAATATAAGATCGTAGAAGTGTTCGGTCAGACTCAGAACGGCTAGCCCTCCAACTGCTCTCTAGGCGTCTTTTCCGGCGCTTCATCTCCCTTAGCTCCTCAGAAAACCAAGGAGCCATTTGGGATCGGCACCGGGTCAGAGGCCGCAAGGGCACGACCCGGTCAAGGGCCCCAGCAGCCACCCTATCCCAGGCGGCAACCAAGCCCTCAACCGAGTTGTGTGTGAGAGCTTCGGGAAATGGCCCAAGCTCCATCAGGAACCTATCAGGGTCCATCAGGCGCCTGGGGCGGTACCATTTTAATGGCCCCGCCTCCCTGCGGTCAGGGGGTGCAGAACGGAAGTCGAGCTTCAGGAGCGAGTGATCCGACCATGACAGGGGTTCTACAACTATATCCCCTATACCCAGATCACTCTGCCACTGATCAGAGACAAAAACCAAATCCAAGGTGTGACCTCCCACGTGAGTAGGGTCCCGAATTAACTGGGTCAGGCCCATGGCCGTCATGGAAGCCATGAACTCTTGGGCAATCCCCGAGGTACCGCCAGCAGATGGCAGGTTGAAATCCCCCATGACCATAAGCCTGGGGGTCCCAACCGCCACGCCAGCTATAACCTCAAGGAGCTCAAGCAGGGCCGCTGCCGCATAGCAGGGAGCCAGGTATGCGACCAGCAAGCCCACCTGAACCTTGGAACCGAACTTCACAAAAAAGAGCTCACACCCGGTCGTCTGAGACACAGTGGCTTCCCTCGGACACAGATCCTCCTTAATAACCACCGCAACCCCCCCTCCCCTCCCCTGGGCCCTCGGCCGATGAAAAACCCGAAACCCGGCTGGACACATCTCCACCAGGGGGACTCCCCCCTCCTGGCCCAGCCAGGTCTCGGTAACTCCCACCAGGTCCGCACCTATACATAGCACACCAGTCACTGTGGTGCCAATAAAATGCGCTTACAAGGTATGAAATATTTTCATCATCCCAAAACTTTGGCTAATGTTATTAGCCAAACTAATGTTATTCCAACTGTTAAACATGGATGGGCAATTAATTTTCCCAAGGACCCACATGAGAAACTGTTATGGAAAGCATGAACCAATAGGGCTGTGAAGGTGCATAGGAATGCATGCACGCACGCACATACTCAAATTGGGAGAGAGGGGAATAGCAGTTGCTTCAAAATAGAAGCAATGCAATTGTATTGCATGCATGATGTACATTTATTGATTTCTAATTTCGGATTGACAGAGATAGAGACAGGGCCAAATGTGATCTGGGGGCCATAAAATCCCATGTCTCCTTTAAACTGTGATGACCCGGAGTGTACCACAAATGTAACAAAAACCAAAATGTAAATAAATATTCTTTAATGCCTTCAACTCGGCTTCACTATTCAATTGTTCACAGTTGGAGATTAAACTCTTTCCAAAATAACATTCCAAACAAAAGAAATACAGTCCAAATTCAAAGAGCAGATAACGAAGCAATAAAATACCAAAAACAAACCACACTGAAGAAAGTTCCATGACAGACCAGGATAATTAATTACAAACTTCAAGAAGATAACCAGGTGTAGCCCATTGGAAGAACGTCAACCAAGATAAACCTCATCCAGGAATAAAATACTCTTAGTTTCCAGCATTTGCTAGCATGCAGGTCCAAACTCTTCTGCAGTTCTCACACCTGCATCCCATGAAGAGGATCAAGGCCTTCTCCTCCCAAGTAGACCATGTCTTTCCCTTATCCTCTCCGCCCTGCGTGCCCTAGGCTGGATAGGGGATGGGCCTGGGTCCTCCTCTGCCTGCTCAGCCGGTCTCTGCCCTTCCCAGCCTTCTCCACAACCTCTGGAGCCACCCTTCCACTCCCTGTTGGCTGTTCCTCCTCTCCCTCAGAGTCAGTCTCCACTACAGGCATGACAAACAAAGAGAAAAAGTAGACCCAGGAAATTACAGTCAGCCTGGAATCAATACCTAGAAAGTCCTGGAGAAGATCATCAAGCAGTGGGTTTGTAAGCACTTAGAGAAATTGAACAAGATGATTAGTAGAAACCAGCCTGGGTTTATTAAAGAAAGGCCATGCTGGAGAAATCTTATAGCTTTTTTTTTACCAAGTAACAGTGACTGGGAATGCCATGGAAGTAGCATATTCGATTTCAGTAAGATATATGATAAAGTTGACCTTCGCCTCCTTTTTGATAACATCAAAGAAGATGAGATGCAAGGTTCTGTGCTGAGATAGAAAAAAAACCAGACACCCGAGTAAAAGGAAGTTAATATCTGGCTTGGTAGCTGTATCTGTGAGATGATTCTGGGTGTCCTGATGGTTCTCAGATTAAATATGACTCAGCAGTGGGCTGCAGCTGCCCAAAAAATCAATACGAACTCAGGTTGCACCAAAAGACGTATAATGATCATGTATGATCAGATAGAATTGAATGTATCTAGCCCTGGGAATGGAGAAACCTTGCTTATGTTCACTCATATGGCCTTGGTCATTTACCAGCTGGATTATTTCAATACAGTCGACATGGGGCTGCCCTTAAAGACCATCAAGAAGTTACAACTGATCCAGAATGTGGCAGCACATGCACTGATGGGTTCAACTCAGTGGTGTATTCATTTTTTTTTTTACTACTGGTTCTATGGGCATGGCTTGGTGGGCGTTGTGTGGCTTGGTGAGCATGGCTTTGTGGGTGTGGCAGGGGAAAAATACTATAAAATCTCCATTTCCACCTTACTCCAGGGGAAGAATACTGTAAAATCCCCATTCCCTCTCCACCCTACTAACCTGCTTTCCAGCTCCATTCTCCTGTGCAGGACAACAAAAGAAGACCCATCCAATCCGCTGGGACTCAGGAGGCAGAGAATAGATGGGGGCAGGGCCAACCAAAGGTGGTATTTACTGGTTCTCTGAACTACTCAAAATTTTCACTACCGGTTCTCCAGAATCTGTCAGAACTGGCTGAATACCACCTCTAGTTCATCCATATTACACCTCTGTTCCATGTCTTTCTAGATGCAATTCAAGGTTCTGCTATTATCTTCCAAGCCCTATATGGACCATATTATTTGCAGAATCAGCTATCCCTAAAGACATCTGCCAATCCCATAAGATTGGATAGAGTAGACATGATCCTAGTCCGTTCCCTTACGTGCGGCCATCTAATGGGACTTAGGAAGTGTGCCTGTTCTGTGACAGCCCTGCCCTATGAAATATCCTTCTCCCTTGGCAGAATCCCACCTACTCAATTTCCAAAAAGAACTTAAGATCTGGTTTCCTCTACCCTCCTCCAAGCACTGTGATGTAGTAAGACCGTGAAATGAATTTTTGTGAGCTCCATGAAAATGTAGCTGGGGTGGCAGTTAGGGTTTTTGAAAATATTTTGTTTTAAAAAAAATTTTTTTAATTGTAAATGGATATCATTTGATCTTTTGGCTGTGAGCCACCCAGCATTTAGTATAAGATGGCTGGCTATTTAAATGTTATAAACAAACAAAGGATTAATGAATTGTTAAGGGAAGAGGGATTCAGAAAAAAATTACTCAGTCCTGGGAAAGAAGAAAGCATCTTTCAAGAATCTGTTATTATACTCTACAAGAGTGGTGTCAAACTGAAATAGAAATAGGGGGTACTAAACCATGTGTAAGACTGCATATTGATTTTTTTAAAAAAACACACATTTATATATTTCTTTTTTATGGTAATACATCAACAAATTAAAATCAGATAGGAATTAGATATAATTAATACATATAAAATAAACGTATTACTATTACAAATATCACTATGGATAGTGTGTGACTTCCTCAATCTCGGTTCCTCTTCCAGAGGCCTGGGAGTTTGAGGGTTCTGTTCCTAACACAGCACTCTTTTAGACAAAAAGGACACATGTTGTTCCTAGGATCTATTGGAGCCACCTCTCAGCTTAGGAGTTACTGCCCCAAGTGCTTTTACCATCATGGGAGTCTCTCTTCCTGATGTTGTTGTCACTTGGCACTGCTACATCTGTCACTACTGCTATCTTCTGGTCCTTGTTTACTATCGCAATGTCTGGTTGATTGGCCAATACCTGGTTGTCTGCTGAGTCTGATATTCCACGGAATCTTAGCTCTGTTAGTTCCAACATTCTGTGAGATCTGCCATCTGGATTTAGGAGGGTCTAGCCCATACACTGTGCAAATGTTCCTGTACTCAGGAACTGTGCAGACAACAGATATAAGTATAAACACGATTATTAATACATGAAATGGATATGAATAAATGGGAACATTTGGACAGGGACGATAGGCATGCTGCTGCACTTATGCAGGCCTCTTACAGACCTCTTAGGAATGAGGTGAGGTCAACAGTCAACAGTCTGTGGTGTTGAGTAGTTTTACATCATCAGCAAAGAGAATGCAGTTACTTTTAATATGATCACAAAGGTCATTTATGTAAAGTATGAAGAGAATTGGTCCTAGAATGCTGTCTTGGGGGATACCGCTGTTAACAGGTACAGGATTTGATAGGGTGCTCCCTATTTTGATTATTTGTTGCCTGTTTGACAGGAATGCAGCTATCCAATTATGCAGGGGTCAGAGATGCCATAAGATTTTAGTTTTAGAAGTAGTTTGTCGTGTACCACTGAATAAAAAGGCTTTATGTCTATGTACATTGCATCTATTGCTTTGCCCTGATCGAGTTGTGTAGTCTATATGTTTCTGCGGTGTGGGAGTTGCAGGTTACAAGATAATTTTTTTCTGAAACCAAATTGTTTGGTAGAGAGTAGGTTGTTTGTCTCTAAGTGCAAGGTAATGGATTGGTTAATGATTGATTCCATGACTTTGCAGGTGATGCAAATATTCAGATGTTCCTGTGCAAAGCTACTTGGTTGCATCATTCAGTGTATGCTGTTCTTGCCTGCCTCTTACATCCTGCCACTATGTGTTGGGACTGTTGTTGAGGCCACTCTGCACAGTCTGGACCTTGGGTCCTGTGTAGTGTGGTAGACCCCCACTCCTATGGATCTAACGCTTAATGCCTGTTCTTGTGCTGCTATGCTTTATGTCTCAGTGCTGGGTTTTTTGGTCCAACTTTTTCTAGGCAAAGGTGCTTTTTCAAGAGGCAGCTGGCCTTTCTGGGGGGTTTTGGAAGACATTTTGCTTCTCATGAGAAAGCACCTTTGGGACAGCCATGACCTGGAAGACTGAGAATCTCTATAGACATCTAGGCATTAGTAGAATTTCCCAATGTCAGCCACCTTAGCTATCTGTTGGTGGTACATCACATAGAGAATCTTGTTTTGCCATGGCACTTCCTTAACTTGGTCATTCTCCCATGTTTGCTATTACCTCAGGCATTCTCTCAACAATTTGTCTTGGATGCCATTTTACTAATATACTCCTAAATATTCTGTGTTTCATCCTGGACAGTGGCTTTGACATTCATTAGAGCCTGCCTGCCCTCTTTCCAGCTGGTAGATAGTCTCTGGGTATTGGATGATGTGGAAACCTCCATACATTGTGAGGAGTTTCTAAGTCATCATGTTAGCAGCTTCCATATTCTCCTTCAGCCAGCTCACTATACTAGCAGAGTATCTGATGACTGGCAGGGCATATGTGTTGATGGCATGGATCTTGTTCATCCTATTGAGTTGACTCTTTAAGACATGTCTTATACTTTGGTGGTACTTGGATGCTGCTATCTTTCTTGCCTCCACATTTATTTATTTATTTTATTTATTTTTATTTGTCAATTGCTTACAAGATAATAGGCATAAGTAAAAACATAGTTATGAATACATGGATACATATAAGAATGAATATATATATATATATATATATATATATATATATATATATATATATATATGCAGGTCTTGGTGTGTTCGGGTCTTTTCCTGTGTAAGATTGAGACTATCTGGGCAACGTTTCCATGAGATCTCACTCGCCATCTTCAGGCTGGTGCTTTCGGCTTTGTGCTTGTGCGAGCAAAGCGTGATCTGAGCTGCTGTCTCCCTATATATACTGGTGGGGAGGTTGGCTGTGTTGTCATTTCTTGATTGGTTGATGGAGTTGATGTTTGCAGATTGGCTGGCTTTTTCTTAAGAACATGTGTGGCTGAGGTATTGGCTGTGTGTCTATCAGCCTCCTGTGTTGTAACGACTTGGGCAATGGGCTGTGTGATGACCTTCTGAGTTCTATTGTTTTGACATCCTGGGTCTTGTGCTGTAATCTCCTGGGTCATAATGACTTGGGTAATGGGCTGTGTGATGACCTTCTGAGTTCTAATCTTGTGACCTCCTGGGTCTTGTGCTATAATCTCCTGAGTCGTAATGACTTGGGTAATGGGATGCCGGATAACCTTCTGAGTTCTAATCTTGTGACCTCCTGGGTCTTGTATTATAATCTCCTGGGTCATAATGACCTGGGTAATGGGCTGTGTGATGACCTTCTGAGTTCTAATCTTGTGACACCCTGGGTCTTGTATTGTAATCTCCTGGGTCGTTGGCTGTGTTGCAACATCCTGAGGTTTTGTGGTGTAGCCTCTTGAGTTCTGTGATGTGATATCCTGAGCGGGTGGCTGTGATGTGATGTTCCAGGTTTTCATCTGGCTCCGAGTTTGAGGCCTGGCTCTGTGTTCATGGCGTGTGTCAGTATGTTTGGTTTGGGGGTCGGGGTGTGTGGCAGCTGGTGATGCAGCTGTGGTCTGGTTTCTGGATGGTGGGTTTGGGTTTGAGTCTGGTAATATGTATGTATGTATGTATGTATGTATGCGTATATATATATACATATATTGTATGTATATATATACACATATACATATATATTGTGTGTGTGTGTGTATATATATATATATATATATATATATATATATACATACATACATACACCATAAATAAAAAAAATCATTAGGACAGGGATGGTAGGCACATTGGTGCGCTTATGCACGCCCCCTACAGACCTCTTAGGAAAAGGGTGAGTTCACTAGTAGACAGTCTAAGGTTAAAGATTTTGGGGTTTGGGGAAAAAACCACAGAGTCAGGTAGTGTAATCCAGACATTGACCACTCTGCTGCTGAAGTCGTATTTCCTGCAATCAGGTTTGGTGCGATTAACCTTGAGTTTATATCTATTGTTTGCTCTAGTGTTGTTATGGTTGAAACTGAAGTATTCATTGACAGATAGGACATTGCAATGTATGATTTTATATACTATACTTAGATCGGACCGAAGGTGGCATAGTTCTAGGTTTTCTAGGTCTAGAATTTTGAGTCTTGTGGCATAAGGTATTCTGCAATGAGTAGAGGAGTGGAGAAATCTTCTTGTGAAATATCTTGGTTTCCATGTGACTATGGGATACCAAGGTATTTATAGCTGGTCTGTATGTGTGCTATGTGACTCACTGGTACTTACACACAATCAGTCTTAACTTCATTCCTCCTCTTGACTATCATCTGGGTAAACTTCTCCAGTCTAAATGACATCCCATCACTGTAGATCCATGTCAGTTGGATTGGCCAGTCATCTTGTTCACTGTTTTTAGGTTTTTTTAGCCAGTAGGTGTAGATCATGTGCATTATTTAGGCAGTAGGTGTGAATCATGACAGTGAGAACAATTAACCAGTGGAATGACTTGCCTTCAGAAGTTGTGGATATTTCATTGCTGGAAGTTTTTAAGAAGAGATTGGACATTCCATTTGTCTGGAATGATATAAGGGTCTCCTGCTTAAGCAATGGGTTGGACTAGAAGACCTCCAAGATTCCTTTCATCTCCATTATTCTATATTCTGTATAACTGGATCAAATGTACTGTCCAGCTCTTCATGTTCTTGACCACTTTTGGATGACTGGTACTATGATGGTGACTGGTTCCTATTCTAGGAGATTGATGTGGTCTGCTCTCAGGCCCAGCAGCCATTTTGCATTGATATTATGTGTTTTTTTCTTTCTCCCACATGCTCTTCCTTTACTGCTCAGTTCCTGCTGTTACTAAGTTGTTGCACTGCAGTTGGGAGTACACCTTGGACAACTATTTGAGGAACAAGGCATAGCTCAAATGACGATTAGCAATGTTTAGCAATAAAGTGTTTTTAATTAATATACATGTTTTTAAACACACAATGCTATTATTCACTTAATAGACCACAATATAATGTAAACATAACTTTTATCTGCACTGAGAAACCAAAAAAATCATATGATTCACTCTGCTACAATATTCACTTTATTGTAGCGGTCTGGAATCAAACCCATGTATTTTTAAAAAGCATCTAGATCAGCCCCTTTCTTTCATTTCTTCCCCTTCCTTCCTTCTTTTCTGTATACATTCTGAACTTATTTAAGTTTCAATTGCTATTAATTTTTAATAATTGATTTTTTCTATAAAGTTGCCAACAATCAAGGATGTTATACAACCCCACACATAGCAAATATTAATTAAACCTATTTTGGAAGGAGAAGGAAAATTAATTCAATCTTTTTTGGAGGGAGAAGAGAAATTATTTCAATCAATCAGAATAGAGCTGGAAGGCACCTAGTCCAATCCCTTGCTCATATCCTACACCAGTGATGGTTAACCTTTTTGGCACCGAGTGCCGAAATTGGAGCCTTTGCACATGCTGGAGTGCTGGAACCTGAAAGAGAGCAGCTGGCTGGTGCGCATGTGCTTGGCAACCAGCTGCTCTTCTGGGTTTCATCACGTGCATGCGCTCCAGCCAGCTGCTCTCTTCCGGGTTCCAGCACATGCATGCATGCATGCTGGACCAGTTAAGTCTTTGGAGACAGGCTGGCCAGTGCACACGTGCATGACGGAATCCAGAAGAGCAGCTGGTGATGGCGTGCATGCCCACAGAGGGGGCTCTTTGTGCCATCTCTGGCACGCATGCCATAGGTTCGCTATCATGGTCCTATACCATTTCAGACAAGTGACTGTCTCTTCTTTCAATCTGTTTTGGAGGAATGTGATTCTTTTGTGAATTGGAGGCTCTTGAGGATGAAGCAGGTCAGCTACCAGTGTAAATCTGCCTGCCTGCTGCCCTGGGGAAAAGGCTCAGCTTAACTGCAATAGTGAAGGTGACTTGGCCCTGCTGCAACTCAGACTGAGAGGGAATGCTTGTCCTGGGGGGTTCCTGGCTGGGTACTCCTCCTGCTCCTCCAGGGTGTGCCAGGACAGCACTGAGCAGTGCTTGCTCCTGCTGTTAAACCAAGGTGGTGAACTCATGCAGGGTGGTAATCAATTAGACATAGACATAGAATATTCTATTATTTAATTTTAAAATGTAATATTACCCATGTTTTATTATATTTTTATTTTATTTTGTTAAATATTTCTCAATTGCATTTGAATCCACTTCGGTCCACACTTGGGAATGTTGTGGACTGCATGTTTGATACCTCTGCCCTACAACAGTAGAGGGCATTCCTGAAGCCCAGTCTGATCGTGCTTTCTGATCTCAAAGTTGTGACATTTAAAAAGTGTTAGTTAATTATTAGTTATTATTCCTTATCTGGCCTACAGGTGCTTTAGAAAATATCTTGACCCCTTCCTCTTTGTGGCAGTTCTACTCTATGGACCCTCACCAGGAATACTTTTACACCACGTGAAGTCTTAGTACCACTTTATAATGCTTTGGTAAGGCCACACTTGGAATACTGCATCCAGTTTTGGTCACCATGATGCAAAAAAGATGGTGAGAAAGAGTGCAGAGAAGAGCAACAACGAAGATTAGCTGACTGAAAGCTAAAACATATAAAGAACAGTTGCTGGAATTGGGTATGTCTAATCTAATGAAAAGAAGGGCTATGGGAGACATGATAGCAATGTTCCAGTATCTCAGGGGCTGCCACAAAGAAGAGGGAGTCAAGCTATTCTCCAAAGCACCTGAGGGCAGGACAAGAAGCAATGGATGGAAACTAATCAAGGAGAGAAGCAACCTAGAACTAAGGAGAAATTTCCTGACAGTTAAAACAATTAATCAGTGAAACAACTTGCCTCCAGAAGTTGTGAATGCTCCAACACTGGAAGTTTTTAAGAAGAGATTGGATAACCATTTGTTTGAAATCCTATAGAATTTTCTGCCTAAACAGGGGGTTAGACTAGAAGACATCTAAGGTCCCTTCTAACTGTGTTATTCTATTCTATTCTACCTCAATCTAAGAGCAGTGGAAACAGCCTGCTTCCTGGAGTAGTGAGTTTTTCAAGCAAAGGTTGGGCAGACTTTTTTGAGGGGAGATATGAGGTTTCCTGCCCTAAGAAGGGGTTGGACTACATTTCTAAGATACTTTCCAATCCTATTGGTTTTTTTTTTAATGCTTGCAGAACATTAAAATAAAATCAATGAATAGAATTGGCTGGAATCTTGGGAAATTAGTCAAGAGATTTGGCTATCCTTGAATAATATCTTGGGTATGATTGTAGATGCCTACTTTTTGGAGTCTATATTAATGTGAAAGATCATGTTATGGCAACAGCTGCCTGAAAAGGTTGTCAACCCTGCAATACTCTACCTTAAATATTACCAAGATGTGGTTAAAGCAAAGCTGCACAACACAATTTGGAATCTATTTCTAAAAAGCATCAGATGTAGTTGCCAGTTTAAAAATCCTTCCCTCTCATGTGTGTCCAGCTTTTCTGAATTTCAGATTATGCAGACACATTCAACTAGCTGAAAATAAGGTTTCAAAATTATATAGTACATTGTTAAAGTCTCATGCCATCAAAAAATAGTGCAGGGAAAAATGAAGAAATTCTTTTACATCATGGGGGAAAAATACATACACCTTCTTTGTTCACTGATGCAACCAAAACACCGAGGAGTTATTATAATGTGTAGTCCCTTGATACAGACTTTTATTTCATGCAAATTACTATGATTAAGAATCAAATACTTTTTTTTTCTATTTTCACACATTACTTAATCAATGTGAAGTACTGTGTAAAAATTGCATCTCCTCATAACAGTGATTTTGACCAAGTCAAGTGTTGCTGCTAGAATTCTAATCCAGACTTGTGATTCAATTATCATGTGGAGACTTTCTAAATTCAAATTAAGTTTACTAAAGAAATTTAAAAACATGCTTAGTAGTATCAATATAGATAACTTGTGAGATACTCTCGGAGAAACTCCCTTTTGCAAGAAAATAAATATACTGAAGGTGGGTGTTACAGAAACTTTGCAAACAGGAAACAGGAAAGTTTAGGTATTTTCATTAAGATTTATACCTATCTGATAACACAGAGCTGATTCATGGACTCTTTCTCTTCTACTTCATTTTCTTTTTTGTTGCATTCTTTGACTATGGAAACCTGTCCTAAAATATTCTGCCATAAAGATTGCCAATGATCTTGAGCAAGTCATTTTCTATCCCACTTCTCAGGATTGATAAACAGGGTTTTTCTTAAAAAAAAAAAAAAAAGGAAATTGACCTTTTTACATTGACCTCAGGTCTTGGAGGAATAGTGGGATAAAGCATGTGTAATTTTTATTTATATAATTACAGATTCATAGAAGTGGTAGAGATCATTTTTACCATTATAGTAATCCTCGACTGTTCAATGTTGCAACAACACTAAAAGAAATAGACTTACAACCGGACCTCTTGCAACCTTTGCATCATCCCCATGGTCACATGATAAAATTTTGGGCACATGGCAACCAGCATTTATTTATGACGATCGCAGTGCCCCGATATCATGTGATCGCTATTTGCAATCTTGCAAGACAGCTTTTGATAAGCAAAGACAATGGGGGAACCAGATTTGCTTAACAATTGCAGAATTTACTTAACTGCAATGATTCACATAACAACTGTAGCAAAAAGATCATAAAATGGGGTGAAACTCACTTAACAACTGCCTTGCTTAGCAAAGAAAATTTTGGGCTCAATTGTTGTCATAGGTTGAGGATTATATTTGCAGTTTTAACAACACAGAACAAATTGATAATATTATTTACCATAATTTGGGAATTTGAATAGCCTGCCTGAAATGTGTTCTAGGAAGCCTTGGTTCAAAGTTTGAATGCAAAGGGTATCAACCACATATTCACCAAGAAGCATTAAATATATTGTCAACCACAATCTGTCTTTTTCAAATGAAACTAAGCTACTGACGTATCTTACAGAGTTAATGTAAAGATAATTAGTAAAATATGCATGCAGACATGAAACAAGTTATATTATTCTTACTGGGCACTTAAGCTTACATAATCTTGTTTATGGAAATCATTAATGAAAAACAGTGTCATGAATAGTATTGGAAGAATTGGTGAGAGAAACAATTCCAACAAAATGCTTTTTGCTTTATAGTTTGAATAATCAGAATTAAACACCTACTGAAATGAGTAAGTCAAAGTGTCTTTCCAGATGACCAGCTCAAGACTTTGTCCAAACCAACGCTGTTGCAGTGTAACATACTTTCAAATTAAGATTAGAAAAAGTGCTTCTTGTCAGCACATATTTAAGCAATATTGCATGGTATTAGAATTGATAGCACTATATTTTGCTCACTTTAGAAAGTAAGGAATATTAGAGCTTGGTTTCAGACTTCCTTTCTTATAGACCAAGCTGGAAACAAGGAATAAGAATTCAACAGTTCTGATGAATAGCATTTATTAGAACAAAGGTCACAGTTACAATACAAGAATTCCAGCAAGTGCCCTATTTTCAAATGGGTTGTTATATGTGTGTGTGTGTGTGTGTGTGTATGTGTGTGTGTGTGTATCTTTGGTTCTTCGGGTTTTCTCCTGCGTAGAATTGGAAAACCTGAAGAACCAAAGATCCACATACAAATACCCACGAAAACCTCCGAAAACACACACACACACACACACACACACACACACACACACACATATGCATATCTGAGTGGCAAAACATTTGATTTCTCCCACTTTTTCTATCTAGCAGGCTGGAAGTTTGTGAAGGAATAGCAATCTGCATCTGTTTGTTGTTTTGATAACTGCCATTCCTATCAATGCAAGTAACTCTTGCATTTGTTGAGTCCACTAATGCTGAATGAAAGACTTACAACCTTCAAAGTTCACCAATTAATTAGGAATCTTATCACCTGACTGAAGGTCCCACCCTCATTTCATCTAAACATATATAAGTCTCAGGAGTGCCAAAAAAAAAAAAAAGTCATCCCCTTCAACAGAGAGTAAGGAAAAGAGCTGTTTGTTCTCTGTCCAGTCCTTTTGTTTGTAACTAAATGACTGTCTGAGAACATAGATTGTAAATAGAACTTTTTAGAACCCTGCTGGGTGGACAGTGAAAGGAATTGTGATTGAATGGGTGAATGCTGTTAACAGAAACTTTTATAGCTAAGCTCAGAAGAGGTGGAAAGTGGGTGATGTAGAATCAATTGAGCATCCAAGGGAATTTATTCCAAGGAGCATGGAATGAAACTTGGAATAAAATAGAGTTTCTCTAAAACAAATACCTCCCTACAGGAAGGGAGAAAAGCTATGAAATATCCAGACATAGAATTGACCTCACCCCTTTCCTAAGAGGTCTGTAGGGGGCGTGCATAAGCGCACCAATGTGCCTACCGTCCCTGTCCTATTGTTTCTTTTATTTTTTTTGTATGTATCCATGTATTCATAACTATGTTTTTACTTATATCTATTATCTTGTAAGCAATTCACAAACCAAATAAAATAAAAAATAAATAAATAAATAAAATAGAATGATACCACAAATGATTCATTTCTAAGAAAAAAATGGTTATGTTCATACTGCAAGAGCACAAGGAGGAAGGGCACAAATAAATTGGAATATCTTCTGAACAATAACTGAAACTACTAATACATTTTGGGCCCAATAGAGTATTCAAGTGATGCAATAAAATAGTCTCAATATCAGACAGTGAAAAAATAAGGAATAATCTAGTCTCTTAATGCACATTTCTGTTTAAAACTTGTTTTTTTTTCTTCCCTCGCTTTTACTACATGACATATGGACAGTTTTGGCTTCTTTTCACATCTGGGTTGTACGTGTAATATATATTTTATAATGTTGTGATTATAGCAGTTTTCATTGTAGAACACATGCTTTCTCCTAGCAGTAGGGCGTGCCTAAGCGTACCAACGTGCCTACCGTCCCTGTCCTATTGTTTCTTTTATTTTTTTATTTTTCTTATATGTATCCATGTATTCATAACTATGTTTTTACTTACACCCATTATCTTGTAAGCAATTGACAATAAATAAATAAATAAATCAAATAAAAATAAATGCTTCTATTTCACGTAGAGAAAATCATGCTATTCTAAAAGTCTCCAAAAGGACTTTAAATTCAGCTCAAATTAGGTTTGCTGATAAACTTGAGTACAAAAGGGACTAGAGCAGGGTTTCTCAACCTTGGCAACTTCATCTCCCATGATTCCCCACCCATCATGGAGCTGGACTGCAGTATTCTGGGATAGTGGTCTCCAACCTTTGCAGCTTAGTGCCCCCGTGGGAGTAGGGGAGTGGGGAACTGGGCCGCATGAGCAGTGAGCCAATGTACATGCACATAAAAGTTGAGCTGTACACATGTATTTGCACACTGACCTATTCTTTGCATGGCCATGTTGCAAATAGGCCACAACCCATTGTGAATAGGCCACGGCCCAGTAGTAGGCTGTGGCCTGGGGGCTGGGGACCCTTGTTCTAGGACAGTGATGGCTAACCTTTTCTCATCGCATGCCGAATGTGCGTGCACATGAGTGCCCACATATGTGCCTGTACCCATAATGCAATGCTCATGTGACCCCCTCACCCCCTGTGCATGCACGTGTGACCCCCCTGCACCCCCCGTGCATGCACACGAATCTCTCATATATGCGTCTCCCCCCACGCAAGTGCAGCAGATACCCAACAATCAGCTGGCTGGTGGGGGTTGCACACGCATGCGCAGTGGGTCTGTTCCAGGCGAACTCTCACGTGCCGGCAGAAATGGCTCTGCGTGCCATTTCCAGCACACGTGCCATAGATTTGCCATCACAATTCTAGGAGATGAATGCCAAACCTTAAAGCAGGTTAAAGTAAATTAATTTGAAATGGAGAGTGAAAACAACAGTTTTCAAAGAAAAGAAAGTTACCCGGGGCCTTCATCTAGGAAGAAACTTGCCTTACTGTGGAACACTCTTTTCCTATTTTATTCCAAAGCCTAAGAATCCTGAAAATCTATTTATCCTTTCCTAGGACTAAGCACCACTGATCATACCAAGACTCACATCTGTTCAAACCTGCAGAAAATTGTTCTGTCATGCAACCCTACCCCTATATGAAAGCAACCATGGGGGAATTATTTCTGTGTAAACATGATAGAATCAGGCTATTACGGTAATTTGGCAAAAACTGGTTCCTTTTATTTGTTGCCTTTTCTTCATTCACATAATTTGTCTCTCATTTTTCCTTGTCAAATATTGCTCTTTTTAAATCTTTGGCTATAAATGCAAACGGTTCTCTGAAACATTTGTTTCATGATGTTTTCTACCTTTCAATAATTTAACATTGTTGGATGATATGCAGATAAGTTTGAAACAAAGTTATGCACACGCAAAAGCAGCGATAATAAAATAGCTACAAGAATAAATTATACTGTATAAGCAGCATACAAACAGAAGCAAAAATTAAGTGATATTTTAAAGCAATCAAAGAAATGCCCAAGAAAATAAGTAGTTCCTTATTTGCAGCTCTAAAAAGGGGCCCAATGTACGAGCAATCTAGGGAGGACATTCCAGGCATAAGAGACAACAAGTTTATACACAAAAGTGTACAATATATAAAACCAGGGATGTGACATTCTTCACAGTTCTTTGATGTACTTAGACATATCATTGCAGGTTTCTTTCTTTTCTTCCCTCCCAAATAGGAGGTTTAGTAACGAGGGATTATCTCTTGATCTGGCTATAGCAACTGACCACATTAGCAACCACATTGTCAAGGAAGTGTCCTAGATTTTTTTTGTCTGTGACAAAAATTCTCTTACAGGAGGATGGAAACTTCACTAAAACTAGAACAGCTAAAGATAAGTTCATGCATGCAATGGCTAGAGAATGAACCAAGAGCCTCTTTCTGAGAAACCACTGAAGAAGTTCCTGATTTGCTTTATTGAAGAAAAGTAGCTTCACGACTCCTGTGTTGTCTAATGCCACAAGTGAACAACATGAACAGAACTGCATGCTGATCCCTGAATCTCCAGATCCTCCAGATGTTATTTTCCAATTTTAGTGTCAATACAATTATAAAGAAAATATATTAAGGGCATGATTGGAGAATAATCATATAACCACATTTAACTTTGTATCTATCTTGACACTGGAGGAGGAGAGGAGGAGGAGGAGGAGGAGGAGGAGGAGGAGGAGGGGAGGACAAAAACCACTTTAATGTAAATTTCAGTTCAACGTGCATGTAAATGTAATCAAACCCAATTCACTTTTGGATTAGACAAGTCCATTATTTTTTACAACATGACTTTGAATTATTATTTAGTTCAGAGGAAGTTGAACATCCAGCTACCCAGCTATGGGCAGACTAAGATTTGTCTTATTTCCTAATCTTGCTAAGAAACTGTAGCTTAGAAATAGAACTTATGTTCTGAAGGTTGCAGAGTTTAATTCATTGCATTTCCAGAGACAGCTGTGGAAAGGGTCCGGTCCAAGACACTGAAAAACCTCAACCTGAGATGGCCCAATTCTCTATAAGACATCTTCCTATATATGATGAATGGTTGCGGGAACTGGGTAAATCTAGTCTAATAAAGAGCAGAACTAGGGTGGCATGATAGCAGTCTTTCAATATTTTGAGGGTTTTGACCTATTTGCCAAAACACCTGGAGTCAGGATAAGAAGAAACAGATGGAAGCTTATCAAAGAGAGATCCAACTTAAAGTTAAGGAGAAATTTCCTGACTGTAAGAACAATCAGTGAATGGCTTGCCTCCAGAAGTTGTAGGTCCTCCATCACTGGAGGTTTTCAAGAAGAGACTGGACAACCATTTGTCTGGAATGGTGTAGGACCTCCTACTTGAACAGGGGGTTGGGCTAGATGACCTTCCCCCGCCCCAAGATCCCTCCCAACTCTGTTATTCTATATTAGAATACATTTCATTTTGTTGCCTTTTTGATAGAAGAGGATTCTAATCAGGCATATAAGATCAGAAATTTGTCAAATCTGATCGTGGAAAGAATTTAATTTCTTTTAGAAGGTGAGTGGGATTTGCTTTCTCTCTTTTTAACATTTAAAAGGAGGGGTGTGTATATAACAATGCCAGACTCTTGAAGAAGTATTGTTTCTATTCCTGGTGGCAGTAAAATGCCCAAATTCACTCTTATCAGGATTCTTAGTTCCAGTTGGAAATGGACAATACTTTGCTCCTCCACAGAGAGTTGAAAAGAGTATGCTAAGACCCACCATCATCTATGGGACACATTCTCATTCTTTCATTCCACTATCGTACCTGGCCAATAATTTTTTGTTTTGATGCTATAGAAATCTCCAAATCCTATTGGATAAGATATGATCAGCTGGAAAAGCCTATATATGTCCCATTCAGTCATTTTTAAAAACCTGTTTGTTTATGAGCTTTTTTTAAAAAAAGAATCCTGAGATTCATCTAATGCTAAATCCTTCCCCTGAATGCCCATTGGTTATTTCTTAATTCTATTCAACCTGAGCAATGTATCTCAACCTTGGCAGCTTGAAGATGAGTGGATCTCAGCTCCCTGGGGTATTCTGGGAGTTGAAGTCCACTCATCTTCAAGCTGCCTGGCAGAGGTGGTATTCAGCAGGTTCTGACCAGTTCTGGAGAACCGGTAGTGGGAATTTTGAGTAATTCAGAGAACTGGCAAATACCCACCTCTGACATCTATTCTCTGCCTCCCGAGTCCCAGCTGATTGGCTGTTGCCCTGCCCAGGAGAACAGAGCTAGAAAGCAGGTTAGTGGGGTGGGGAGAGAATGGGATTTTTCAGTATCCTTCCCCTGCCATGCCCACCAAGCCATACCCAAAGAACCAGTAGTAAAAAAATTTGAATCCCATCACTGCTGCCTAGGTCAAGAAACACTGAGATAGAGAGTGGTACATTTGTGTTCATCCCAAGCTTGTTGCTTTAAGGCTTGCGTTTCAAAATGTCCAACCCCCAATCTCCCTGCCACTAATGCCAGGTGAACTTTGTGCCTGCTTCATATTTCTCTCCAGACAGACCTGATAAAAGCATTATTGGGCAGATTCAAAAGCAAAGCATAAAACCAGCATAGCTAATTTAGGCTAATTAGTATGGCGGAAGCTGCGCCTTGTACTTCAGAGGTTCCCAGGCCCTCCTGGGCCTCCACCTGATCGCCTTGTCCAGCAGCAAACCCAGGAGGCACTGCCAATTATATCATAACCTCTTCAAACACCAAGCTACTCCAGCTAATTTTATCCTATTAAACAGGCGGAAGGATTCAGAAGAAAGGTTCTCCCCCAAAAGCTTCAATTACCAGTTTTCCTGATTACCATCTTAACAATCCTATATGCTTGAGTTAAATACTTCTCTCTCTTTTTTTATTTGCTTAGTGTTGCTTTCTTCGTTGAGATGAAATGTGTGTATTAAGTGCATGTCTTTTCAACTCTAACGAGTGACATTAATAAAGAAATAGGGTGAGGGGAAGAGAGGCTCTTTTCTTATTAGCATGATTAATCAAAGTCAAGTTTAGAAGTGTTCAAAGGCAAATGTGATCGGAAAAAGGGGTATGAACATCTCTGCGCATCTTAGCGTTTTCAACAGCCCAAGGTAAGCCCCAATAATATCTGATGTCTCAAGAGAAGATACATAAATAAGCAAAAGTTTGGCAGAATGATGGTGGGGGCAAGGAAGGATAAGAAGGGAGAGAGATTACCGCAGCCCCAAGTGGTTCTAGTAAGTAAATCTGATAGTGTTAATAGGTATCAAGAGACATGGTAAATAAGACCATTCCTTTGGTTTTAACTAAGAGGCACCTTATCTGTTAGCCTGGCCATTTCCTGGAGAGCAGACTAAGTAGTGGATGACTGTAATTGTCCCCACTGCTGATTTCCCAGGAGTCCATATTCCTGACGCACTGATTTCCTAGTGCAAATCATATAGCTGATCAATTATTAATTGATTATTTTGTAAAATTAGCATGTATAAAGGATCTGAGTGTTAGGGTTCACGTTCTAAAAGATAGAATCACATTCTATCTTTTAACTTCCTGCAATGATTCTATGAGATGGACTTGTATTAATTTCGCCTATTGGTTATTAATTTTGTACAAGATTGGGGTAGCATGCTTATAGTTACCTAAGAAACAAATTTCAAATTTATACCAGAAATGTATTTGAACCGGGCACTCACTGGAACATAACTCAGTCTTTTAACCATTTCACACACATTTGCCTGTCCATGGCAATCCTCAGTTGAAATAACATGAGAATGTTATCTAGGAGTGCCAGAAAATGAGAGGAATGCATGGTTCTGGAATCGAGCAATATTTCATTTCAAATGCATGAAATGTTAGTTTTGGAGGCTGTATAGGCAGGCTTGAAGGTCAACCGGGAAAAGGCTTGTCATCAGGGGTGGGATTCTGCCAGTTCAGACTGGATCACAAAGCGCGCAAACTGAACCAGTTGTTATATCGGCAACATCCCACCCCTGGTCAGGAGGAAAAGGAAAGAAAGACTCCATTTATCCAGAAGATGAGAGAAGGAAGCCGTATGTGTCATGGTGTCACATATATATGATACAAATCAAACATATATTTGTATATCAGTGATTGTATGACTTATGTAGATGCTATATGCTAAACAAATGATGCAAATGGCATACAGTACATCATTTGTGTCATGATGCAAGTGGTGAAAATTATATAGTTCACATTATTTGAGTGATGATATAGATAAGAAAGCCTCTCCTAGGTTTGAAATCAAAGGGTTGCAAAGTGCATGAGCTTGCAATGCAGCTTTCCTTGATAATAGTGGTGGGCACGGGAACTTCTCTTGTTCTCTAGTAGAACACTACTCTGGTTTGAATTAGATATGTGCCAATTGCGTTGAAGTTAGTCTTGAATAAAATTCTTTATCTGTGCATAATCCATTGTAAGAAACAATCTTAGTATCTTTTGTTGTTTTCTTGTGACCCTAAACAAAACTATGAGCCTTTGTATTGTTTGGATCCAATTCTCTTTTTGATTCTTCTTTTCTTGATTCCTTGGCTGATGTTGATTATTTCAGAAATGAATCCACCCAACTATATATAGTCCAACATCTGCTAAGACAGGATATATTGGGGAACTGTAGATCCTTGAGACCCAAGGGTCTCCTAGTGCTCACCTACACCCCTAGCATGGAGGAGGGTATCAATCCTCTAGTGGATGTAAATGAAGTCCTTTCTATTCTTTCAATTCTGCCCTGCTGGCATAAACCCAGCTTGACTTTAAATATGTTGATGGCTCCAGCACCAGACATTTCCAAATCAGCAGGTGGGATTTCCTTGTCACCTATGTAAATTCAAAGCATCTCAACATTCAGACATCTCTACCAGTTCGGTCTAAACCCTTATTCAGAAGACTTGTTCCTAAATAATGATTCCTTTAAACCATGTACATATATCCTGTGACTTTTACCTTTGTTTTATTTACTATAAGGTCATTAGGCTAATTACTATTAATCACATTTTGTTTTTCCCAGCCTATGTTCAGATTACAACTCAATAATCTAAAATCATGGTGGGGGAATGTAAATAATAAGGGCAATGGTGTTAATCTCCTCTGACATTGTTACTGAAGCATGGGTGTGAAAATCCTATCACCTTGTTTTTCAACAGTATGATATTTTCACCTTAAACAGAGTGACTTTCCCTCCTTCCCTTTTACTACCAGTGTTCTCTCCATATCAGTCTGGCTTCTGAAAAACAAACAGCTACTAAGTAAAGTTACTAGCCAACTATCTTCATTCCTACTGGGGCCAATTTTCTTAATGTTTTCCCAGAGCTTAATTTGTAAACCTATTTAGGGCCAATCACTCTCTCTCTCAACTCAGCTTACTTCACAGGGTTGGTATTGTTGGGAAAATAGGAAAGAGAAACAGTATTTGGTACATTCACCAGCTTGAATTAGTTATAAAAATAATAAAGTTGGGAAAAAAATAAATAAGAGTTCAGGACAGGGATGGGATTCAACCGCTATTACTACCGGTTCAGTGAGAGTGTGTTTTGCTATGCGCGCATGTACAGCATTTGTAAAATGGCACCCGAACAGCTGAAAAGCACTGCATGCAAAAGTGGAGCGTCTGAAAAGCCTCTTTTTTCCTGGTTTTTCAATCTCAGCTGTGCCACGCAAAGCAGCTGAGGTTGAGAAAGCAGGAAATGAAGGACGGCCAAGAGCCCGGGTGTGTGGGGGGGGCAAACAGATGATCAAAAGGTCATCCCAGCGAACCGGTTCTGTGTCTGCTGCTCTTCAGAGCTACCAGTTCTTTAGAACCATCTGAACCGGTAGCTCTGAGGATCATCTGTGAGTGAACCAGTTCACTCCAACTATCAGCTGCTGGGCTCACCTGCCCGCCCCAGCTCTATTCTGACCTTTATTTCCTGGTTTTCAAGCTCAGCTGCTTCGAGCATCACAGTGGATTGCTGCACGCCAGCTGTTTAGGACACAGGGAGATTACAAGATTGCAGAAGGTCAGTAGCAAACCCTCTGCACACATGTGCATGCTCACCAAATCGGTTGTTACATCGGTTGAATCACAACCCTGCTCAGAAGGACCTTTCCTAGCTTCTCAGGCTGTAAAAACAGATAATGGGAGATTTGTATTCACACTTACTTTAATGTAGCTTTACTGTAGAACTCATTCATCTGATTGTGTTTCCTATGTGATATGACAGAAACTTCCAGAAAGCAAAAATACAGCAGCAAAAAAAGGGAGCCAGGTGATTTGCTTCATTCTAATTCATCACAGCTGCAATGGCATGTGAAGAGGATAGACGGCATCCCTAAGCCACAGTGACCCATGGCAGCTCCCACCAATATGGAGAATGATTAAGAAAGAGAAGCAGTGTTGGTACCACCCAAGCTTTGACATCTTAGGCAACAGCCTCCTTGGGCTTAGTCTAAAGTCAGCCCTGCATGGAGGCTTGAATGCAGATAGATACAGGTTTTCTATGAGCATGGCAGGATGTTGTCCGTTCCTTAAGTAGATTAAATTTAATGTTTTTGCGCGTAAGTGGGATATCCTGTACAATGATGATAACATCAGTGGACACTTTTCTTTCTTAGCACAGGACAAGATAGTCAATTATTTAGATCTCCCTAATTCTTCTCTTTTGCTTGATCCTGATGGAAGAACAAATTCTATTAGAAAAAAAATATTTTAGTCTATCTGCCATCTGTAGCCTGTGAATTAGCCATTCACTTCTCTTCCTCAAGCATCAGTGGGCTTTTCTCTTCCCTCCTTCTCTTTTCTCTTCCCTTCTTCACTTTTCTCTTCCCGTCTTCCTTCCCTAAATTCTCTATTTACTTTTGAATTTTCTTTGTATGATATATTATAAAACAATACAATTATTGTATTGTATGCTATATTATAAAACAATTTACAATTACTTTGTAAAAAAGGGGAGTGGGCAGTGGGAATAAATGCAAGCTGCTTTTGTAGGGTTATGGGTAGAACAAAAATAGTATCCCAGAGTTTGCTGCATAAGAATTTGTATACACACACACACACAAGTTAATAGCTAATTACCCAGGCTTATATTCAATACAGAGCTTGTCTATTCTCTTTGGTTTTCAGCCCAAAAGGTGAAAAAAAAAAGCATGAATGAACATTGGGGAGGGGAGGGGAGAAAAAATTTCTAACAGTAGGTTGTTTCCTAAGTAAGGAGCACAGGACTTGGCAAACACACCCACCCATTGGGGTGTCCCTTTTAACAACACTAGCAATATAAAAGGATGAGTTTGGTGTAGTGGTAAAGGAATCAGGCAAGAAACCAGGAGATTGTGAGTTCTAGCGCTGCCTTAGGCACGAAGCCAACTGGTGACCTTAGGCCAGTCACTTTCTCTCAGCCCTTGGAAGAAAACAATGGCAAATCACTTCTGAAATCTTGCCAAGAAAACTACAGGGATTCATCACAGCAGTTGCCAGGAATCAATACTGATTCAAAGGCAGACACAATATTTTAAAAAATTATCTAATAGAAGCACAGGTGTTCTTTTCCATTTTTTTTTCTTACTTTCCCCCATTGCTCATAAACAAAAGCAATACATTTAACATGTTTCTTCTCCCTCCCTTGTTAGCATCACAAACGAATTGTGCTGGGCTAATATCAAGAAGCCCAGCAGAAGAAAATATGATGTAGAGAAAATAGGCAATTTAATAAAGATCGTTGATTTATTTTTCTAAACAGCCATTTTGCTGGAGAATTATTGTACAGTTCGAGCATAATTTGGCAGGGAATGTTATTTAAATATAAATGGAGAAAACTTGTCATTCCATGTAGTGTCTGTATCTTCCTCATGGCTGGCAATCTTCATAATTTTTAATAGTACAATAAACAAAAGATTTTTTTAATGCATACTACATTCTAAACTACACACTAGTCAAAAGAAGATAATTGGGCTTGTATGTGTTTATTGTAATTTAAATATACTTCAATTAACTTTGTTTCGTATTTGCCAATTTGAGGGTGGGTTAAGAAAAGGAAATTTAAATTGGAATTTGTCGTTTTTTATGGATATGTGAAATTTGCTTTCTATGTTAATAATAACAATGCACGATCCAGTAGAGAGAGAAGAATGCTATTAGAAATTTATCTTTTCTCAATAGGCAACATTTTGTCCATGAGAACACTCCTGAAATGTACATTTTGCCGATATTGTATTCTCCTAAAGTTTGCTAGTTTTTATTTGCTGTACAATCTAGAACAATTTTTAAGGGAGTAAAGGTTTAATAAAATATAAAATATAAGCAAAAAGAAGGAAGTTGAAGGAAAGACACATAGAACACAGAATACATATATTTTGGAGAGTTTTCTATCAAAATGAGATTTGCCTAGGAATTCCTCACTTGACTTCATATTCCATGAGAAGAAACATTTGATAGAACTTTAGAACTAAGTTGTCTGCAAGGAAAGTATTTCTACTTAGTGGAAGTAGTATGGAATCAGGGAAAGAAAACTTTACCATATTAGAGAAAACTCATATTATGAGTGAGGAGGAAGAATAAACACTGAAACAATATGTTCTTCAGGAAAAGTCATGAAGAGGTTGGAGATAACCATAACTTATAAAAGTAAAGGAATCCCTGCAGATTTTAATACTTCAGTTGTTTTTGACTATAAGGGGTGGTGCTCATTCTGTTTCAAGGCCATTAAGTCAGTGCTATCCAAAGACATTTCCACCAACATGTAGCTAGCATGCAGCCAGTGTCTTGGAGCGCTGTTACTTTCCCACCAGAATGGTACCTATTTAACTACTTGCATGCTTTCGAATTGTTAGCTTGTATGCTTTTGAATTGCTAGGTTGGCAGGAGCTAGGGTGAGGACAGGAGCTCACTCCATCATGTGGCACTTGGTCTTGAACCTGCGCTGCCAGCTTTCTAGCTGACAAGACCAGCATCTTAACCACTGAGCCACCATGCCACTGATTACCATAAAACCTGATTAAAATAAACTTTTAATAGTATAATGGTGCTTGGCAATGACAAACAATCTCTGGACGAAAGAGGTGGTTACAACTTTGAATTGGTATTCTAAAGGAACAACAATGGGCAGAAAGTAAGTAACTTGATGAAGAGCAAAAAGGGAAAGTATATAATGAAATTCTATATAGCAAAGATGTCAGCATCCAAGACATCTTAAGAGAATATAATATAAAAGCACTAGTGCTAGAAAAGAAGATTAAATCATTACTCCAGCCATTACAATTCCATTAATGGAATATCTATAGACAAATGGCAAACATCAGAAATATCTGTGAAAATCCTAACAGTACTATGCTAGCAAATCTAGAGAATGATATGGTAAATAAAGTATCTTCTGGTTTTGCACTTTGAAGAAATAAGATTGCAAAAGTATTGATAGTTTTAAATGCTGGAGTTGAAAATACCATGGACACTAAAACAAGCAAACAAATGGACCATGGAAGAAACCAACCCAGAATTTTCATTTTCAGGCTCAATTTATCCTACTTCAGATGCATTAAATGAAGACTGAGGTCTTTGGAGAAAGCTCTAATGGTGGAAGGAAAGAGAAGAATGGGATTACCAGCAGCAAAGCGTATAGTCTCAGTTATAGTAGCAATGGAGATACTGTTAGAAAAGTGAATGGGTCAAGTTAGGGATGAATCATCATGGAGAAAATTTATCCATATGGTCATTAAAAATCAACAATGACTTGATAGCATCTAACCAGTCAGTTAATTTTTGGGGGGGGTTGCTATTGTTCAGAGATAATCTATAATATGTTTTCAAGTCAAAACGATCACTTAAACTTGTTTTTAAGAATTCTAAATACTCTCCCCTCTTCTATTTAACATTGATATAATACTACTGAGAGGTCACTCAACTCTATATATCTGTCCAGAATGAATAAGAAATGCCACTGAAATTCTGTCCCTATTCCTTAGGGTCTGGGTGGGGAGAAACAGACTTAGGTTTGGTGATGCCCTGGAACTGACTCATACCAGCTTGCAAGAGCCAAATGTTAAAATTTGGGGGAATTTTGTAAACTGGTTGACAACAGAACTGAGATATAACTTCTAGAATATATTCTATATTCTCAAAGATCCATCTCAATCTGGGCAACCTTTTTTTTGAATTATTACCATCTGGCAGACGGTACAGAATAATAAAAACAAGCACAAATAGGCTGAAAAACAACTTCTATCCCAAGACAGTAGCTCTTTTGAATTCTACTGTATAGTGCAGTGTTGGTGCGGTGTTGGAGGTTTTTGGTTCAATGTGTGGAGTGTGAAGGATGTGTGTTTGTGTTTACTTTCATGGTCATGATGTACACTGAAGATGGTATTTGATTTCATTGTATGAGGTGCAATGATAATAAAGTAAAAAAGTAAAGTAAAGTAAAGTAAAGTAAAGTAAAGTAAACTAAAGTAAACTAAACTAAACTAAACTAAACTAAACTAAACTAAACTAAACTAAACTAAACTAAACTAGAGCACCGTACTAGCAGTGTGGTCCAACAGTGATTACAGAACCAGCAGAGCTAGTTCTTCCACATTTAAAACAGCTGTTTAAGACAACCAAAAGCTTATGCTCAATTCACCCCACTCCCACCAGGTGTAAAAACTGAACTGGTTCCAGTAAAATTCTATCTTTGGTTCTGGATAGCGTTGGACTCCCCTATGTAGACAAATCCATAATCTGGGGTCCTCTTGAACTGACAACTGCTGGAAGAGCAGATCGAGACCATGCCCATGACAACTTTGCACAGCTCCATCTTGTGTACTTGTTGCAACCATTCTGGGATTGGGAAGATCTACAGATGGTTGCCCATGTCTTTTGTTTCCCCTTTCCCCCAATTTGTTCCGTGCAACACTCAAACCACAACTGATCCAGAAAGGAGAGATTTGAGTAGTAATGGGCTTGAATTGGTTTGCTTATGTATCTCTGGGACATGCAATAATTGCCATTTGTCTCCCTGATGCGTTTCAAGGTACTGATTTCTTTACAGCCTCTTATGGCTCATGACCTGTATATTTGCAGTATCACCTTCTGTAAGTGGAATCTTCTAATCGGGTGATCCATAACAGATGCCTTACCTTGGATCCCAGCCTCTAGGAAATATTGCTATTGGAGACTTGCGGACAAGCTTTCAGTGGTGCAACCCCTCCTCCTTCTCCTCCTCTGTTTAAGAAGATTGCCCTTGAAGGTAAGGATGGTCCTGTTTCTATTAGCATTCTGAAATCAGTCAAAACATGCCTTTTTTGGAGTGCTTTTTGAAATTGTGATGTGTTTTATGATTGTAGATTATGATTTGCATCACATTTGTTTAGTATTGCTATTTTAATCCTCATTTAAATTTAATCCAAGTACTATAAAAAGGTGTGTGGCCTGCTCAGTGTCATTTCTGATCAGAGTGGCATGTAAACCTTAGTAAATAAATAAATACACACATGCACACCTACCCACAAGTATACTGATTATGCCAGAGTGATCATTTATCACGAAAAATATTTCTGTTGCTGTTTCAGTACTACCAAAAGTTAATAGGATCAGATAGAACCTTTTTAGCTATCTGAGTCAAATAATCTCTATAGAGAAAATATCCATTCTTTAAATTTTTAAAGGATAAGGACCCATGTTTTAAAGAATATGATTTTGAGAAATAATATACAGTATGTTAGTATGGAAAGTGCCTGAAGCAGCTTATACAGCCAGGTCTGCTCACCTCTTGTTGTGTTGCCTTTGGATATTTCAGGGAGCATCTGAAATCCCAGGGGAAAACAGTCTTATCTCATACCACTAGAACCTGAGGGCAAAGTAGAAATGTTATTTCCAGTCTGTTTAAGAGACTCAAAAGATAGAACTTCTTCATAAAAAGTCCAGCAGGGCAACAATGCAAGTTGAGTAACAAAAAAAACCCACCACCCATTACGATAAACCATAGGGCTCAAGAAAATACCATTTTATTCCACTCTAAATCTGTCACCCCTTTAACAAACAGATAATTTGAAGAGACCATTTCAGCAATTTTCAAGGGAACTACATTTTTTTTTAATGTTCTGAGAGCTTCCATTGAAGATTCTCCCTTGTACTATTGTAGGCTATTATACAATATAATTCCTTTTGATTGGCACCTTTGTTTATTTTTCCCCATAATACGTCATACAGGGCATCATTTCAGAACATTTTGGGAGAGAAACTCACATAATTCACTCTGAAATTCTGTCTCTGATAGAACAAGGAATTAAAGATAATGCTAAGATTAGCTTTTTGGAAAAATTAAGGAAGTCCAATAATAGAAACAGAACAGAGTAATGTTTTATCCAGGTAACATATGATATCACAAAACAAGCTTTCACATGGATAACATAATTGTTATTCTTACTTATATGTTCCTCAAGTCTGCCCTATAGAGGGGCAAAGGGGAACTGGAACTGGAATCCAGTCACCATTTTATTCTTTTGCAAGAGAAACAAAACATTTAATAATGTTTTGAATCTTTGAATCCTCTCCCTCTAGAAGCTTACCATAACATCATCCTAACTCAATTTGTGCTGATCCATCACCATTTCCCCCTTCTACCTTATAAATGCATTTCTTGTCTTTGTTTTTTACATCTTCACGCTTATGATTGTTACTGAATATTTAAAATTTATTGGTGGTACTCTTGCAGACTGGAATTTAATTCCCAGAAGTGAGTGCTGGGTAACAATGGTAAAAAATAGCAACAATTGTGCCATATGCGCAATCATTTTATAAATAACAAGTGAAGTTTATTTTTTTAAAGGGGCAGAATTACGGGTTCGTGTGGCCACTGAGTAATGTGGCTCTCTTCACAAAACTCAAGTTCTAAACATCAGGAAAAGGAGAGTGAGAAATATCCTTTTTAATCTGTATACTATGTTATCTCACAAGTCAAATGCCTATTCTATATTTCTACACTTATAATAATTGTTATGTTTAAATGGGATATTTTTATTATATTTTTTTAGAAAAGGTTTAATCTAAAGAGATATAGTTGTTGTGATAAGTACAAAGGCCATTTTGACCTGTTTTGATCCATGTCGTTCTTGTGCAAAATAGCATCGTGCGGACTAATCTAAAATGTGGGGATAATCTTGGCCAGTAGCCTACAATATGCCAGTTCCTTTCAAAATGAATGTTTTCCTTCCCTCTGCCCCCTTTTTATATCATTTATATAAGTGAATGGGGAGGGTAAGAGTTTTACAGGAACATCACTAGCTTTTTACATGCAAAACATAAAAATGGATGAAATATCAAGATAATTAAATTAAAGGTATACAAAGTAACCCACAAAAATACCATGATTTTCCATAGCCAGTTGGGCAAATTGATGATTTGCTGAGCTGATAACACTGACAATAAACAAGGACAATTGAATGGTAGTTTCCAAATCAGTCATATGGGTCATCCTGGCTAGAGATCATATAGTAAATACAATAACATGAAGGTTAAAATATCAAATTTGTCTAAGGCTTGTTAATAATAAAACCACCACAGACTCAGGCCAGTGTTCCCAAACAGGTGGGCATATCTTTTTCACAGTATTTTTAAGCTCTACCAAAATAGAAAAGTTAGGATGCATATATATGCCTCATTGGAGTTTTTGAATAACCTACAATTAAATTAAACATTACATGTTTAAAACCCAGCACCACCATGCCTTTATTAAAATCTCTAAAATCTGGCAGGTTGTCCATAGCTGCAAATTCACACAGCCACCTATGCCCGTTAATTTAGGAAAAGGATCCATTATAAAAGTTAGCAGGGCAATAAGGAAAAAGATCACTTTGTGATAAAGTTTCTGTTCTGTTTTTATAGTCCTGCAAACGATAGGAACTTGTCCAAAATCTCCCAAACCACCAGGCAGGGAGCAGGATGTAGAGATGTGTGTGTGTGTGTCTGTGTCCGTGTCTGTGTCTGTGTCTGTGTGTAAGGACCAAGAGAGAGACCGTATTCACTAATTATACAAACTGAAAAGATTTTACTTTGGTGCAAGTGACCCTTGTGATACGTTAATCTATGGGTTGTTGTTGTTGTTTTTTGCCTTGCTTGGTGCTGCCTGAAGCTTCTCACCCACACCGCTGCTCCCCACCTTCCAACTGTATGACAATAAAAGTTGTGGTAACAAAGGGAACAAAATGGGGACCGAAGCAGCCATGAACACATGGCAGGCTCTTCCTGGACCCTTCCCCCTCTTGCAGTTGGTCTTTTGTGGGTTGAGATTCGGTATCCTGAAGTCAATAGGTAAAATCCAGCCATCTTAGCAACTTAGTATGACACTCCGGCTCTCCTCTTTTTTGCATTCATGAATAGTCAGTGAGCAGCAGACAAAATAGAGCTAATCTTTTTTGACAGAATTGTTCCATTTTAAAGGGAAGGCTTTGAGAAGATCAGGCCGGCATTTGCAGGGGACAAGGGGAACAAAGGGGACCAGTGCCTTGGCTGCTGTTCTTATTGTTTTACAAAGACACAATTACTCTCCCTGCTTTTCTTCGGAAGAAAGGAATCTATTTGATCAGATTTGAGAAAATATTTTAGGGGAGCCTGGGGGGTGGGGGGAGAAGCGAAAAGCTCACAAAGTCAGAGAAAGTGTGGCAGGGAAATCTTTCAAGTTGTTTTTGGAAGCATTATTTATTTATTACACTTATATACCACCCAGGTTCTCTGGCCAGTGCACAAATACATTTAGAGCCTAAATTGCTAAACAACGATTTAAAAATGGGCAGGTTTCTTTGAAAAGCAAATCTGTTTTCCGTTCATACTGTTCAGGAATATTTGCTGGATTTTTTTCCTACACGGTCATAATAAAAACATTCTTCTGGTTTTATTTTTTTCCCTCATCTGCTTCTTGTTCCTATATTTTTCTTCCAAGCTTTTGGGGTCAACCTTTTTTTTTTTTTTTGGCAAGGAGAAATTTTGCATCCTTTTCCAAGCCGACTGAGACAGAGTGAGAGAGGTTTTTATACAGTACCATCTTCCTCTCAAGGTAATGGGGAAAGAGAGAAAGAGACAGAAAGCCCTAACCAATGCATGGGCAAAACCCCCAGAAGTTAGCAACGTAGCCCATGCAGCTGCAACAGTGCATTTCAAATTCAGTTTACTCATAGGACGAGGGCTAATCCTGCCCCCGTAATTCCCTGCAGCCAAAGTCTGCCCCCTCCCTGAGTGACAGTGCAATGCAAAGACACTACCATGCTTATCTTGCCTTACCAGATGGCCGACTTGGATCAATGCACACATGCCACGATCAATGGGAGCGATAAAGAATTAGGAAAACAGTGGTACATGCTCCCAGAAAGCTTGTACACTGCATAATTATTTTATGATTCTACACATGGCTATATGTGATACTGAAGTCGAGAAGGAAAGGATAATTAGAGAGCTGGGAAGAATTTTCGTTCTGCACGCCATGTTGTCAGCAATTTTTACTCAGTTAAATTCAATTCTTTTTCCAGGTTGATTTGAGTTTTGAAGGTGTGTGGGTGCACTGTACATCTGTATTTAACCTTCTCCACATACCCTCCCACAACCCATCCATTCTCAGGCACACAAACACATTTTCCCTTAAATTTTATTTTGAGGAAATTCTCAAAATAGGTCTTCAGGAGGGGTTGTTGTTGCTTTAAAGGCATAAATGACTGTGTGTGTGTTGCTCTCTCGATGTCTCTCTCTCTCTGTGTAGATGTATAAGCCACCAGTCCTAAAAAAGAGCAGCTAAATGCTTCCCAGAGGTTCTGCTTCAGATGAGACCGTATGTACTGATGCGCAAGGAAATCTGCTTCAAAGGGATCCGATCTGGGTTTCTAGGACTTAAATGCAGATGGGAACTAAACTATCAATTGGGTGAAGACCTTTGCTACGTATTTCAGTGCAACTTCTTGCAAAACATTCTGTTGAAAAAATATTGCTAGAAAAAAGGTGTTCTGACAGTAGGCAAATGTATTACAGAACAAATCTGTTGCATGTAAATGGAGCCAGATTTTGCAGATTATTTCATTCCTATTAAAAAAAATAGCTGGAAAATCCACATTTTCCATGTAATTATTCACAATATTCCCCGAATTTTTTTATATGATAGACAATTTTCTATACAGCTTTCTTTAAAACTTTTGCATATAATTTTCATAGCATATTTTTAAAAATCTAAAATATGTTTTAATATAATGCATTTCATAGACACAAAACACATATCTAAAACACACACACACATACTTCCAAAATTCTCATTGTAAATCATATTTTCTTAATAAGCTATACTGTGCTTTACTGAATATTTTTAAAGAAGGGATAGACAGTGGTAAAAATCTATGGCTGTTGTTACCAATGTCGACTGTCTTATTGTCAACTGTGTCATTTCATTCCTGTTAAAGTCCTATTTGATGGAAGGGCTATGTATATGTGTGTGTGTGTGTGTGTGTGTGTGTTAGAGAGAAAGAGAGAGGGGGTGTGTGTGTGAGAGAGAGAGAGAGAGAGAGGGAGGAAGGGAGGGAGGGAGGGAGGGAGGGAGAGGGAGAGAGAGAGACACCAGTATCAAGAGTTTATAACAGCCTTTTACAACCTCACTCCTTCCAAAATATCAATTTCCATAAACTCCATAGCTAGGCTAAGCTTTTGGAATTCTGGGTGTTGAACTGAAGTCATCTTGAAATCCCAAGTTGTTTTACTAAATAACACAGCAAACACAGACCTACAGAATTTTTCACAAATGAAGGGAGTGACCAACTCAGATTGGATCCTGCTACAGAATTTTTATTTTCTGTTTCCTGGAAGGGGGGGGGGGAGTATGTGGCACAAAGAAAGGAACAATGGAGTCAATAGTCACTTCCAGTAGTTAAATGATAAAATATATAACTTCTGTAAAATGTATGGACATAAAAGATATGTTGAAACCTCCCTCTGCCATGGCAATGTACTTTATTTTAACCAAAATATAATATTCTTTCTTTGTCACAGTACAACCACACACAAAAACAGACAGACAGACACACTCCCAAAGGAAAAGTTTTGAGAGAAAGAGAAATTTACTCAGAAAAAAAGGCTCCATATCAGCAGATACAGCACAGTTGCTAGGAGACTGAAAGAAATACAAACTAGCTCATCCCTTACTTGAATTTTACCTTCCTTAGATAAACTTAGGTGGGAGTCATCAACTTCTTTCTTGAAGCAGACAGCAACAATGCCCCAAAACCCCTTTTCAAATCATCCAATTCTCTAAAATCCTGGGTTAAATTGCCCCGAATCTCAAGAAATTTCAGTGAGAATGTGTTTTCTCACTAGACTTGGGGGGGGGGGGGGGGGTTAAAGAAAAATCTGTACTTACCAGTTATTCTCTTGTTCTATCTTATTCTTTTCTTATTTACTTTTGTATGCAGTTGTTTTATTTGTTTATTCATTTATTCAATTTCTATAGCCACCTATCTCTTCTAAATTAAATTAAAATGAATAAATTTAAAAATATCCATGTTACAAAAAGTAGATAACAGCCTAGAACTAGGTTTGGTAATGAGGACTGCATGGAATAATATATAGAAAGAAACATTTTGTACATACATTCTGAGTTGAAGGGAAGAGACTATCATAGACTGCAACTGAGTGGGCAAAGAGAGCAATTTAAACAATGTTGAAAGGATCATCCTTGAAGAGGATATACTCTTTACTCAGCATTGAAAAAAGACTTGTAATCTAATATGTGGGTGAGATATTGGTATTCCTTCTTGCATTTTGTGAAGCATGCATTGAAGAAGACAAGATTTTGCAGCCTACCTTTTCACTGCCAGAATCACATTAGGCACAAACAAAAAGACTGCAGAAAAAAAGAAAAGAAAAGCAAGAACATCCTTTAAGAAAGATGTATAAACCCCCCAATATTTTCTTTCAGGTAGGTAACCTCTTTGGAGTCCTCAGGATCGCCTAAAGTCCCAACATTCTTCGGCATAACCCTGAAGGCTTCAGGTTGGGCAACGCCATCCTTTGTCGTGTATTTATTAATTTTTATTTATTACATTTATAAGCTGTCTGTCTCATTGTGCAGATATAATCTTTTGACAAAGTTGTTTTAAGATGACAATGAAATATTATTTAATACATACATAAATAACTGGAGAGTAACTATTTTCACTGCATTATATATTAATCAATTTAAAGGTAAATGAAATCAGTTTTAGAGTTTGTGCTAGCTCCGTTCCTTACTTTTGGGAGTATATCCCAATCTTGTTAATCAAAATTTTTAAGAAAGTTATTGGGAGCCTATGAGATTATTTCATATATGTCTGATTTGTTCATTGATCCATCCACTAACTAGCTAGTCTTATCTGCAAAACTATTCACCTGGATACTAGATTCAGGACAATTATAATTGCTAAGATAGGAAAAAGTAAATCTTGATTTATGTCTTTCAAAGGCATATCTTGTTGCCAGAGGTAAATGGCTTGTTTTGCATCCCCAAATATCTTATTCTGGCTGTATTAACATATATTTCTCCTGTTTTTGAGTCAGCATTATATATATATATATCAACAGAAATAGTATTGCCCCATAGCCATGCCCAAATTTTATTGTGCCTCAGCAAAAAGGTCAGGGAGTGGTATTCTGTTTAAACTTCAGAATATGATAAGGAAATCCCCAAATTTCAACTTCTCACTCTCTCAGCATCACTAACAAACAGGAAAAGCAACCACTAACAGCTTTGGATAATGTGTGGCAGGATAGAAATAGGCAGTAACTGTGAGAGGGATCTTGGAGTCTTAGTGGACAACCAGCTAAATATGAGCCAGCAGTGTGCAGCAATAGCCAAAAAAATTAATGCAATGCTAAATTGCATTAACAGAAGGATACAAGCGAGATCAAGTGAGGTACTAATACCACTCTATAAAGCCTTAGTAAGACTACACCTAAAGTATTGCATCCAGTTTTGGTCACCACATTATAAAAAAGATGTTGAGATTCTAGAAAAAGTGCAGAGAAGAGCAACCAGGATGATTAGGGGACTCGAGACTAAGGCATATGAGGAACGGTTACAGGAACTGGGCATGGTTAGTCTAGTAAAGAGAAAGACCAGGGGAGACATGATAGCGGTCTTCCAATATTTGAGGGACTTCCTCAGAGAAGAAGGGGTCAAGTTATTTTCTAAAGCGCCTGTAGGCCAGACAAGGAATAATGGATGGAAACTGAACAAGGAGAGATTTAACCTGGAAATAAGGAGAAACTTTCTGACAGTGAGAACAATCAACCAATGGTTGCCCTCAGAAGTTGTGGGAGCTTCATCACTTGAAGACTTTCAAGAAGAGATTGGATTGCCATTTGTCAGAAATGGTGTAGGGTCTCCCACTTGGGCAGGGGAGGGGTTGGACTAGATGATCTATAAGGTCCCTTCCAACTCTGATTATCTGTTATCTGTTACCCTGGAAAAACCCATATATGGACAGATAGGTAGATTTGCCTTAGATCTGTAGAACTATCAATGTCCTAGGATACTACAAAGATGGAAGGGGGCTTGGAAGTCATTTATCAAGAACAAGTCTTATCAAATGAGTCTTATTTCATTTTACAAGTAACCCTTGATTTACAATAGTTCATTTACTGTCCATTATTCAGAATTACAACAGCACTGAAAAAAGTGACTTTAGATCATTTTTCACACTTGTGACGATTAGCATTCCCATGGTCATATGACCAACTTGCCAACTGACTCATATTTATGAGTGTCCTGGGGTCATGTGATCACCTTTTGCCAGTTCCTGACCAGCAAAATCAATGGAGAAGCCAGATTCACTTAACAACTGTGATACTAACTTAACAACTGCAGTGATTCACTTAACAACCATGGCAATAAAAGTCATAAATGAGACAAAACTCACTTAACAACTATCTTGCTTAGCAACAGACATTTTGGGCTCAGTTGCGGTCATAAGTCGAGGATTACCTGGGAATGCTGTGGACATAATGTATCTGTCACATGACATTCTGATTCACAAAGTAATAGAACATAAACTGGATGGCATACCTTTTAAGTGGATCCACAGACGGATTTAAATTAACATCAACTCCTGATTAAACTGAAGCAAGAGATCAAATGTGATTCTGCCATTCCCTACCATTCTAGAACTGTTCAATGTATTCACTAATGACTTGGAAAAAATGCTAGAGGGAATGACGCAGAACTGGACAGGGTAGCTAATAACTCTAGGAAATGGGAACAAAATTCAAAATGATAGAGAGGGAAGCCAAAAAATAAGAATCAGTGTATTAGAGGCAAATGTAATATATTTCATTAAATTATTACTCATTCATTAAATAAATAAATCAAATGTAGAGATAAAGAATGGAGATACACTACTTGGCAATAGTTTTCATGAGAAGATTATTGGAACTGTAACTGTGATCACAACGAAGTATGAGCTAGCGGTTGCTGAAACAGGAAAGGCCTTTTGAGATTGTATCTATAGAGGTATAATTTCCAAATAATGAGAAATAATCTTTCTACTCCATCCTGCTTTGGTCAGACCCTAGTTGATTATTGTGTCCAGTACTACTGAGGAAGCCTGCAATAACATTCAAGTACTTGAATGGATGTCAAGTAGAAGGTTGAGGTCTGTTTTGGAACGTCTCACGATATAACATTAGGAATGTCTCAAAGGAGCTTTTTCAAAAGGCAACTGGACTGATTTTTTCCTTGAGGAAGAAGAACCTATCCTTCTATCCCCCCTCCCATTGCAACTGATGAAACTTCTTTCATGAGAAGCTAAATGTTTTTTTTCTTCTTCTTCCTCAAGGAAAAAACAGCCCAGTTGCTTTTTGAAAAAGCACCTTTGAGACATCGATGATCTGGATGGCTGAGAATCTCAAACATTTAACATTAGGAAATGATTATTTTTACAAGTAGGCAGATTTTAGGTGAATTATAGGAAGAATTTCCCAATAAGAAGAGTATTTCTAATATGGAAACAACTTCCCCGAGGGATGGTACTCTCTCTTTCATAGAATGTATTCAAGGAGAAGTTAGGAAGCCAATTGTCAGGGATCCCTTAATTTCTGTGCTAAGCAGAGGGTTAGAGAAGAAGATCTCAGTGGCACTTTACAACTCTTTGATTCTGTGTATTATATTGGGCTATGTATCATTTTAGATTATCATATATGCTGTTGATCCATGATTGGCAAAACCAGCAAAGGCAATTGATGAGGATCAGAATACCACTTTCCCAAGCAGCATTGAGAGAATAAAAATGTGACATCAATAGTATTGAGAATTGTGGTTTTTTATATACTACCATTACGTTAAAACCATTTTCAGTCCCAGCAAAGAAATAATTCTTCAATATCTTCCAGAACAAGGCTTTAATCTGAAATACCGAAAGCTGTTTTTGAAACTTTCAATGGTGATCTTGAAGAATTTAGAAGGCTTGTAGTTTACTTAGGGATTTCTATTTCTTCTCTTAGCTCTGGAGTAAGTTAGGTGGAGAAGGTGAAGTACGACTTCCATGGATACAAAAGAAGTTTGTTGTTGTTAGTTGCGAAGTCGTGTCCAACCCATTGCGACTTCATGGACAACGTTCCTCCAGGCCTTCCTGTCCTCTACCATCTTCTGGAGTCCATTTCAGCTCATGCCTACTGCCTCAGTGACTCCATCCAGCCACCTCATTCTTTGTCGTCCTTTTCTTCTTTTGCCCTCAATCATTCCCAGCATTAGGCTCTTCTCCAGTGAGTCCTTTCTCTTTAGGTGGCCAAAGTATTTGAGTTTCATCTTCAGGATCTGGCCTTCCAAAGAGCAGTCAGGGTTGATCTCCTCTAGGACTGACAGGTTTGATCGCCTTGCAGTCCAAGTGATTTGCGGGAATCTTCTTCTTCTCCAAAATAAGTTATTTCTAGTAAATAACTGAAAGATAAAATGGTGTGTCCAAATGGCGATATAAAGGCTTGGTCCTACAGAGACAAACCCTCAGTCTAGTGCTATTTCCCAGTTGCCTATACCTTTCAATTCTCCAGAATTTGGGCTGATGTGTGAAAGAAGGAAAATAAGAGTTTGCGTTCTGCTTCTTGGCTTGCTTCTCAACTTGTAAAGGAATACAATCTACTTACAACAACTTCTAGGATACACTTAATTCCTACTATGACAAAGACATTTGAAGTCCATGTTTCTTCATAATAATTTCCCTGGGACAGTAAGAGCCGTGGGGGCACATTGATTAGAAAGCAGTATTGCAGGCCAATTCTGCTGACTGCCAGCAGTTCAATTCTCACCAGCTCAAGGTTGACTCAGCCTTCCATCAAAGCAGTAAAATGAGGACCTGGATTGTTGGGGGCAATAGGCTGATTCTGTAAACCCCTTAGAGAATGCTGTAAAGCACTATGTAGCAATATATAAGTCTAAGTACTAAGTATAAATAATGCAGTCTCTCAGCTTGGATCTAATAGCAATGCAGGAGTTCTATGGGATGGGATGAACCCTATAGAGTACTCAGAGATTGTATCCTGTCTTACCAGGTTCTTTCTCCCGAAGGCCTAGATTGTAAGATTTGATTCACTTTCCTCCTCCAAATATTCTAATCCCTTTAAAAAATCCCTGAGCACTTGCCAGTTCAATCCCCTAAATCATATTCCCCCATCCCACCCCACCATTTTTGGAAGGAGTTTTACATCCTTAAATCACAGAGAGCTTTTCAAGGAGAAGAAATATTGGCACTGTCTTGCTATCATACACTTAAAGCATATGCTATTTGTTTTTGGTCTCCCTTCTGCAAGGAGGACATTTAATATGTACAATAGAATTAATAGGGATGGAGTGTGTGCAGGACTTACATTAAATAAAACCCCACACTTCTGCAAAACAAAGGAGCAGCTGTGAATGTGCAGAGAGTCTCGTCGAATATTTTTTTTTCTACTGAGTTTGCTAAAAGATTTTCTCTGCAAAGTTTTATCTAATTTCTCATTCATTCAATTAAGCAGGGAGATCAGATGAGCTGATCCCTAGAGATTAGGACAGCAACTATGTTTAGCTCCTGCTTAAGGGTTGCAATCAAGTCTATCTTGAGTTTTGACATTAGAGACAGAAATCATCCAGGATTGGGCTGAGTTATTCTCTGTGTTTTCTGATCCCTGTAGGTTTGGAAGAAGCTTGACATTATTCAGTAGTATGGCAGCATCTGGTCCAGGAACCTACAGTTCTTGTAAATCAAACATGGATAAAGAACTTGTTGGTCATTTTGAAAAGAATTACATTTAAGGGAAGGCCTTAGTTTCAACATATCAAAGGCATTTATAAACTTTTGATTCATATTCATCTTAAAAGGTTCAAAGTTGCACAACACTTTGCTCTGCTACCTTTACTATCACCTTTTCATTCCTTACCCCCCAAACACCCCCCCCCCTCAAAAAACCCCCACCAGATTCAAGATCTTACATATGAAAATTTAGTTTGGAGCAGATTTAGGGGTGGGATTGAATTAAGCATGAGAATGAATTAAGCATGATGTACAATTACAACATTCTTCATCCAGCCCCTCACCCTACAATGAGAATGCACAGCAGGACCAGAGTGGGAACCAAGTCTCTACAGCTACCACCAGAAGTATTTCTAACTTTGCAGCACACGGTTTGCTTACTTACAAAATTTTCTCTTATTCTAAGTTATTGCCAGCTCCCTTAACGAATGGAAAGGGACCTTGGAGTCTTATAATCCAATCCCCTGCTCAGGCAGGAGACCCTATACCCATGATGGCGAACCTATGGCACACGTGTCACAGGTGGCACGCAGAGCCATTTGTGCCGGCACACGAGTTGCAGGCAAACTTACCTCATTGCACATGTGCACGCCTCACAGCTGATTTCCGGCCTCCCAAAGGCTTGAGGAAGGCTTCTCAGGCTTCTACAAGATTTGTAGGCTGAAATCTAGCCCTGTTTCGTCACTTCCGGTATTTTTGGAAAAACAGGAAGTAACGAAACAGGACTAGATTTCAGCCTAAAAAGCTTGTAGAAGCCTGCAGAACCCGTCCTCAAGCTTTTGGGAGGCCAAAAAAGGCCTCACACTGCCCGAAAATCAGCTGTGAGGTGCAGTGCAGATAAAGAGGCGGTAGGGGGGTGGGGGATGGGATGCGATTGCACGCACGTGTGTAGGGGGTATGTGGGGGCACGTATTGTCTTCTGGGTGCTGGTACGCGAGCACGAGAGTGCAAGCACACGCACTATTTTTGGCACAGGAGCCCAAAAAGGTTAGCCGCCGCTGCCATATACCATTTCAGACAAATGATTGTCCAATCCCTTCTTAAACACTTTCAGTGTTGGAGCATTCACAACTTCTGGAGGCAAGTTGTTCCACTGATCAATTTTTCTAACTTTCAGGAAATGTCTCCTTAGTTCTAGGTTGCTTCTCTCCTTGATTAGTTTCTATCCATTGCTTCTCAACCTGACTTCAGGTGCTTTGGAGAATAGCTTGACTCCCTCTTCTTTGTGGCATTCCCTGAGATATTGGAACACTGCTATCATGTCACCTCCTGTCTTTCTTTTCACTAGACAAGACATACCCAATTCCTGCAACTGTTCTTTATATGTTTTAACCTCCGATTCCTTGTCACATGACTCTTTCAAATAGGCACAAACTAGTCACAAAATAGTCAGGTGTGGTGTGAATGGACCTGCAAGGGAGAAGCACGTTTCACTTTTATCTCTGCAAATTATTCTGAACTACACCTACGCAGTGTGTATGTTTAATGTATTAATTAACTCCCTGTGCATAAACAAATTATCATTTCACTTTGTTTTGATCTTCCATTAAGCATCAACAGTAATTAAGTCATAAGAGATGGTGGCGGGGTAGACAGTTGCTCAGCTCTGCTAGGCAGAGGGAGATTGCTAATGTACATATGCTGAAGGGACAGCAGCAGCAGCTGAGAACAAAAAGCAGCACGTCATTTCCTTTGAAGTTTGTGGCAATCGTTTGGCATGAGCCCATTCGCCTTCAGATCCACATACTGTATATGAATCAGCCAACTGCAGAGTCATAGACGGAAGGACAGAAAACTCAGGCATTCTACAAAGAGCTGGAATGGACCTGAAGGGGCATTTTACAGGGGATCTTTCCAATGCTGTGCTTTTGCAAAGCTTGAAATGCTTTAAGATACTCCACACATAACATAGAATAACAGGGTTGGAAGGACATCATGGTTACTGGTGGTGGTGGTGGTTGCAGAGATGGGGGCAGGGAGGGTTTTGTGAGGGAAACTGGTGCATTGGGGACATCTGCCTCATAAATGTTGTCCTCTATTAATTCAGGTTTTGATTTGTTTGTGATTTGGTGCCTCAACAATGAGTCTCAATGCTAAGACTGAGGGGGAAAAATAAGTGTAAGAACTCAAACATGGCAAATTGGAAACTGTAGCAAATTCTAAGTGAAGAAAAAATTAAATTTTGATTAATATTACTGATTTATCTGTCTCTAACTACACTTTACCATATCAACAAAAAAATTTTTTTAATTTAATTCACTTCACTTTAATAGCTGAGAATCTAGACAACTGGACTTTAAATGTTTGACTAGTGTAGTTTCTATGACTGTTGTAGGACCAAGATTTGGAAAGCTGCCATTCCAACACAACTGAAGAGAATTAAGTTGAAGAAAACCAGATAGAATGTACTTGCATTATTACTGAACCAACTTTAAAAGTTACTTTTGATCAGTTTGATTACAGTGGTGAAGGCATCAAGTTTGACACTGGGAGATGATGAGTTTTAGTCTTAGACATAAAGCCAGCTGGGTGACTTTGGGCCAGTCACTCTCTCTCAGCCCTGGAAAGGAAGCAATGACAAATCACTTTTGAAATCTTGCCAAGAAGACTTCAGGGGCTAATCTGGGCAGGAGTCAGGAGTTAAATTAACTCCAAGGGAACAAAACAATAGCTTTAAAGGAAGAATAGTTGTTTTTTCAAAAAAAATTAACAATAAAAACAAAGGGTCATCTTTGATTTGATAAGAATATGTATTTTAATTTCAAGGCCATTTTGCTTAGCAGGAAATATGGTACTTTAAAAAAACCAACAGCATCATATGCAAACAATTGACAGTTTTCACTCTCTGAAAATGTGAATCTTGCACCTTGAAAACTCAAATACAGTTTTCTCTGCAGTTGTTCACCATTTTGAAAGCTGCCTTCTGATTCTTGTCTCAGAAGTCCCAATCTGCTGTCAATGATTTTGTTCAAAATGCAAAATTTGGGGGATCTTTCTTGAGATTCACTGGGTGACCTTGGACTAAACTGCCCTATCTGCCCTATCTTTCAGAGATATTGTAAGAATAAAGAATATGAGAAAATGAGGTTGCCATCCTTATTTTTTTGAAGAAAGAATTAAATAAAAGTATCCTTAATTGTAGTGCATTGTTTACAGATAGATTTTCTTTATGACATTTTTTAGCTGTGAATTACATTAATGTTAATTACATTACATTAACATTTAAAAAGTGATTATATTGAGTTACAGCTGTATTTTAATTCACCTATAGGTTTAGAACTACTCACTTTTGCATTAAATTGTGAAATAAACATTCACCCATCTTTAATTAGAACAATTGTAATAAAATGTAGATAAATAAATATTCTTTCAGCTTGTAAAACTGCACTCTTATATCTTCACTTGGAAATTCAGTCTCTTTTAAATTAATTGTTCTCATGTCAGTGTGAATACGGTCAGGATTGGGTTATTAAAAATCAATAGTCTTAGTCATATACTAAAAATGTCTTAATCATGGCCTCAATAAATACTTGCAATAAAAATGCATTTTCCCCACGTGAGGCTGCATTGAGGTTTGCAACATCATTATATGGTTTTATTTGCCAAATGTCTTACCTGGTATATTATCTGCTTTTACAGATGTGCACCACGTTTGATTTTTTAATTGGTCTTATTTACCAAATGTCTTACTCATTAGACTATCTACTTTTTCAGATGTGTCCTCTTTGATTTTACTGGGAAGAGAACTGGCATAACAAATCAGTGTCGTGATTAGTGCCGAGAGAGTTTCCCAACATTCTGTTTCCTTTCCTGCCTTCAACAACTCTGAATATCACCTACTGTACAACAAATATCTCCTTCTGTCCTTCAGCTCCATCGTTTCAGTGCTGAATGCATAATCATCCCAACCAATTAAACAAGCAAGTTAATAAGACAACACTTTAAGAAGGAAGGGGGGGGGGAAGGGGGTTGCTAAAATATCTTCAGTTTGTGACTGACAATTTCAGGGGGAGAGAAGGAATTATAATTGGCAGAAGTTAGAAACATGGCTGAATAGTATAGTTTGGCTGCTTAAATCGTTTTCAGAGTTTTCAGATTTTCTGTGGAATTAATGTTCCAGAATTTAGAGATGAATCAAGTTGTCGATTTTGGATGTTCCCAGTTTCTTGTTTTAGGAGACCTGTCAGTTCCTGTTCTTTGAATTTAGCAATGCTCTTTTAAGTCACTAGCATTTATTTTGGTGCCCAGTTGTTCAAATATACACATTCTTCACTGCAATTTCATTTAAGATATACAGTTACTACAAACAATTATTCTCCAAAATATAGTGATTTGGGTACAGTATACTATCTATTCCATATAACATATGTGTAATACACATTCACACTACACAGCCTTATCTGAAAACATATAAATATATAATACATAATATACTTTTAAATTAATAAACACCATGGCAGCATTTATTGGATGTTGGTTGATATATTGTTTCAAAAATAAGAAAATAGATATGCTTGCATTCACTTTGGACAATTAATTCCAAAGAGAAAGTGAATAATTAATAATTAATTATTAATTATTGGAATAATTAATTCCAAAGAGAAAGTGAAATTAATAAACACCATGGCAGCATTTATTGGATGTTGGTTGATATATTGTTTCAAAAATAAGAAAATAGATATGCTTGCATTCACTTTGGACAATTAATTCCAAAGAGAAAGTGAATAGCCTTTGGTAAATATTACCTACAATGAACTGGTTACCTTCTCTGGTCTTTTCATTTAAGCTGTCTGGGAGAAGTAAGCATATCAGACAAACACTGCAGAAAATGCACCATTTGCCTTCAGTGGCATGACCTGCCTCAAACATGGGTGAGGAATATCTGACAACATAACCTATCCACTGTGTCCAGCACATTCACAGTGAAGATCAAAAATGATTATGGTATGGGGATTATTCAGCCATCCAGGTCATGGTTGTCCCAAAGGTGCTTTTTCAAAAGGCAGCTGGACTTTCTTTCATTTGCTTGAAGATCTTTCGCTTCTCATCCAGGAAGTTTCTTCCGTTCTGATTGACTGGTGGAGAATGGGAGGATTTATATTCCTTGCAACCATCTAGTCATTAGCACTCTTTCTGAGAGTCATTGAAGCCACTTGGAGGTGGTCATTTTATCACTGGGAAGATGGAATTGTAATTTGATGTGTTTGTATTATTTTATCTTATGCCATTCCTTTAGGATCTTTTTCAGTGTAAAATATGTAATATGTTAAACATTTCTCTAAAAAGGTAAAATTACTGTTCATGTCTTCAAAGTCAGCATTCTCAACTTGGCAACTTTAAGATGTGTAGACTTCAACTTCCAGAATATTTAATTCAACCTGCTGTTCACTTCAGTGCAGGATAGAATTACAGCATCACTGATGGATGGCCAGCTGTCCTCTACTTAAATACCTCCAGTGAAGGAAAGGTCACCACTACCTCATAAAGGTGTATTCGAAAGAAGCTTTTCCAAAATTTGCTTCCTTTGATAAAACTAGCTTGTTTGAAATTTCAAATCCTTATGAACAGTAAGAATCAGATCTATTCTACCTATCTGCTACTATTATCTACTACTACCAAAATTTTTGTCATGACCTTTAGCTGTGTGAAATTGTGCATCATAGATACCTCAAATGGGCCAACTTGCAGATGATACAACTCATCTCCGGGGGGATGGATGAGTCTGCCTATCAAGTTGAGGTGGACCGGTTGCTTTCGTGGTGTGGAGACAATAACTTGGTCCTCAACAACAATAAAACCAAGGAGCTTATAGTGGACTATAGAAGGAACAGTTCAGATATCCAGCTCTTGCTTATCAATGGAGACCGACTGGAGCAAGTGGCCAGTTTTAAGTTTCTGGGTGTTACCATAAAAGAGGACCTGACCTGGGGTGCCCACATTGCAGCACTGGTCAAAAGGGCCCAGCAGAGATTATACTACCTGAGACTTCTCAGAAAACAACAACTGAATGAAAAACTGCTGGTGACCTTCTACCGCTGCACCATAGAGGGTATCTTAACTTACTGCACTTGTATATGGTTTGCCAATTGCACAGTGGCAGATAGGAAAGCACTCCAGAGGGTTAACATCATTGCCCAGAAGATCATTAGTTGTCGCCTCCCTTCTTTGGAAGAGCTTTATAGCTCCCGCTGCTTAAGAAAGTTCAAAATATTCTCAAAGATCCATCTCATCCTTGGAACCCTTTTTTTTAACTATTACCATCTGGCAGACGGTACAGAATAATAAAAACAAGGACAAATAGGCTGAAAAACAGCTTCTATCCCAGCACAGTAGCTCTTTTGAATTCTACTGTATAGTGCAGTATTGGTGCAGTGTCGGAGGTTTTCAGTTCAATGTGTGGAGGGTGAAGGATGTGTGTTTGTGTTTATTTTCATGGTCATGGTCATGTTGTTCACTGAAAATGGTGTTTGATTTCATTGTATGAGGTGCAGTGTAAACTAAACTAAACTAAAGTTACAAAATCCAGGATCCAAAATCCAGGATCCATGACTCCTGAGGGAATGACATTTGGGAAAGTTGTAGCTGCTTCAATGCTATGGGCTGCTATTATGCTGCTGGCTGCTGTTGTGATAACATATTTTATATGTTCAATATTTTGGATGGCTGGGAAACAAGCCAGCAACCCCACAATCTGTCTCTCTCTCTCCCTTACCTAGCACCTACCATTTACCTGTCTGCTGGGGGAAAAGGGAAGGGAAGGGAAGTAGATTTCCAAGGCTCCCTGCCAGATTCCCACAAGAAAACTCAACGGGGAAGTTGGCAGGAAATTGGAACTTCTTCTGATTCCACATTGTTTCTCTGGTTAGATAGGGAAATATCTCCCAAACAGTGACTCAACAAGGCACAAGTTGTCTAGTCAGATTCAATGCAGTTATCAGAATAACAAAAGCCACCACATGATACATGCAACATCACAACATGTACACAAAAGGGAACAATTTTTCTCCCAATACCAGAAGAGTTGTTTCATTGTATGATTTCTCTTGACCCTTCCTGATGTACACTGCTAGTGATAAAAGGGATAGCTTACCCCAAGAGTGCCCACTGAGCTTCATGGCCTCTGGTGGCAGGCACATTAACTCCAGGCCTCTCCATTCTGGGAATCACTTCATATTCATTCACAAGATAATTATTCATTTGCTGCAGTTTTATATACAGTATATGTATGTATGTATGTATGTATGTATGTATGTATGTATGTATGTATGCATGTATGTAGGTATGTATGTTATTTAGGTTTCTTCGGGTATTTTCCCACGTCTTAATATTTGTGCTTTTATTATAGCGACGTTTCGGCAAAATCTCATCTGCCATCCTCAAGCTTGTGTATTGGGTTCTTTTTAAGCCTGACACACAAAATTAAAAAGAACCCAATACACAAGCCTGAGGATGGCAGATGAGATTTTGCCAAAACGTTGCTAAAATAAAAGCACAAATATTAAGACGTGGGAAAATACCTGAAGAAACCTAAATACCATACATATAAATACCTGCCAAAACATAAGAAAACAAATATATATAACTACTTCAACACTTAGTCTTAAATAATTGAATGTCATAATTTTATAAGAGAAAACATATGACATGAATTATCCCAAATTCTAGCCAGGAAGCAATAGAAAAGATAGATAAGCAAACATTTACAGTATCCGTATTTATTACCAATTGAAATACTTGCTTGAGCTTCACAATGGAATGTTGGCTTCTGAACTTGTGGTCAACCAATTTGAGCCCTAATAATATTTTCAGTCCTCCATCATTTTTCTCCCATCTCATATGATGGCCCAGATGTCTCCTCCTCCCACAATCACCTTGTCTAAGACAATTACTCTCACAAGATTTCAGTTATCCCATCCCAAAATCTCGTAGGTATCTTGAAATTCCAAGGTCTCATTTAAGATTTCAACAGCATCACACAAGGTTATTACAAACTCATTTTATGAAATGTTGACCATTTTAATCCTGCTTGTAGTATTAATCAAAGGGTTACTAAGCCATTGGTTATATTCACCCTTCGACAATATGGTGCCCTTCATTTATATTGCCCAATTCTCAAAGACTAGATTGGGATAAGGCACAATATTGTGTGTACTTGAGTTAGTGTGTTGTATGAACTCAACTACTATGATAGACAAAACATGCTTTATGCATTAGCGGGTTGTGTGAACCACCTGTGGCTACTTTAATAAACAATAACTATGTGAATGTTGGTTTGGCATGCTGTGAATTGAGCCAAAATCACCTTACCAAGAGTTAGAAGACTCCTGTAGACTCTGGGTTACTAGATGATGCTATCTGCTTGGAGATGGTCATCTATCAACTGCATGATCATGTTGCTGGATGCTTGAGGTGCTTTGCATCAAAAAGTGGAGCTGGTCTTGCTAATTCTTTGTCCCCTGTTCCAAATCGAAAGATGCTGAGGTTCTTAGGCATTAAAAAAAATCCTTTCCAATGAGCCAAGTGAATATGGTATTTACAATGCTATTTGAGAAAAGGTCAAAGATTTATCCTTTGCCAAAGAATGACGATGTACTTGCAGGCAAAAAGAGCCAGGCTGGGATGGTGGGGAGGGGGAGGCTTGGGGGTGGAGAGGCTGGCTGCACCAGCCCAGCTCATGTGAAGAGGGCCACAAAGGCAGAGGGCGCCACCCAGAGGTTTTTAATTCAACGCCTGTCATTCCAATTGTGGCGGGTTAGAGATCACAGAGGAGCAGATATCTACTGAGGAAACATCAGACGGTGTAGTAAAAAGGGGGTAATCCATTTATTTTTAGAGAAGTTTTCCACTTGGAGATCATACACATGAGAGATCACAGAAACACATGCAAGCATGAAATTTAATTTTTTAAGAATTCTTTTCCTGGGGCTTCCATGTACGACAGCAACTGGAGCAAAGGAAAGAAAAAATGCCCCCTAATCATGATGGCCCAATGATGGCAATTTGTTATAGTTTTCTGTTTTGCAAAACATGAAGCTTTGAGAAACCAATGAATGGTATTTTTAAAATGTGAAAAGCAAATGGAGTTTCTTAAGCAAGCAACTTTTGAAACAGATTCTAGCCTGTTGGTGGGGCAGGGAGAATCAATGTAGGGAAATCCATTGTCTACATTGACTGGCAGCACCCCTCCAGAGTTACAAGCTTTCCCCAGCACTATCTGGGGAGAGCTGGGGCCACATTGGCAAGCCTTGACTTGCAGAACAGAAGCTCTGCTGATGGGCATCAGCCCTTCCTTCCTTCCCAAGCAGGAGAACAAAAATGAAGAAGCCCCTTAGCGTCAATTCCTGCCTGCCTGCCTGCCTGCCTGCCTTCCAGGAGAGAACATTTTAGAAAAGAAAGAATTGTGATGAATAGAGTACTTCAGCATTTCATTTCATGGACAGGATAAATATAGCTATACACACATATATACAAATCAAATGAACAACTGATAGCCATGCTGCAGGGAACCTGTGGCTCTCCAGATGTATACTAACATGTGGATTTTCTCCCTTTTAAACTGAGGCCAGGCTGAGATACAAGGAACATGATCATAGCAAAGTTCTCAGTGTAGAGCACCTGTCCAAAAGGAAGCTAAAACACAATGATTATGTTGTAGCAGTGATCAGAAAGCCATCTTGAATAGGAGTCTGTTACACCATCTCTTACTGAATAGCCCTTGTTCAGGACACATGCAAAGTTTCGACAGTGCCAGCCAGAGTTCAAGGATGAAAGGATCGAACTGTCAAAGTAAGTTCATGTATCTTCCTTTTTTTCAAGGCAGTTCTCCTGGAGTGGACTAGAAACACATTTCCCAACCTCATTAGATAGATTAAGATCAGGTGAGGTACTAACACCACTCTATAAAGCCTTGGTAAGACCACACCTAGAGTACTGCATTTAGTTTTGGTCACCACACAATAAAAAAGATGTTGAGACTCTAGAAAGAGTGCAGAGAAGAGCAACCAGGATGATTAGGGGACTGGAGACTAAAACATATGAAGAATGGTTACAGGAACTGGGCTTGGCTAGTCTAGTGAAGAGAAGGACCAGGGGAGACATGATAGCAATCTTCCAATATTTGAGGGACTGCCACAGAGAGGAGGGGATCAAGCTATTTTCTAAAGCACCTGAAGACCAGACAAGGAATGATGGATGGAAACTGAACAAGGAGAGATTTAACTTGGAAATAAGGAGAAACTTTCTGACAGTGAGAGCAATCAACCAATGGAACAGCTTGCCCTCGGAAGTTGTGGAAGAACCATCACTTGAGACTTTCAAGAAGAGATTGGACTGCCACTTGTCAGAAATTGTGTAGAGTCACCTGCTTGGGCAGGGGGGTTGGACTAGATGACCTACAAAGTCTCTTCCAACTCTGTTAATCTGTTAATCCTGTGTCCATAATCACTAGCCAACCCAGCCATCAGACTGAGAAAGTCTGATGGCTACAAAACGTAGAGGTGTAAACATTCAGGAAATGAATCATCCCTCTGCTCTTTAGAACCTCCTTTTTATTTCTAGCACTTGTTTGTCTCAGATACAGAATTCCCCTCTAACTCCGGGAAATGATCTAATTGCAGGTTCACATAGACTGATCCACTAATGACCTCTTTGTCTACATAGCACGTAGAGTCCTCTGGTCTCGAACTTTTAGGCAACTTCATGTAAAAATTTGAAATAAACCAAGTAATTCCCATAGTAATGCCTGATGCATCCAGAATTTCCAAAATGACTAGGAAACAAGCAAAATATTCAACAAGAAGTCAAAACTGGTTTGGGTTGACATATTATGCTGTTCCATCTTTTTAATTTTAACCATGGTTTGTAGAGCAAGTCACCGCACCCTGGTTCATATGCAATATTAAACCATAACCCATGGTTTGCAAACAACAGTTGCTCCATTCATTCTTCTCACTAAATCAAAACCCAATAGTCAAGACTATGGCACTGTGTAATCTCTGAATCCAGATGATTTTAGGCATGAAAACCAGCAGGTTGGCTCTGGGCCAATCACTAGGAGATTGTGAGTTCTAGTCTCATTTTAGGCATGAAAGCTATCTGGGTAACTTTGGGCCAAATACTCTTTCTCAGCCCACAATGACGTCAGACTTGGATGACAAGTGGCTTGGTCAATTCCTGTCACAACCACTGGATCATTCAACAATCAGTTGATCCGGGGAGGGGAGAAATCAGATGCTGCACTTCTGGAAAAACAATGAACGTATTTATGAGTTGCTCATCTGTGTTTTAATTATGTGATTGAATTGAAATAGACACTGTGAAACAAACTCATCTATTTTTGTACATATTCACAGCGGTTCTCAAAAGGAGCCTAAGGCTGCCCGGCATGTATATCGAATGGTTCAGTGCAATCACTTAAGCGTCTGAGCAAATGCCTAAATTAGAGGAACAGATTGACATTTTGCAGAATGTCCGGATCCTTCTCTTGGCCACTTCCCTGCCTCTTTCTTACCTGGGCCGAGATCAATGCCATGCAGAGAACAGAGGGAATTAATGATCTCTTAGGAAAGATAACAGCCCTTGGCTTCCAGGCATAGTCCTGGGGAGGGGAGGGGATTAGATATGACAGGGCCTTTCCCTGGCCTCCCCCTGCTGCTGCCTTTTTCAATTATAATTAAATCCCCCTCCAATCATCGAGGGTCAGCCATTGAAAACCTCCACCAAGCATCAGTGACTTTAAGTGAACAGGGTTAGTGAACCATATTGAAGAAACGGTGTTGCCTATTCATGATCTTTTCAATGAGATTTAGTCTATATGAACCTCATTTGCATATTGATACAGAGAGGGAGAGAAGGAGGCATTTTCAGGATGACATATGAGCGCTGTGGGGAGGAAAATGAAACTGTGCAAGAGATCGAGGCCCAGTGGAAATTTCAGACCGGTGACACAAAGAGAAATACACACAGACATGGACAAGCTCACATGTAACCCCCCCACCCCCCATACACATATACACACACTTCTGTTCCCAGGTTGCAAAATCTGACACCTGGTACATAGGAGGGAGACAATGCAGAATTGTAGAACGTAAATATTGGGAAGCGGCTTGGAGATCATCTATTCCAATCCCCTGCTTGGTGCAGAAATCCCATTGCTACGTCATCCCTGATGGTTGGCCATCAGTTTAAATGACTTTTAATAAAGGAAAATCCATCCCCTCTAAAGGTAATAGAGTCCCTTGTTGAAGAAACTGTCAATAGTAATATTTGTTTGCTTGTTCTGGAACAACTCTGGACAATTCTGCCATGTCTTCTATATAAGAGTACTTCAGATACTCAAAGATAGCTATTATATCTCCCTATAATCTTCCCTTCTCCAGGCTAAAGTTATCTTCATTGCAACCATTCCTGGTATTTTTTTTTCTTTCCAGGCCCTGTATTGTCTTGTACTGCTCTAGACAGTCTGTCCATTTTCTTCTCAAAATGCAATGTCCCTAGATTGACACAATATTCTAGGTACAACCTGATCCTGCAAAACAGAATGGAATGATGACTCATCTTGTTCTTGAGCTATTGTTGATGCCACCTAAGATGGCATATTTTTTTGCAACTGTATCACTCTGTTGGCTCATGTACTGCTACCACGATGACCTTCCCTGAACTCCCCCATACAAACATGTCCTATTCTTACAGCTTTGATTCTACCTTATCCAAATGCATTTGTCCCTATTCAGATTCATCAGGCTGATTATTGTCTCTCATTTTAGCTTATAAAAATTGTCCTGAGACTTGACCCTGACATCTATGATTTTTTTTTATTCACACTATATCTATGTCTTCTGGAAATTTGATAATCCAAGTCATTTATTAAAATGTTGAAATAGCACAGGGCTTCAATCAACACATGTGATGACTCCCCCAGACACTTTCCCAGACATCTCTCCAGATATTAGATCAGAGGAAGATGAACCCGTTCCGGGCATGTCAGGGAGAGAGTTGGTCAATGGCTTCAAGAAGCCATCGAAGAGTGATTTGACTGAAGCACACCTGCAGCTGATCAGCGATGAGTAAGAGGAACTGCCTTCTGCCCTTGATCCAAGAACATGTAGGGCAGAGAAAAGGCAGGAGAATGAAGGTCAGCCAGATTACTCGTAAGGAGGTAGCCTTGTCCCTCTTGATGAGCTGCCCCAGGTCATCAAGCACAGCAATAGATGGAGACAACTCTGGGAACAATGTGTTTGTTTTCTTGCTATGTGTTCTTGTTTTGAATTTTCGATCATGTCTCTTCAGCTGTTTCCTTTGCCTTGCCTTTGCCTGTGGATTTCACTTTGTCTTTGAACTTGCCTTTACCTTGGGAACTTGCTTTTGCCTATGGACTGGAACTGGCTTTGATGACTAGTATTGGCTTCATTTGAGAAGCCTATTGGGGTTAAGCTGGTGCCGTCACAAGGAATTTCTGGGGAATACCAATTTACGCTCAGAAGCCTTAACAAAGACTCCTTACACCCATAACAATTGTGCATGTGTGAGTGGGACAGTACAACGCACTGTGGTAAACTTCAACACTTCCATCCAGGTCAACATATTGATTTGTCTTTGGCTACTGTTCTTCAGTTCTTTGATTCAACTGCATCCATTTATTGGTAACACAACCCAAACAACATTTTGCAATCTTCTCTTCTTAGAATTTCATTGGAGACATTGTGGAATACTTTGCAGAAGTCAAGTTCCATCATGTGTACTTGCGTTCTCATAGTTAACTGTCTAAAAAGGAAATCAAGTTTGAATAAATTCATGCTGATTCCTGCCAAAGCAATACCTTCTTTTCTAAATACTGGCAAATTAACTCTTTAATCATTTGTTCCCAAGTTTTTCCCAGTAGTGACTCAAGCTGACCATGGTTATCCCAGACTGTAGTTATCAAGGAGATTTATATACTTCTGGCAAAATGCTAGAGTTCTGCACCCACAGTTACCTCTCCAAATTCAGCTGAAGACTAAATTTGATCTCAGCCGAAAGGCCAAGACTCCTACCCTGCTTTGCTTAGATGTTCATGTTTTATGAAATGAGGTTTAAGTCCATGTAGTTTTAAACAAATACAATCTATATTTAATGTCTGCCATCTCACCAACATGAGTAAGGAGGGAGAAGAAGTTCTCTAGTATTGCAGTTTAATGCAAATTTATCTAATTTTCCTTTTAAGTCAGTATCTTAATCAAAATTCAGTTTTCTTCTGGAACAAACAATTCTTTGTTGCACTGAATTTCCCCAATGAAATGATATGTGCAAAAATACATTTATATGTAAAACCAACATCACAATAGATTTATGTTAGAGGAAATTGCTTGTTAATATGTCATTTTTTAAAAAAAAATATGCATAATAAGGTATGCTTAGAAGAAATGCATATAAAATGTATTATAGAGTTTCATGAGAAGTTAAAAATACGCACAAAGTACAATAGAAAGAGGAGAAGATAAACTTCAAAACGGAAAAATGAGAAACCAAGAGGAACTGAAAATCACTAATGCACACTACAGAATTCTTTACATCTAAGGCAGGGATGGGATCCGACCGGTATAACTACTGGTTCTGTTTCTCTGCATTGTGCACGCATGCATGAGTAGTGCGAGTGCAATTTATGACTTGCTGAGCTACCTGGACAGCTGAGCAGCACTGCATGCTGGTATGCAACGGTTGGAAAAGCCCTTTTTTCCTGCTTTTTCAACCACAGCTGTGCCACGCAAAGCAGCTGTGGTTGAAAAAGCAGGAAATAAAGGACAGGTTAGAACCTAGGCGGGCGGGTGGGCCAAAACAGCAGCAGACACAGAACCAGTTCTGTATCTGCTGTTCTTCAGAGCTACCTGTTCTGTAGAGCCGTACAGAACCGGTAGAACCCCACCCCTGATCTAAGGAAAACAGAGAGGCATAGAAAGTGATTAGTATGCATTGGTGAATCCTTTATATCCCAATGGACAACTTGGGGACTGCAGTTTAATTCTTTGGCCTCCAAGAACCATAAGTGGTACAACTGGAAATGTCATCACATGATCGTAACAGGTAGAAACAACATTTTTAACCATTTGGGACAAATTAGGAAAATTTCAAAAGACCAAAAAGCTTATGACACCCATTTTACTCCTTTGCACAAATACCAGAAAAGAAACATCTACTTGATTTTAGAGTCAGAAATGTTCTTGGTGAAAATGTTGGCCTCCCCTATTCCAAGGCAATTTCCTCTTTCACATGTATGATGGAAGAATTCAGAGAGATATGCTGCTATTCTTCCTAAATTTCCCATGGCAGAGCTGCCCAGATTCCCTTTCATCTTTGCTTGGTCCTCTGGCAATCAGGCTCCTCAGCCAGAGTCCATTGGAATTGGGTGGTCAATAAATTCACATCAATAATCACAGATTCAAATAAGTAATTAAAAAGTCTTAACTAGATCTGTAAGCTTATAATGCAATTACAAAAAAAAGTAACAGGGAAAAGAAAATTACTATCCACTTGAAAATGCCATCCTTGTTATCCAGTGATAGGGTTCAGATATGCCTACATTGAGCTTAGTATCTTAGGGTTCTTGCCTTGTCAATCCAAAACATAATAGCTCTGTGGAGCCTTAATTTGGCACTTATTTCTTCTTGCTGTGGTTGTTGTTCTTTATTAATAAGCCCTGCTTTTCATCTAAATGCCCAGAAGGACATATATGGGATTCCTCATTGAACAGAATTCTGTGAGAAGGTTGGGTGAAGAGATTAACATCTGGCTCTAAAGAACCCCATGAATCCTAATACATACCCCCAAGGCACTGGATAGGGAAGATCTCTATTTGGGTGAGAGGTCAGATTACCTTATGATTAAAGTAAAGCCCCTTACCAACAAACCAGGGTGGCCACAAAATGATAAGACCACCTGCAAGGCAGAATTCTTGAAGCCATGCCAACTTTGCTAATTCCAGTGTGAATTGACAAAGCCACAGCAATGGGAAGCTTCATGGTTTTTTTTCTTGTAACCACAGAGATGCCGATGATATCTGGGTGGACAAATCGTAGCCATTCCCCAAAATCTGATTGTGCAATTGGCTACACAGTTTCCAATGAATTAACAGATACTGCAACAGATAATCAGAGTTAACAGATAACAGATAATCAAAGTTGTAGGTCATCTAGTCCAACCCCCCGCACAAGCGGGAGACCCAACACCATTTCTGACAAATGGCAATCCAATCTCTTCTTGAAAGTCTCAAGTGATGGTTCTTCCACAACTTCCGAGGGCAAGCTGTTCCATTGGTTGATCGTTCTCACTGTCAGAAAGTTTCTCCTCATTTCCAGATTAAATCTCTCCTTGTTCAGTTTCCATCCATTATTCCTTGTCTAGCCTGCACCTCGCTTTAGAAAATAGCTTGACCCCTTCCTCCCTGTGGCAGCCCCTCAAATATTGGAAGACTGCTGTCATGTCTCCCCTGGTCCTTCTCTTCACTAGACTAGCCAAGCCCAGTTCCTGCAACCGTTCATTGTATGTTTTAGCCTCCAGTCCCCTAATCATCCTGGTTGCTCTTCCTTGCACTTTTTCTAGAGTCTCAACATCTTTTTTATAATGTGGTGAACAAAACTGGATGCAGTACTCTAGGTGTGGTCTTACTAAGGCTTTATAGAGTGGTATTAGTACTTCCCTTGATCTTGATTGTATCCTCTGTTAATACAATTTAGGATTGAATTAACTTTTTTGGCTGCTGCTGCACACTGCTGGCTCATATTTAGCTGGTTGTCCACTAAGACTCCAAGATCCCTGTCACAGTTACTGCTATTGAGGCCGGTTTCACCCAATCTATATGTGTACTCTTGGTTTTTCCTGCCTAAGTGTAGGACTTTACTTTTCTCTACATTGAATTTAATTTTGTTAGATATGGCTCAGTGTTTTAGTCTGTCAAGATCCATCTGGATCTTGAGCCTATCTTCTTGAGTGTTAGCTATTCCTGCCAGCTTGGTATCATCTGCAAATTTGGTAAGTTCTCCTTCTATTCCCTCACCTAAGTCGTTAATGAAGATATTGAAGAATACTGGGCCTATGATGGAACCTTGTGGCACCCCACTGCTTACTTCCCTCCATGTAGACTTAGACCCATTAAGGACTACTTGTTGAGTACGGTTTGCCAGCCAGTTGCAAGTCCATCTAGTGGTGGTGCTATCTATTCCACTTTTTTTAGCTTACTAAGAAGTAGGTTGTGGTCTACTTTGTCGAATGCCTTGCTGAAATCTAAATATATTATGTCCACAATATTTTGCTGGTCTACTAATTTAGTCACTGTGTTGAAGAATGAAATAAAATTGGTTTGGCATGATCTGTTCTTAACAAACCCGTGCTGACTGCTAGTTATTACTTTACTTGTTTCTAAATGTTGGCAGATCTGTTTTTTTATTATCTTTTCCAGTATCTTCCTGGGTATTGATGTTAGGCTGATTGGTCTATAATTTCCTGGGTCTGTATTTTTCCTTTTTTGAAGATGGGAACCACACCAGCTCTTTTCCAGTACTCCGGTAGTTCTCTGGTGCTCCAGGATTTTTGAAAGATATGGTGCAGTGGTTCTGAGATGACCTCTGCCAGTTCCTTTATAACTTTGGGATGTAATCTATCAGACCCTGGTGATTTGTTTTCATCAAGATCAGACAGGTGTTCTCTTACTATTCTTTTGCTTATTTTAACTTTTATTTCTGGTCTGTCTTTTACAGTTATGTTTTTGGTGGGTTGAGCTACAGTTTCTTTTTGTGTGAAGACCGATGCAAAGAATGAGTTAAGCAGTTCTGCTTTCTCTCTGTTGCCTGTTATTTCCTTGCCATCTTCTCTCTTTAGTGGACTGACTGTTTCCTTGATTTTTTTCTTGTTATTTATATGTTGGAAAAAACTTTTTTTATTATCTTTGACTTTTGTTGCAAGTCTTTGTTCGTTCTGAGCCTTTGCTATCCTGACTTCGTCTTTGCAGATTCTGGCTATCTGCTGATATTCTGCCTTAGTTGTATGTTCTTCTTTCCATTTTTTGTACTTGTCCTTTTTTTCTTTCAATTTGCCAGAGAAATCTTTGTGCAGCCATGCTGGTTTCTTCTTGGATTTTTTGTTTTTCTTTCTCAGTGGTATTGTGCTGATCTGGGCTTCTATGATCATACTTTTCAGAGTTTCCTAAGATTTTTGAGTTGTTTTCCCCTTTAGGATTTTCATCCATTGAATCTTTCCCAAATTCTCTCTGAGTTTATTAAAATCAGCTCTTTTAAAATCCAAGACTCTGGTGTCATTATGTTTTATTGCTTGTGTTTGTGTTATGTTGAATTCTAGTATGACATGGTCACTCTCACCCAAGGTTCCTGCAGTTTCAACTCCCTCTATCACTTCTTCTCTGTTTGTAAGAATTAAGTCCAGTATGGCTGTCCCTCTAGTTTCACTCTCTACCTTTTGGACAACAAAGTTGTCAGCTAGGTTGGTTAGGAACTTATTTGATTTCTCACTTGGTGCAGAATTAGTTTTCCAATTGATATCAGGATAATTGAAGTCTCCCATTACTATTGTTGTGTGTTTCCTGCATATGAATTTCAGAAGAGAACCTACAAAACTCCCTAGAATATAGTTTATAGCATGGGGGTGATGGGGGTAGGATGATGGCTACACTTCACATTCTGAGAGTGAGTGAGGGACACAAAGGGGATGAAACCATAGGATACTATATCTATTATTAAGACTAGGTGCTGGGGAGCCCTTGAAGTTTTTCTCTGGTTTAAATTATGAGGTTTCAGTTGCAAGGCTCTGAAAACTGCAAAAAGAATACAGACTAACACAGTTGTAACAGACCTTGGAGATCTTCTAGTCCAACTCTCTGCTTGAACAGGAAACCTTATACCCATGATGGCGAGCCTATGGCACGTGTGCCTCAGTTGGCTCATAGAGCCATTTGTGCCGGCACGCGAGCTGCAGGCAAACTTACCTCACTGCGCATGTGCACACGTCACAGCTGATTTTGGTGGGTTTCGGGCCTTTTTGGGCCTCCCAGAGGCTTTACGAAGGCTTCTGCAGGCTTCTGCAGGCTTTTTAGGCTGAAAACTAGGCCTGTTTCATCACTTCCTGTTTTTCCGGAAATACCGGAAGTGTCGAAACAAGCGTAGTTTTCATCCTCTCACTAAAGCCTGCAGAAGCTTTCCTAAAGTCTCTGGGAGGCCAAAAAACAGCTGTGAGGTGCAGCGTAGGTAAGGGGGTGGGGGGGATTGTGCACAAATGCTTAGGGGTCATGGGGGTGCGCATTGCCTTCTGGGTGCTGGCACACGAGCGGAAGCGTGCAAGCATGCACACAATTTTTGGCACAGGAGCCCAAAAAGGTTAGCCACCACTGCCCTATACCATTCTGGACAAATGGCCACCCAATATCTCCTTTAAAAACTCTAGCGATGGAGCATCCACAATGTCTGGAAGCAAGTGTTCCACTGATTAATTGTTCTCACTGTCAGGAAATTTCTCCTTAATTCTAGGTTGGATCTCTCTTTGATAAGCTTCCATTCATTACATCCTGCCCTGCCCTCAGGTGCTTTGGAGAATTAGGTCGACTCTCTCTTTTCTGTGACAACCACTCAAAAATTGGAAGACTGCTATCATGTCACTCCTAGTTCTTCTCTTTGTTAAACCAGAGATACCCAGTTCCCTCAACCATTCACCAAATGCTTTAGACTAGCCTCCTGTCCCGGGGCTCACACACCATCCAATGGGCTCAGTTTGACTATTCCTGTTTTGTAGCAGATGGGAAACTCCCAAAAACTGGAGAAGACAATAGAAAATCTCCCCCCTCTCCATGATATTGTTAAGGTCTCTTCATTTCATTTCTATGTACACTATGTCACCTTGAAAAATGTGGAGAATCACTCAAGTTATAGCCAACCACGAAGCCACCTGTAGAGTCATGCAAATGAGTTTTTCTGTTTAATTCCTGGAATAATATATAAATTGGGATTTTGTCATCCAGCAAATTTTGCAGATCCCAAATTATTTGATGCAGAAAAGTTCCATACAATTTGGTGATGCAAAAAGAGAATGGGGAGAGACTCAAGGAGCCAATAGCAGAAGATTTCTGGATAAGTTACACATTCCTAGAGGTAATCTAATTATACAAGATCATATGTGCAAGAACTTATTTCTTGCTATATGGGAAGCTGACAAACATCCCAGAAGAAAGCAGTAACATACCATGTTTGTACAAGTGCCAAGAAAACTTCCTGGCAGGGTGCATGATGTCACCAGGAGCCCACTTTGACTGGGAGGAGTCTCTTAAAGATCTGGAAGGACTTATTTGCTTGCACACTCACTGAAGACATTGGGCTTCCATCTCTGCCTCTGGGCTTCCTTTCAAAAGGTGATCAAGGCTGACCAGTCCATTAGTCAAAAATTCCCTAGATAAGTATACTTGAAAACTTGGCTTAATTTAGAGTTATCAAATTCATGGTCTCTCAATCTCTACAGAAACTACAGGGCTACAATTACACACCAAGACACTGTCCACTTTCTGATTTAGTTCCCCCATCCTGTTCCCCCCAATTGTAAAAATCAGAACAAAATGTGTTGGTTGGTTAGGAGTAAGGAATACACTCTAAGTAAATCCACTCGCAGAAAACTTGTGCCAAAATACGTACTTTAATATAAATTTTAATAATATAAATTATTATGAAAAAGGAGAGGGAACCTTTAAAAATATAAAAAAGATGTACAAATACAATAGAATACACACTTTTGTGGTGTTTTTAAGGTGGTAAAAATGACAATTAGAGAGAAATTAAATTTGAATGATTCTTAATCTTAGATTTTCATGTATATTTTGAGCCACAGTATTGCAGTAGCTGGGTGTGATCTTATCTATTTTAGATAAATAAATGAAATATACATGAGATGGGAAGGAGAAGATAGATGTTTAACCATAGCACCTAGCCTCCCCCTCTCTCTCCTTCCCTCCCTCCCCCGCTCTCTCCCTGCATGCTTGTGAGTGAGATGACTGAGAAGCATTTCTCATTCATTTCCTGCCTCTTTGACATTAAAAATAATTGAAAGAGAAGAACCTAAAAGCATTATATAACTATCAATGGATCAAAAGTCAGTTCCCTCTTCCTCTGCACCACACAGCCTGCAAGTTTAAATTGCCCCTTTGTTCCAGAGAGCTGTAACCCTACAGAGTTTGATAGCAGTGCTAAACTTTACTCTTATAAATTGAAGATTAACATTTTCTGGAACTTTACCCTAATCCTTGTTTGGCGTTAACCTCTAGCTGCCAGGATTAGTAATTCTTACCCATTCACCCCCAGAACAGAGGAAATTTCTTGACTGCAACAACCAGCTGTATTGTCTTCTTGCTTGCATTATCTTTGTGGGACAGGATGCTGGGAGATGCAAAGAAAAGAGAATTCCGTGTCAGAGGCAGAACAGATCTGTCCTGATCCAAAAATTGGTTTCACACACAGAAGGTCTAATACACGCAAGAGTGATTTGGATGAAAACTGTTAGTCCTGCCATTTTAATGAAAGGTTGAGAATTTTCTCTGGCCTATTTAAACTCATTTTATATTCTCTTAACATATGCTTTACAGTTTTTATATGTCCTATGCTTTGCATAGTCTATATGTAACTCTGCAGAAATTTGTACCTGGATCCTAATATTTAGAGACCAGCCATCTCAAAGAGAGAAGGGGGGGGGGGAGGGAGAGAGGAAGGGAGGGAGGGAGATCTTTGTTTCATATACATTCTAAGGGTTTAAAAATGCATCACAAAAATCAGAGAATTACATAATCTGAACAGAAAATGTGCTCTAATGTTTAAAAGAAATTATCCTATCTCTCTTTGTTGCCAGCCCTTATTAAGTCATATTAACTTTATGTCCAGTTCAAATATTGATTAAAATTAATTGAAATGAGGCAAGAGAAATAAGATGTCTGGTATCTCTTTGCTTTTTTTTTTTACATTTTGTTCAAAAGTGTATACGGATAGCAGGTATCCCCAGTCCTTAAAAGTGGCCTACAAGACAAGTCCAAAAGTTTTGTACTATATAAACTGGCTACAATTCACTTTTCTTAAATAAGAGGTTACCATATTGCAAGCTGAGGATCACTCTTTATATACTGTATTTACAATAATATCAAAGATCTCACTGAAGAAATAAAGAGAATCCTAGAGGCAAGTGCTTCTTCCGGTTAAGAAATGTTTTGGGACTAGCTATCCTCACAAGAGAATTTTTTTTGTAATAGTTAAGCATTTCTCACCAGCCCAAATGTGGATAAATCCACTTCATGCCGTATTGTTATATTTTTATAATTTGCTTGTTTCTATACTTTTATTGTGACACTTCCCTCCAAGGTCTATGATTAGGATGTCCTGTAAATGGATGAAAAAAAATACATTGCAAGTGTATCCAGTCATACAATGTCTTTCCTTGTTTTAAATACCAATTAAATAAACAAAAACACATATTGTTTCTAAACCTGGAATTTTTGTAGCACGCCGCAACCCTCCCTTCCCTATTTTATTTAAAGGTCCCACCTACTGATGTTGATGTGGTTAGCAAAGATAGAAAGGAAGGAATTTATGATTTGACCAAGATATGGATTTCTGTTGTTCTTCTTCAGTGACAGCTAGCTGAAGTGAATGAGGCATCATTTAAACCAGTGTTTTTTCAACCTTGGCAACTTGAAAATGTGTGGACTTCAACTCCTAGAGTTTCCCAGCCAGCTTGAAGCCCACACATTTTCAAATTGCCAGCTTGAAGTCCACACATGGTCAAGCACTGATTTAAAGCCTGAGGGGACCTGAATCTTTTTTCTCTGAGCAGAATGGCTGAAATGGTGCAGAACCCAAGGGAAACAGAAGCCTGGCTGAGTGTGCCCAAACTCATCAGTGGAAGACCAAAAAGAGACTCAGAGCAGAGAACCAGTCAAGTTTAGCTTAGTCTAGTGACAACAGATTTCCAAAATATCCCATCGCTGAATTATGCAGGGAAGGCTTTGAAGAGCCTGTAGTGATCAATTGGGCAGTGGCCAAGGCTGAGCCAAGAGGCCCAGCACCAGAAGCAGTGACCTACAAGAAAGGTCTGGCTTTGGTGGCTGCCAGCTGCTTCACTGATTAAGATTGGTTGGGACTTTCTGGGGCAGGACCCTGGGAGATGGAGAGCGTGGTGAGAGGAACCCCAGGCCTAGGATGCTTAGTGAACTACAAAACCAAAAGTCTAGGGTTCATTGGGAGATTCCAGGGACCAGTGGTGGGATTCAAATATTTTTACTACCAGTTTGGTGGGCATGGCTTGATGGGAGTGCTTTGCATGCACACTTAATAGAATAGAATAGAATAGAATAGAATAGAATAGAATAGAATAGAATAGAATAGAATGGAATGGAATGGAATGGAATGGAATGGAATGGAATGGAATGGAATGGAATGGAATGGAATGGAATGGAAGGGAAGGGAAGGGAAGGGAAGGGAAGGGAAGGGAAGGGAGGAGGGGAGAGGAGAGGAGAGGAGAGGAGAGGAGAAGAGAAGAGAAGAGAAGAGAAGAGAAGAGAAGAGAAGAGAAGAGAAGAAAGAGAAGAGAAGAGAAGAGAAGAGAAGAGAAGAGAAGAGAAGAGAAGAGAAGAGAAGAGAAGAGAAGAGAAGAGAAGACTTTATTGCCCAAGTGTGAATGGACACACAAGGAATTTGTTTTGGTGCAAATGCTCTCAGTATACATAAAAGAAAAGATACATTCATTAAGAATCAAGAATCATAACGTACAACCCTTAATAATAGTCATAGGTACAATCAGCAATCAAATCATACTAGGAAACAGTCAATATAAATCGTAAGGATACAAGGGACAAAGATACAGTGTTACAATCACAAGTGGGAGAGGATGGGTGATAAGAAGTGATGAAAAGATTACAAGTAATAGTGGTGCAGACTTTGTAATAGTTGAACAGTGTTGAGGGAATTATTTGTTTAGCAGAGTGATGGCTTGTGGGAAAAAACTGTTCTTGTGTCTAGTTGTTCTGGTATGCAGTGCTCTATAGTGTCATTTTGAGGGAAGGAGTTGAAACAGTTTATGTCGGGATGTGAGGAGTCTGTAAATATTTTCACAGCCCTCTTTTTGACTTGTGCAGTATACAGGTCCTCGATGGAAGGTAGGTGAGTAGTAATTGTTTTTTCTGCAGTCCTAATAATCCTCTGAAGTCTGTGTCTGTCCTGTTGGGTTGCAGAATTTAATGCGCATGTGGGTGCCAAACGCGCACTTCGCGCAGGCACAGAGGCGTTCCAATTCATCTCCTGCAAGCCTGCACTCTCTCTGTCACTTCAGCAGCTGCCGCCAAACTCTCTGCTGTGCTACGCAAAGCAGCTGTGCTTCAAAAACAGAGAATAAAGGTGAGTATGGGAGCCCAGGTGGACCGGTGAGCCCAACAGCAGAGCAGCAGAGAGAACTGGTTCAGACTCTGCTGCTCATCGGCACTACCAGGTCAAACCAGTAGAATACCACCACCGATGGGGACCCCATCCTCAACTGTGGCCATGGGGAAGGCAGCGTTGGCCAGGACTCATCGAATGTAGCCTGGGGAAGGATTAGGCTACAAATCCGTAACTCATAAATCGCCCAGGACATGGGATTTGTCTCCCCACCTGCCTGTGCTCACTACCTAAGTCCTAAGTCTAACCTACGACAATGACATCCAAACCACAATGCATCTCATGTTCCACAACTAAGTGGATGATCCATCCAGAGGACAAACATGGTCTCCCACACCAACCCTTTTTAACAGAGTTCATGCTGGTTCCTTGTTTGTTTCACAAGCCTCTTTCTGTAATCTTTGCAAGTGAATATTTAACCTCTCGCAAATTATAATCATTGCTTCATATTTCTTTCTTTAAAAAAAAAAAAAGACACAACGGTAATTAATTTTTACTCCATCATTACCAAAAAGCCATCTGCTCTGCTGCAAGAAAGCAGCCAACAAGAAAGGAAAATTCGCAGTTGTTTTTTCTGTGCCAGGACCACTGTTCCTTGTGCACTGCTGTTTGCATTTGACAAGCATTTGTTAGCATCAGGCTCAACAGAAAGAAGGAATTGAAAACGAGGGAGACCACAGCTGCCACGCTTTTGGGTGCCCACGCTCCATATACAGCCATGTTGGAACTCTTTCCTAGCGTATGTCTGGAGGATCAAGGCTAGAGATATTCTTCCCATTCTCCTGCTTCCCTTCTCCTCCAACATCACAAGAAGCAGAGAAATATTCCTAGCCAACCATCGAATAATTAATATACACTCAAGCCCACAACAGTAGACTTGGTTTCCTTCCCAGAAAAAAACTCTGGGCAGTTTTCAAGAAATCCCTAAATTCCAGCCTCTGTTTTCCCATCCTATGATCTGGTAACATTTCTTCAAGTACACATCCAAAGGTGAATTCCATTGCTGTGTGTGACTTGCATTAAAGTTGCAAAATTAAATCATAATTCAGGCTTCCCAAATTGATTCCAGCCTTATTAGGCATTCAAAAAGAAGGATTATTCAACATAAAAGCAGCTAAAATAAACCCACAAACTACATAACTTCCTCCCTTCTCCCTGAACTTCCTTAGTAAGAGCATTTCAAGTTGCTGGGAAGACCTCACATGCATTTGAGAGAGAGAAGGTGGGGGAGAGAGGGAGGGATGGGGGGAGGGAGGGAAGGAGAGATGGATAGATAGATAGATAGATAGATAGATAGATAGATAGATAGATAGATAGATAGATAGATAGATAGATAGATAGATAGATAGATAGATAGATAGATAGATAGATAGATAGATAGATAGATAGAAGGATGGATAGATGGATGGATGGATGGATGGATGGATGGATGGATGGATGGATAGATAGATAGATAGATAGATAGATAGATAGATAGATAGATAGATAGATAGATAGATAGATAGATAGATAGATAGATAGATAGATAGATAGATAGATAGATAGATAGATAGATAGATAGATAGATAGACAGTTGGATGGACAGATGGACGGACGGACGGACAGTCAGTCAGACAAACAGACAGACAGACAGACAGACAGATAGTGAGAGACAGAGAGAGAGACAGAAACAGAGAGACAAAGAGAAAGAGAGAGAGAGAGAGAGAGAGAGATTACTTGATTTCCATGGCAGAAGGACATCAGCAGTATTAGGGTGTTTGCTTGTAGAGAAACTGTCACACATGGGTAGTCCTTGACTTACAACTCTTCGTTTAGCAACCATTCAATATTACAATAGCAATGAAAAAGGTTATCTAAGTAGTTCTCACTTATGACCATCCTCATGACCATGGCAGAAGGACATCAGCAGTATTAGGGTGATGACACCATCCTCATGGTTATGTGATCAAAATTCAGGCACTTGGTAATCAGCATGTATTTACTATGGTTGCAGGGTCTTGGGGTCAGGTGAGAGCCATTCGTGACCTACCCTGCCAGCCTCCGATAAGCAAAGTCAATGGAGGACAGTTGGTTCACTTAACAACTGTCTGATTCATTTAATAATTGGAATGACTTACTTAACAACCATGCAAAAATGGTTGTAAAATTGGGCATGACTCACTTAGCAACCTCCTCGCTTAGCAATGGAATTCTGGTGGCCATAAGTCAAAGACTACCTGTATTTAATTGCACTTTTATAGGCTTTTCACTTATAGGTCTGCCATAAATGACTTGATGTCCTGAGTGGGATGTTCAGCTGATGTGTTTGGATGGTGATTATTGTCTTTCTTTCTGAATGATAAGGCCAGAAAAAAAGCAGAAGAATCAAGAAATGGATCTCAAGAATTAAAAAGTTTACTATCTGGCAATCAGCAGGAAATGGAGATTGCCAGGCGCAAAGAATCAGGACCACACATTAAGTTCAGGTTAAGATGATTTATTGTCCATGTCTATAAACAAGGATCTAGTCAGCTAAGGGTCAACACTAAATTGGAGCCAGATAAAGCTTAGCAGCATTCAAGAGGGGCAGGATTTGGATCTCTTGTGGGAATGTAATGACTCCAGGTTGATTCCTCTCTTGACTCTCTTCCAGGCTTTGCTTCTCCTTTTCTTGTATAAATAGATTTGTTTACATACTTAATTTTAATGGCAAGAAACAGCCTAGCCTCACTTTAATTAGAATTTTGGTGATCCCGAAAAATACAGCTCCCCAAATAACCAGACTGGAACTGCTGAATAATCCTAATGGCGTTATTAGAAGTAATGGTAAATGGCTAATGTAGGCTGGCTGGCTTGGGATTTTGAGAGTTTAGTCCAACACACCAAGATGATATCAATTTGGTTGTCATTAACAAAAGTGTTTCAAAATCTTAGTAAGACCACACCTAGAGTACTACATCCAGTTTTGTTATAAAACATTATAAAAAAGATGTTGAGACTCTAGAAAAAGAGAAGAGCAACCAGGATGATTAGGGGACTGGAGACTAAGGCATATGAAGAATGGTTACAAGAACTGGGCATGGCTAGTGTAGTGGAGAGAAGGACCAGGGGAGATATGATAGCAGTCTTCCAATATTTGAGGGACTGTCACAGAGAGAAAGGAGTCAATCTATTTTCTCAAGTAACTGTAGGCCAGACAAGGAATAATGGTTGGAAACTGAACAAGGAGAGATTTAACCTGGAAATAAGGAGAAACTTTCTGACAGTGAGAACAATCAACCAATGGAACAGCTTGCCCTCAGAAGTTGTGGGAGCATCATTACTTGAGACTTTCAAGAAGAGATTGGACTGCCATTTGTCAGAAATGGTGTAGGGTCTCCCGCTTGTGCGGGAGGTTGGGCTGGATGATCTATAAGGTCCCTTCCAACTCTGATTATCTGTTATCTGTTAAAATCAGCACTAGGATACAAATTCCAAAATGTAAGAATGATCTCAATTCTAACTATGTTAGAAGTAGAAGCTCTCAGGACAAATACTTTTCAAGGTAGAAAGTACTGCAGTATCATCTTCAAAATCCACATCCTAGTGACTTGATTAAAACATTGGTTCTCTATGTCTTTGTATGAATGCTCTTCATATTGCATTTCTGATTATGATTGTTTCATTCCACCTAGCAGTAGCATTGCTTATTTTGCTGGTACAGCTCTTTAAGATTTTAAGTCAGGCAATCCTCAATTAGAAAATGTTCCCTTTTGAAGGGTTGCTCAATCCTAACTGAGTTTAAGTACAAGGAAGCATCAGAAAGGAGAAAGGAGATTCTGAAGTTACCTATGTACAACTAGTTGCATCTGGATAACAGACTGAGAAGCAGACACATAGGTGCACCTGATTTTATGACATTTTTCCCCATGGTTGTTAAGCAAAACATTGCAGTTGTTAAGCAAATCCATCTTCCCCTCTTAACTTTGTTTGTCCAAAGCTGGTTAGGAAGGTCGCAAACAGTGATCACATGATCTTGAGATGCTACAACCATGGAAGCTACATACTGCTTCCCAAGTGCCTGAATTTTAATCATGTCACTGTGAGAATGCTGCAAAGACCGGTTGTAAGTCTTTTTCTTTTCAATGCTGTTGTAATTTCAAATGGTTGCTAAATAAATGGTTATAAGTTGAGGACTGCATGTACTGAGAAGTTTACCCTATTTTTATGGACATTACTTACTTTTAATTATTATTACCTTTATTGTCAGAGTACAACATGGGTACGATGAGATTGGCTAAGCCTCTCTTCATGCGCATAAACACCCCAGTACAACTCACAGTGAGGACAATCTTATTACAGTATGTGACCTTGTTGCACAATGCACCGGCCTTGCAAGTCTATCATACCATGTTGACATGAAGTTATTTTCTGTTCAGAAGTCTGACAGCCCACGGGTAGAATTCTCCTTATAGGCAGTAACATACAATATCTCTACATCACACAAATCATTTTGCATACCGTGATTATTTTCCATGTTATTTATCTATTTTATTTATTTATTTGTAAAAGCTTACAATATAACAGATGGTACGGTAGGCACGATTGTGCACTTATGCACAATTTATAATTATATTATAATTATATTATAATGCATAAGGGACCATCTTTTCCCAGCAAAAATCTTTTAAAACAGGAAATGATCAGTCATGGCGTAGTCTGTGTGGAAAACCTGTCCCTTCACCTCTGAGCAACAGTCTTCAAAAGCAACTTATGGAAATCACGTGCCTTGAAATCCAACCAATTCTTGGACTGGTTGGTCTTAATTCCTATCCCCATCTTCCAGGCTTTGCCCTAGCAGCAGAAAGAATATATGGAAGGCCTTCTCTCTCTCTCTCTCTCTCTTTTTGGAGCAAACCAAGGTTTTTCTGATCCAGCATTCTGTTTTAAATACCAGTCAGTCAAATGTGTCCAGATGATCACAGTCAGAACATAAAAATTATGGCAGTACCCATCATCTGCAACTTGAATTCAGATGTCTCCTGCTGGCATCTCCACAAAGGAAATTCACTTACTGTCATGGCTAAGCCTATTTTTCCATGAATTTGTCCAGTTTCTTGTTTCTTTTTTAAATCACTTGCTAATTGTGAGTTAGGTAAGTTGATGCAATAATTGGGAATCCCGATTTCTTTTATTTGTACATCTATGCTGCATTAAATCTATATGTATGTTGTTGTCTCTTAGCATTTTGAGTTGCACACTCTTATTATTTCCTTCTGAAGAAATATTGCAAGTGTAGCACACTCCATTCATAACAAAGGGTTTAAGTGTCTCCTCTTTTGCTCCGTTAAACATATTTCACTTGAAGGTGGCATTAAGACCACACGCAAGTAAAATTCAATGAAACAATTGTTCAATTCACAAAATAATTTGGAGGTCAAAGCACTGATTTAGGCCTGGGCAACTGACTATAAACTATTCACTGTTTTTGCCACATGATCCAGGAGGCCCTGAGCTGCAACAGCTTTGCTGCTCTAATCCTCCTTAATTTGAGAGCAAAGCAATCACATGTGATATTAAGAATATTTTGAGCACATACTATGCCCATTTTGTTCGGGTCACTCCTGACCTGAGATAAAAAAAAAATTCTTGGACCTCACTGAGAGGCTCAGGTGGGGATCAAAATGATAGAAGGGGTTCCAAGTAACTGAGAAAGCAAAAGCTGCATGCATGGCCTAGGGCACCCAGATTTTTAGAAGTTTGGAGAATAGACCGCTCATCAAAATTGTCCAGTAAATTGTAATACTTCCATGCTATTCCAAAACCTAACATTTGGTACAAAGTAAGAAATGGCAACAACTACAAAAGCCCCAAATTATGAGTGCTTATGTATCTCAATAAACATATCTTTTTTTAAAAAAAAATCCTGCATCCCTCAGGATTATTTCTATTTAATTAATTCCATAGGGCAATAAAAGAAGAGAGAGGAACTATGGGAACATTTTTTTAACTTTTATAAATTTATCGAAGTTGGGAAATCAGTCAAAACTTTTACACCCTGAAGAATGGAAAGAGAGTCAGAGCATTTTCTGCAAAATTCAAGAGCTATGTTTGATGCATCCTTCTAGAACAGAGATGTCAAACTCACGGCCTGAGGGCCGGATACATCATGCGCTGGCCATAGGAGGAGGAAAATCATGATATATCACATGATGATGCCATCACGATGCAGTTTGACACCCCTGTTCTAGAGGAACATCTGATCTCCAAGCTGTAAGGCATACAGGAGACAAGTTTTATAAGTAGCCCTAGGAGACATAGAAGATCAATTTCAGGTTCCTCTCTGGACATTTTCCTATCTCTGGGTAATTTCCTATCACATTTATTGTGTGTATTTATTACACATGAAAATTTATTTATTTATTTTATTTATTTTGTCAAACAATTATTAGATAACAGGTATAAGTATAAACATGGTTATAAATACATGAAATGGATATGAATAAGAAAAAAAGAAACAATAGGACAGGGATGGTAGGCACGTTGGTGCGCTTATGCATGCCCCCCTACAGACCTCTTAGGAAAGGGGTGAGCTCAATAGTAAACAGTCTAATGTTGAAGATTTGGTGATTTGGGGAAGAAACCACAGTCAGGTAGAGTATTCTAGACATTGACTACTCTGTTGCTGAAGTCGTATTTCCTGCAATCAAGTTTGGTGCAGTTTATCTTTAGTTTATATCTATTTTGTGCTCTTGTATTGTTATGGTTAAAGCTGAAGTATTCATTGATAGGTAGGACATTGCAATATATAATTTTATGTACTATACTTAGATCAAACCGAAGGCGGCGTAGTTCTAGGTTGTCTAGGTCTAAAATTTCAAGTCTGGTGGCATAAGGTATTCTGCTATGAGTAGAGGAGTGGAGGACTCTTCTTGTAAAATATTGCTGGACTTTCTCAATTGTATTAATATCAGATATGTAATGAGGATTCCAGACTGATGAGCTGTATTCAAGTATTGGTCTAGCAAATGTTTTATATGCTTTAATTAGTAGAGTGATATTACTGGAGAAAAAGCTACACAGAATTAGGTTAACAACTCTTAATGCCTTTTTGGCTATGTAGTTACAGTGGGCTCTAGCACTTAGATCATTTGAGATGAGTACTCCAAATGTTCAAATATTACACACAGGTAGCCCTAGACTTACAAATGTTCATTTAATACTGTTCAAAGTTCAGTAAAATTGGGTTTTAAGGGGGGGGGGTTTGTTAGTCTTATTATGCAGCCGATTTAAATTTAATATTTTTTAACTTTTGTATTCTTTGTGGGGTTTTTAGATGAGCTGTTCACCGCCCTGAGTCCCTCGGGAGAAGGGCGGTATATAAATGGAATAAATAAATAAATAAATAAATAAAGTTAGAACAGCACTGAAAAAAAGTGACTTACAGCCAGTCCTTATGAGTGTCACAGCATCTTCTGAGTCACATGATCACACAACCACAGTTGCAATATCTCGGGATCATCTGATTGTCATTTTGCAACCTTCTCAGCCAGCTTCCAATAAGCAAAGTCAGTAGAAGCCTGCAGAGATTCTCAGTCATCCAGGTCATGGTTGTCCCAAAATCATGCTTTTTAAAGAGGGTTTTGTTTTCTTTTGAAGATGTTTTGCTTCTCATCCTGAGTAGTGCTCCTGGTTCCTGTTGTCATCAGGAGAATATCTACAGACTTTTAGCTATACAATTTGGAATGAACATTTTTTGAAGGATGTGGGATAGAGGTGATATTCAGTAGGTTCTGACCAGTTCTGGAGAACCGGTAGTGGAAATTTTGAGTAGTTCAGAGAACCGGAAAATGCCACCTCTGACTGGCCCCACCCCATCTATTCTCTGCCTCCCGAGTCCCAGCTGATCGGCTGGGTCTTCTTTTGTTGCCCTGCCCAGGAGAATGGAGCTGGAAAGCAGGTTAATGGGGTGGGGAGGGAATGGGGATTTTGCAGTAACCTTCCCCGGCCATGCCCACCAAGCCACACCCACCAAGCTAAGCCACACCTACCAAGCTAAGCCACGCCCACCAAGCCATGCCCATAAAACCAGTAGTAAAAAATTTTGAATCCCAACACTAGTGTGGGAGTAGGAATGGATTTCCAGAGGAAAAAAATTTGCAGACTACAGAAACCAGAAGCATTATTCAGGTGATCCTGAGGACACAGATAAACCTCCAAGTGCTTCAATGACTCTCTAAAAGGATGCAAATGTCCAGCTGTCTCCAAGGAGGATAAATCCTTCCATTTCCCGCTATCCTGTCAGAGCTGAAGAAGCTTCTTGGATGAGAAGCGAGACGTCTTCAAAGAAAAAAAATGAAGAAAAGTCCAGTTGCCTCCTGAAAAAGCAGCTTTGGGACAAAGTCAGTAGAGGAAACCAGATTCCCTTAAGCATTGTGTGATTCACTCAACAACTGCAATGATTCATTTAACATCCATGGCAAAAAAAAAGACAGTAAAATTGGGCATGATTCACTTAACAACTGCCTTGTTTAGCAACAGAAATTCAGGTCTCAATCCTGGTCATAAGTTGAAGATGACCGGTATAAGTTTGAAGCAGTCTCTGTTGTTGTTCTTACGCAAAAAAACCCCACAAATGCTAAAAAAAAATGCACACTGTTAATAATGAAAAGAAGAATGTAAGGAATGTGCTACAACAAAATTCGAAACATTACGCATGTCAATTTCCAAGATCCAAATGCATGCAAAATTTTCTGAATACTTAACATCTTATGGTCAATTATATTCTCCTTTTTCAGCTCAAGGAGCCACTCCAGCAATTTCATTAATCAGTGATAATTTGGGAGAATGATAATGATATATTAATGAACAAGACCGTTTAAAAGGCAGATAGCAAGGTATATGAAGCGTTTCTTTTCAAAATGTGACCTTCACTGCAGGATATGAACTTGCTGGTTTTGACAACATAATGAAAAATTGTTTCCCCTGTAGGCAATTTGATCTCTTCTTAGGTTTGTATCAAAAATCCGCCTGCACATAAGAGAAAGTGGGACAAGCAGGACCAGCCTAGTTAAGACCCAAAGACAAAAATTGCTCCCGTTAAACTATTTGTCCATCTTATTCAGTATTGCCTTTTGCAGAGTGCACCACTAAATGATTTATCATATCTTCTAGGATCATCCAACCATCTTCATTAAATATAATGGTAATTTGCACAGACTTCACAACAATTTAATGACAGTTGGGTGATGCTATGAAGACAATTTAAGTCATTAGTATAGAAATGAACTTAGATGTGTATCTAAACTGTATCTTCCCAATGAACTGGATATGTTTAATTGGAGATTAAATTGATGAATTGAATGTAATCCATGTCAAATATATGCTTCGAACAACTGTTGCCCCTTGAAAAGCTTTAGTAATCTCTTGAAGACGAAATAGTTTGGTGATATAGGTGGCTTCCTTATTTCTTGGCAGTTAATTGGTTCATCTAGCAAAATCTGGCTGAGATTTACAACTTGATGCCCATAGCAAAAATATACTTTGAAATTCTTCCTTGATTCCTGCCAGGTTTTCTTCGCAGTTACCTTTAGATTTTTATATCTTTCTTTCTTCCTTTTTATGGAAAGTTGGCATGTTGCAAAACTAAATGTGTCTAGCAATAGATTCATTTCTTTAAAATGCTTCTGAATTCTATATAAACCTCATAGGCAAAGGATGAGCAATAATTTCTGAAATACCTGATACAATCCTCAAAAGGCTCTGAGCCTTTTCTGAAATGTGAAGAGAGAGAGCAATTCACCAGCCTGACCCCTCCTCCTCCAAAAAAAAAAACCTTCTGAAACCAGCATATGTCTAAAAAGATTTATCTTGCAGATTCTAATATCTAAACTGGTCCTAATGAGAAAAAGGGCCTCTCATTTAGCTAGCCAAGGCCTAAAGTAACACCTTGAACTCTGCTCATAAACCAATTTGCACTCAGTGTAGATTAGAAAACTTTCCTTTCCCAGTAAGATTCTTTCTCTCATAGAAGAGGGTTTCGTTTTCACAGATGCTTATGGAAAAAAAGATCACTAACATTGTGGTTTAAAATTAGATAATGCCAATAGTTTGCTAGGCAGGGAAGCGATTTGGGCAAGTTCTGGGACAATGGGGTCTCTAGGACAAGTGGAATGAAGAAATTAACAGACAATCAGAATTGGAAGGGACCTTGTAGGCTATCTAGTCCAACCTCTCGCCCAGGCAGGAGACCCTACACCATTTCTGACAGGTGGCAGTCCAGTCTCTTCTTGAAAGCCTCCAGTGATGAAGCTCCCACAACTTCCGAAGGCAAGCTGTTTTGTTGGTTGATTGCTCTCACTGTCAGAAAATTTCTCTTCATTCCCAGGTTGAATCTCTCTTTGTTCAGTTCAGAATGTTTGCAAACAGATTTCTTTATTCTCTTTCTACGCACAACATTTATGTATTGCAAGCCAATTCATAATCAAGAAAAAGAGAGCCCCTTCTCTACTTGCTTTATGATGCCATCATTATTCTGCTAGAAAGATTTGGGTGCTTTGAGCAGAGGAGAGGTGCAAGAGAGACATCTTAGGGCCCATAAAAAATAAAACAGATTTTAGCATATGAAATTTATCACCGTGCTTTCTTTTCCTCTCCTCTGCCCCTAGGAACAGCTAAGGCAACTGATTTCCTTAGATCAGGCTCTGTCTCTTAGCCTCAAGCTGACTCCAGTTCTCTGGAGCTTATCTGTAAATACATTTTCTTTTTCTCCCTGAAATGCTTCAATGGGTCCTCATATAGTATTGCTAATTTAAAAAGTAATGTGAACTGTTATAGTCAGGAATCCAGGAAATAATAGTAACAATAACAGCCACATGGTCTGTGTAATAGCTTTGCGGGGACAACTTTGCCGCATGATATAATGTGTTTTGTTGGGGTGTTTGTGCAACCTTTGCTTTGCCCCCAGCATTGCCTTTTGCATAGCGCAGCCAAATTGTGCGCAAGGTATTTCTTTAATCCCATGAAGGCAACCAAGGGAGTGTCTGAAAAACAGTAAGTGTCTCAGCCGTGCAACCATCCAAAAATGGAAGGTTAGACAGTTTGACTCTTCCCAGAAGCCCTTGAACAATGCAATTATCCATGAAGGAAATTTCAAATTATTTTCATTAGACTTCTGTTTTTCCAATCTAAGCAAAGTGATTAATTAGGGATTAAAATATTTACACTGCACATGCTTCCTTGGCACAGCACTAGAATATTTAAGTGTTGTTCTGAAGGGTCTTCTGTTTGGAAAATAAGCCATTAATTTCCATGAAGGGAGGAGTGAGGGAAGTTATATGTGGACATTATAAAAAGCAACTTTGCAATATAGAATATAAGCCCTTGGAGATATTATGAAAGAGTTGTTGGTAAAATCAGGGATCCTTGTAGGATCCTTCCCTGAAAAAACATTCCCAGTTTGATGTGGTGCCTTGCAGATGAGTTTTCTACTGGAGGTTAAAGCACTCTGCATGTGCATGAGAGCATTCCTGGAGATTAAAAATTTAACTGAAGCAAAAACGAGTGACAAAAAGCCTTAAAACAGTAAGTGAAAGGAGATGCATTTGCACTACAGCCTACTAAGACAGTCAAAACAGAAAGCAGTCAGTCCATGATGCCTGGCTTGGAAGAAAGACATACTGGTAAGTTGTGACCTCAAACTGGCAAAATCTTAGATAAGGAGCAGAGTAATAGACACAGAGGGGGAGACAACCTAAATTCTTAAGTTCTGTTCTATACCTTAATGCCCCCTTGTGGTCAGAAGGTTACGAGGCACAGAAATCTGTTGGATTTGTACCTTCAGCATTTTGAATTATAACTAAAATGGGGGATTCTGGGGCGGATGCATATGTGATTAGCAGGTCTAGCAAATATGGAAAGCATCAAGTTGGGGAATGCTGCACTGTCACATTTAATTATCTCTTAATGGATCCACTATCTAGTGTCTTATTGATGATTTTTGGTTGCATTTTAATAGTTGTCATTTTAAATAATTATGTGATGCAAAATTTGTCATATTTGATGCACAATTTGCCAGCTTTAGGACCATTTTGCATGTTGTTCTTATTGGTATGGTGATGCTACTATCCTTGACAAAATGGAGACATGGTTTTAATTAAGGCTTGGTTCAGGCAATGTATCTTCCATGATGCAATGCCTTTTAGATGTGTAAGAGCTGTGAATTCCCAGTGTAGCTACTGTGGAAGGCAATGGCTGGTCTGTGACTAGGAGGCCTTCCTAGACAGATGGCCATCATTGATTGACAGATCCAGCATCAACTAGGGTACCAATTGCAGCTGTAGTTGTCCCATATAACTCATATGCTGCCACCAACAACCTCCCGCCGCCCAGTACGCTCCCACAGGGTCGCCCTACTTGGGGTACCGCCGCCTGATCACTGTCAGCTGGCGGCCCTGAGGGTACGTGCTTTCTCTGTGGGAGCCCCCTCCCTGTGGAATGATCTCCCCTCGGAGATACGAGCCATGTCAGACATCCTGACCTTCCGGCACGCAGTTAAGACCTTATTTTTTAAACAGGCCGGCCTGGCCCAGTAAGGGTCTTTGGGGTTTTTAAATTTAATAAGGGTTTTAATTTTTATCTGATTTTAAATCTCTTTATCCCGGATTTTTAATATTTAATTATAGTCAGACGGGACGCAACCATATATTTATTTAATTTGGTTTTAAATTCTATTTAACTGTATCTATTTTATGTGTTTAGTCTGTACACCGCCCCGAGTCCCTTTTTGGGAGAGGGAGCGGTATAGAAATACGAAAAATAAAGAAATAAATATGTTATAACTCATATTGTATAACTACTAAGAGCCATGGTGGCACAGTGGTTAGAATTCAATATTGCACGGTAACTCTGCATTCCACTTCCAGGAGTTCAATCCTGATAGGCTCAAGTTGACTCAGCCTTCCATCCTTCCGAAGTCAGTAAAATGAGGACCCCGATTATTGGGGGTAATATGCTAACTCTGTAAAGCATTTAGAGAGGGCTGTAAAGCATTGTGAAATGGTATATAAGTCTAGGTGCTATTGCTATTACTACTTGACCATTAAAACATGTTTTACATGACTTCTGAAGTCTACTCAGAAGATAACAATATTTAGTTGTCTGTTTGTTACCTGGAAGTATCTGATGGGAACATATAATGCCTGTGCTTTGGGGCCTAAAATGGTTTCCCAAAGGCTTCTATATAATCCAAAGTGCTGAGTTTTGACCCTGTATAACTTGGCACCTAGATAACATCAGGATCAGTGGTGGGATTCAAATTTTTTTACTACTGGTTCTATGGGCGTGGCTTGGTGGGCATGGCAGGGGAGGATACTGTAAAACCTCCAATCAGAGGTGGTATTTGCCGGTTCTCCAAATCACTCAAAATTTCCGCTACCGGTTCTCTAGAACTGGTCAGAACCTGCTGAATACCACTTCTGATTAGGATCAACTTCTCCAGCTACAACCTACCTGATCAACCAGCTTATTCCAAGAAAAGGTATTAGTGGTTCCCTACTTCCATTAAATGAGAAGTGAGGTTTGAGGCCCTACTTTTCAGTAGTAGTAGTAGAGGCCTTACCCTTAGGAACACCCTCCCAGTTGAGATTAGATTTGCCTCCATTCTGGTTTCATTTTGAACGATGCAGAGAGCTTTCGTGCTTTGGCTGAGGCCATCTTGATTAAAATATACCGCTGGATTTTGCCTTTTGCGCCATGACATGATTTCTACATTTATTTTAATGTGTGTTTCTCAATTTACAGTTGGCATTTTTTTTGTCATTGCTATTGACCACAGAGGTTTTGTATATAAACAATAGCATTGCTTTCCAGGAGTCTTATGGGGCTTGGCGGCATAGAGGCATTAGTGCTTAGTGGCTTAGTGCATGCCTGTTTACTGTCTCTTGAGCTTTTGGAGGTAAGACTACAACATCAGATTAAGATCCTTCTACATGTTTCTTTAAAAATGTGGCATGCTGTTCCATCGGTGTTTTTTCTTTCCTAAAAATGCCATGCCAGATTCTAAATCCAGATAAACATTTCAGTATGCAGCGAGGAGATATTTAATCCTTCTTTCCTCAGCTGTGATACACTCTCCAGATGAGCCCCAAAGGGACGTGTTTCAATATCTCTAAGAGCATGCTTCAAGACTTCTTCTAGTACTAGATGATTTAGCACATCCTTTACAAAATAACAAGCTGTTGTATTTATAAGCTGTTGTTGGAATATACTAAATTAGATATTTAAGAGCATAGAGAGGCACTAAAAAGGAACTAGGTGAAAGTCAGTGGACTACTGCATTCTGAGATCTTATATATTCTATGGATGTAAAATTATAATTTATTCAAAAAAATATTCTGTGAGTGCTCCAATGCAGCATCAGTTCATATGACATTGCTGAATTCTACAATGGCTCCCTTCACTCCAACAATTACTTTGAATGTTAATTTTGGAAGACTCACTGGATTTCTGGGTGGCCATTTATGTGACAACAAAGAACGAATAACATAGTTAAAGCAAGGAGCTTTCAAGCGGTAATAATACAACTGTGACAGCTGGACACTAAGAACGTTATGGTATGTGGCAATGACATTTGAAAACATGGGGAAGATTAGATGGAGGTCAGACAAGAGGCATCTGAATCCACAGAAGTAATGGGGACATAGCAAACATCTCAGAAGGGACCTAGTTTTTTGGATTGCAAAGGTAAGCGGAGAAAGCTCTGTTTTCAGGCTTGCAAGATTTGAGATGTGCCTTGCGAGATAATCCAGTCAAGAAGCACCTCTAGAAGTATTAGCTCTAACTTTATTACAAAGTAGTAATAAAGTACATTGCAAGAATCTTGCAAGTCTGAATGGACAGATCCAGGGGTGGGATTCAAATTTTTTAACGACTGGTTCTGTGGGTGTGGCTTAGTTGGTGGGTGTGGCTTGGTGGTCATGTGACTGGGTGGATATGTTATTGGCTGAGCGTGGCCAACTCAATATCACTCACATCGAGGCACGCATCTCCTTGCCTGGCTTCTCATGACTGTGGAGATGCTGCAACAGTTGTAAGTGTGAAAAATGGTCATAAGTCACTTTTTTCAGTGCCGTTGTAACTTTGAATTGTCACTCCACACAAGCAAAGTACCAGCAAAGGAGGGGAAAAAACTCCAGAGAAGTTCCTGAGACAGGAACTCTAGTACTGCCAAGAATGTAATAAGGGTTAATGGAAAGGCAGTTTTTGTAAGCAACACCAGAATGTTTCCTTCCTGCCTTCCTTACAGGATTAGGCCAGTAATTTCTTCTAACAACCGGTTCTCCGAACTGCTTAGAATGTTAACAACCGGTTCTAGCGAATAGGTGCGAACTGGTAGAATCCCACCCCTGGATAGATCCCTAAAGATATCTGCTGATGCCCCAGAGGTGGTATTCAGCAGGTTCTGACCAGTTCTAGAGAACCAGTAGCGGAAATTTTGACTAGTTTGGAGAACCAGCAAATACCACCTCTGACTGGCCCCACCCACATCTATTCACTGCCTCCTGAATCCCAGCTTATTGGCTGGGTCTTCTTTTGTTGCCCTGCACAGGAGAACAGAGCTGGAAAGCAGGTTAGTGGGATGGGGAGGCAATGGGGATTTTGCAGTAACCTTCCCCCAGGAGTGGGGAGGGAATGGAAATTTTGCAATATCCTTCCCCTGCCATGCCCACCAAGCCACGCCCACCACACCACGCCCACAGAACCGGTAGTAAAAAAATTTGAATCCCACCACTGTAATGCCCCCAATCCTTCTGCAGACTCCGGTGCCACTTGTCTGGCTTGTTTTGTTTGTGGCTCTTCTTCCTGCCTCACAAGATCATACCCATATACCATTTCAAAAAAATAACCATGATAAATGAGACACTTGCCTTTGAATTATAGCTTTACAGTCACAAGAACAAGAATGAAAAGCCAACTTTTCTTTTCAGGTGACAATCAGCAACTAGAAACTGATATAGTTTAAGCATGTGCTGTGAGCAGAGAATGGACTAGGAAAAATTACATTTCATAAGATGTGGGTAAGTAGAAGACAAAGGACGAAAGAATGCAAGCGATCCCTGGAATACCCCTAAAAGGTACAGATTCTCACTGGGGCAAAGACATGCTTATCTATATAATCACCAGCAGCTGGACTTGATTTGATGGCACTTAATTATGTTCTTTTGAATTGTACATCAGTGGTTTGGAAACTTATGAGAGAACAGTGTTTTTATGATTGCAAAAGTCTCATATCAACACCAGGAAAGAAGAATATGGTACATACTGAACTATTTTCTCACTTATTTAATGGCCTGAAGAATTCCTTTCTATATTTGAACAAGTTTACCATTGGGAGTGAATAATTTGGAATTTTGGGGTGTTGTTTGAACTTGATTGTTTTCTTGGACACATTTCATTACCCAAACAAGGTAATACCATTAGTTCACTGATGATGGTATCTAGTTTGGATAATGAAACATCTGCAAGAAAACAAACTAAGTGAGAGGACCTCTCATTTCAATCCTGAGCTACAAATATTTTCTTCTGTTGGTATTTTGAAATTTGGAATGCAAATGCTAATTTCCTGAATCTGCTAACCACTGGTTTTGATTGCAGTAGAGGTGTTTTGTCACTTTTCGTTCTTTGTGTAAATTCCATTTAGAAGAAAGGGAAGCGAAAATATTACAGCTGATAAAAGGAAGAATTTAATCTCACAAACTTATGGATTGTGTTCCTAATCTAGAACACAAGGCTGTGTTTACTTGTCAGGAAAGGAAAAGCAAGCATTGTGTTAAAGATATTTTTCTGCATGTTTTAAATTGTTTCCCTTTGATTTCATATGGGGTGTGATGGAGATGGGATGAGCTGACATCTTCAGCCAATCCTCAGTGATAAAAGAAGATTTAAAAACACCATCAAATATGGTTTTTTTTAAAAAAGAGTAAAGTTACTAGAATTAGGAAATTATATGAAGGGAAAAGCAATGTTTCAGGAACTTAATTTGGACACAGTAATAATCCTTCTTCCTGCTTTATTTTGCAGCGTGAGTCATTGAATGAGACTTGCACATGCACACATGCACAAAATGGCTTAAATATGTAAAATAAACATGAGTAAAATCCTGCTTAGCTTTAATGGACATTCTCTTTTAATGGACACTCTTTCCTCTCATTATTCCATTAAATAAAGGGATTGCTTTACATATCAAAATTAATTTAAAAATAATGTAATAATTGCAAATATGAAGAAACCACAATGGGATAATAAAAGCCAACATTTCACCCATCTGGAAGGCTCATTTAAAGAACAACATCAGAAGGATAAAACATAGAATAGAATAGAATAGAATAGAATAGAATAGAATAGAATAGAATAGAATAGAATAGAATAGAATAGAATAGAATAGAATACCTTTATTGGCCAAGTGTGATTGGACACACAGGGAATTTGTCTTGGTGTAAATACTCTCAGTATACATAAGGAAAAGATACATTCGTTAACAATCAAGAATCATAACGTATAACACTTAATGATAGTCATAGGGTACAATCAACAATCAAATCATACTAGGAAACAGTCAATATAAATCGTAAGGATACAAGGGACAAAGTTACAGTACTATAATCACAAGTGGGAGGTGATGGGTGATAAGGAGTGATGAGAAGATTAGCAGTAATAGTAGTGCAGACTTTGTAGTAGTTGAACAGTGTTGAGGGAATTATTTGTTTAGCAGAGTGATGGCTTTCGGGGAAAAAACTGTTCTTGTGTCTAGTTGTTCTGGTGTGCAGTGCTCTATAGCGTCGTTTTGAGGGAAGGAGTCAAAACAGTTTATGTCCGGCATGTGACGGGTCTGTGAATATTTTCACAGCCCTCTTTTTGACTCGTGCAGTATACAGGTCTTCTATTCTAAGTTATGATTTTGAATTTGCTTGCTCAGCACAGCAGAAAGGGCAATGAAATGAATGAAATTTCACATGGCCTTCTTTGAGTGATCTTTCCATAAAAGTTGCCTGGTTACAGAAATTCCTGACTAGATGGCCCTTGGTCGACAATCACAAGAGAATTTTCTTATTGTTCAGAAATAAGATTAAACAAGCACACCCAGGGGAGGGGGGCTGCTATGACTTTGAAGTTTGGGATAATTGATTTGCGTCACATCTTCTTCCATTGAAGGGCGTCCACAGGGAAAGTCCAACAAGTCACCTTCAGTCATGCAATTGAAGCCAATCTCATTTTTCTTTTGCATGTGCTGCCTATGAGACATCCATGTAAAGGGGCGGAGCTTCAGTCTGACATATGTGGCACCTTCTTGCCTTTTTCTCCCCCTGCTTGTGGTCATCCCTGTTCCCATCTGTTTTGCTGCATCCAAAGCAATGGAATAAGTCCCTTGAAATGCTGTGCAGACATGCTCCCAAAGCATGTTATGGTATAGGATTTTTTTCTTTAAAAAAAAAAAACAGGAATCAAACTCAAATGCAGTTAACTTTTTCATTCCATCAGGGCTCCGGGAAACTACAGGCATCTTTCTGTCATTTCATGGGGAGCTGAGCACAGGGACAGCCTATGTTGGGGCTGCTGAAACTTTCCCCAAGATGAAAAAGGAGAGACATAACAGGATTTGCATTCCTTTCCCCAAAACATGACCGCTGCAAGCAATCGTTTTGCAGGGTTTATTTATCACCAATATTATCAAAGGCCTGGGGTCCATTTGCTAGCTAGGACATCTTCCCTCCAGTTGCATTCTCATGTTATTTAATCATTTTAGTCCAAACTGCTAGCTGATGATCATGTTTATCATTTAGTTACCGTGAGTCACGTGTCTGATCTGCACAGGCACTCCCTTCTCCGGTTTTGTTCCGGTTACTATACATACAGATTAAGGCAAACCTATTCATTGGTTTCCTTCCATGCTTTTAACTACTAAAAAGAAAAAAGAAAAAGAATATCATCCTATTTCAGGCAGTTATTCCTAAATGTCCTAACAGAAGAATCTGGTGCTCTTCTATGTAGAACTCCAGTCTTTGAATTGCCAAAGAATCCAACATCTTTATGCAGCAATAAGACAAAAGTGAGGGCAGAGTTGTGTTCATTCCAGAGATAGTATTCAGCAGGTTCTGGTCAGTTCTGGAAAACTGGTAGCGGAAATTTTGAGTAGTTCAGAGAACTGGTAAATATCACCTCTGGTTGGCCCCACCCCTATCTATTCTCTGCCTCTCAAGTCCCAGCTGATTGGCTGGGTTTTCTTTTGTTGCCCTGCACAGGAGAACGGAGCTGGAAAGCAGGTTAGTGGGGTGGGGAGAGAATGGGGATTTTGCAGTATCTTTCCCATGCCATGCCCACCAAGCCATACCACGCCCACCAAGCCACGCCCACAGAACTGGTAGTTTAAAAAAATTGAATACCGCCACTGGTTCATTCCCTTCCTTCCATTGTTTTTAACCTTAACATTGGTGAGGGAGAAGGCAAGGTGAAATGGCCTTGTTTAAATAAACAACAGATAAGCAATAGGCTTGATTAAAATATTCCCCCAATCTAAGGACATGAAACAAGACAGCAGATCCAAAGAACCATTTTTAAGAATGTATAATTTGGAAGTGTCCAGGATCCCAGATTTATTGAGCCATTGATATTTTAATTAAATGCCTTTGTTTCATACAGTCCCAGGTTCGGCTTATGGTCACTCACTGACAGACTCACAGCATTTTGAGGCACTTGTAAGCCCACCCTTGCTTTCTACCTGGGTTTTCCAAATAGGTGAAGCTAGAGAAGACAGAACACAAGCTTAGTCAACAGCTGGAAAATCATTTGGAAAACACATACAACTTTCAACTGAAAATCATTCTTTGGAGTTACGTGGAGACTCAATGAATTTAAACTACTGCAACAGCAAATGTCTATGGAGATTCTCAGTCACTCAGGTCATGGTTGTCCCGAAGGCGTTTTTTCAAGAAGCAACTGGACTTCCTTGTTTTGTTTTGTTTTTTGAATAAAAAGAGTCCCTTCCCTTCCATTCCCCACCATCCAGCCAGAGCTGAAGAAGCTTCTTGGATGAGAAGTGAAACATCTTCAAAGAAAAACAAGAAAATCCAGCTGCCTCTTGAAAAAGCATCTTTGGGACTACTGGAACAGCAAAACATCACTAGTTACAATGTACATTTGTTCTTTTTCACTTACACTCTCTCTCTCTCTCTCTCTTTCTCTCTCACTCTCTCTCTCTCTCTCTCACACACACACACACATACACACACACATATATCAACACTTAGCCACATCTTTCTCAACTAGTCTGCCAGGCACTAACTAGCGTGTCGGAAACTGCCATGTCTGGATCCAAAAATGACTCAAGAAATTAGTGTGCTTCTGTATTCTTTGTATCCCTAAAGTTCTTGCTTTGTTTATTCACAAGATTGGCAACCACACTTGCTTTCTTAATTTAAAAGTCTGGTAGCTATGATGGGATTGTTATTCGTTTTTTTCTGTTATGTGCTTAGGCCCAATTTCCTTTGCTTCCTTCACAACTTATTTTCCTTTTCATCTACCTCCCCCTTTAGATAAGATTCCTGTTTTTTTGTCCTCTCCTGCTGACCTGATTGGTTCAGCTTTAGGTTATGGCAGCTTCATGCTTACATGCCTGGCAACTTATGGCAGCTTCAGCTTAGTCTCACATATTTATAGAATTTAATTAACATCACTGTACCAAAAACAGCAGAGAGTGATCAATGAACATGTTTGCAGCCTGTTCAAAATCTCAAAGATGCTTTTTCAAAAGGCAACTGGACTTTCTTTGTTTTTACTTGAAGATGTTTTGCTTCTCATCCAAGAAGCTTCTTCAGTTCTTCAGACATTCTAGAGCTTTCTAGAATCACCAGAAATCCATGCATTTCATGGATACCTGGTCTGTCTTTGCATTAGGAACTGGAAATCAGAGATACAGCAGAACCATCTTTCTAGGAATGGGGTGGGAGTTGGCAGTCAAAAAAAAAAAATCAAGATGTCAATCACAATCAAAGCCCTGCCTCTTTTATACATGTCTTGATGTCATCTGTACAAGAGGTAGATCTTCGATGATATAATTGCAATTTTCATCCTTTTTTTATTCTTCTCATAGCTGCTACCTTGACACAATGTCAGTGGCAAAGATTTTTACTGATCAGTTGATCAAACTTATACATCAACCATCTCACTGTATAAGTGACTCCAATCGGCTTAGATAACCATGGTTTTTATACTTTCTTCTTGACTCACCTCTTCCAGAAAAAAAATTAATGGATGGTTCCTTTTTAATAATTCTATAGCCAGAGGCTAAAGGAAAAAGAAATTCCTTGGATAGAGTTGAAGAAATTGGGATTTTGTTCGCTGTTAAAAACTGTTCTTAATCAACATCTGAATAAACTATTCTGCCACAAATTGCAACCAATATAATTAGCATTATCTAAATTAGTTATCAAGCAGTCTTCTTTCTTTCTGGGGGCAAAAAAATGTGCAGGTTTCATTTTGATGTTAAAGGTGTAGCTATAGGGCTTGATCAGTACTATATGCTTGGGTACATTTAGTAGATAATGTTTTTAATCCTAATTAAAAAGAAAACCTTTTCTCTCCCATAGATGTTAAGATTCATGAATAACTTCATTTTCCTTTGGAAATCAACTTATTTCCATATATCTATATTTCGCCTATCTTTGGAAGTAGCAATTTTAAATTTCAAATCACCTACTGTATAAACAGAGGAACAGATCTGTATTATGTTATGACTGCATTATATATTTTTTTCACATTTAATTTTTCAGTAGACTTGAATATATTTTTATTATGATACAAGTTCACTTCCTACAAGCATTCAAAGGTAACATTTACATCTATTAAATTTCAGCCCCTACCATTTCTAAAATGAAAACAATACAAAATGCATTAAGAGATCAATATTCAAATTCACTTTGCCTGTTTTAAAGTTCAGTGTGAAGAGAAAGATAATAGCTCTTAAATTGACCTGGCATCTCTCTTTATATAATGCTCAATTGAATGGAATTGTGTCTGAGAAAGAAGGAGGCCGCAAGGAGTTGCTTGCTCCCCCCAGTATTGCTCTGGGGTGGGGTCCTCCCCTCCATTCTCTATTCCAGAGGCATTGGAAACATCTTTCCAGGATGGAAGAAAATAAAAATAGCAGCTGCAGGAAGACATAATGTCACAAAATATGTGCCAGCAGTTAGCAGAACACGGACTAAACCTAAGGCAGAAAGAAGGTGTTGAAAAGAAACTGAAAGTAACCTTACCTTAATTTTCTTTAGTATAGGGAGAGGGAAGGGAAAGCGTTATCAGGTTTTGAAGACTGGAGTCAATCATATAAGGTAGGGCATGCTAGGAAACAGATTGCACAAGAAACAGTGCAATAGAGCACTGCACACCAGAACAACTCGACAGAAGAACAGTTTTTTCCCGAAAGCCATCACTCTGCTAAACAAATAATTCCCTCAACACTGTTCAACTATTACAAAGTCTGCACTATTATTACTGCTAATCTTCTCATCACTCCTTATCACCCATCCCCTCCCACTTGTGATTGTAGGACTGTAACTTTGTCCCTTGTATCCTTACGATTTATATTGACTGTTTCCTAGTATGATTTGATTGTTGATTGTACCCTATGACTATCATTAAGTGTTGTATGTTATGATTCTTGATTCTTAATGAATGTATCTTTTCCTTATGTATACTGAGAGTATTTACACCAAGACAAATTCCTTGTGTGTCCAATCACACTTGGCCAATAAAATATTCTATTCTATTCTAAATACTGGAACGCTACTGTATTGTCTCTGATGATATCAGGGAGTCAAAGCGAGTTCACTTTTCTCCTACGTTATTAACTACTAGATGTCAGACATAGCAAGTCAAGGATTCCTTCTGGTTTCTTTTGTTGCTTTTTGCTCTGTTTCCTGATATTCTTAGACTCATCCCTTAAGTTTATTTCTTTCAGGAAGATTTAAATTGTTCTTCTCTTTTCTCTTTTTCTTTTCCGTGTATCCTGAGGACAGAAGAGATGCAAGATTTATATGATAGTATGTAATTTCTTCAATGAAAAATACTTTTCCCTTTGGACCCTAAGCATTTGTCTCAATCCTTGGTTCTGTGTGTGTGTGTGTGTGTGTGTGTGTGTGTTCATTTGAGTAAATGTTGGCTGGACAAGTCCCTGCAGTTTTCTTGCCAAGATTTTAGAAGTGGTGTTCCAATGCTGGCTTGCCAGAGTTGAGAAGTCATCACAGGCTCAAGGTCACCCAACTCGCTTCATGCCAAAGGCAGAACTGGAACTCACTGTCTCCTGGTTTCTAATCCCTTATCTTAATCAGTACCCCAAATGAGCTCTTGGTCATGTTTTTACTCCTGCTAAATACAGATCCTGGGGTGAAGGAACTAGAGCGCAATACTGCAAGCTACTCCTATTGCAATTTGGCAAATCGAATCTCACCATGCTCAAGATTGACTCATCCTTCCATCCTTCCAAGGTGGGTAAAATGAGGGCCCAAATTGTTGGGGGCAATATGCTGACTCTGTAAATCTCCTTGAGGGGGCTGTAAAGCACTATAAAGCAGTATATAAGTCTAAGTGCTATTGCTATTGCCATTATCCCAGAATTTTCTCTAGATTAAGAAACATCTTTGAGCATCCTAAATTCCAGGGGACAGGAAGGCTCTTATTCAGACTAATGGATTGTTTCATCGGAGAGGAGCTGATTAATCATCGTTCCTTATTAAACCAGGATCCTGGAACAGGTCTGAACCTCAAACCTCTGATCCAGAGAACTTGAATATTCGGGGCAGTGGGGGGATGGGACATACTAGCTTCAACTAGTATGGAAAATATATGTAGACATGCACTGGTCACCATTCTGATTGCACCAGTCTCATGGTGAAGGATTAATGGTCTTCACACTGGCAGCACCATCAGCAGCAGGGAGTTTTCCGTGCCCTTTTCAGAAGTCAATTTTTGTCTTGGTTTACTGATTGTCTGAAGCAGCGGGCTCCTTTGCTGTGTGACTTATGTTGCTCTTCTATCCAGAGATGGTATTCAGCAGGTTCTGAGCAGTTCTGGAGAACCGGCAGCGGAAATTTTGAGTAGTTCAGAGAACCGGCCAATACCACCTCTGACTGCCCCCCCCCCACCATGTATTCTCTGCCTCCCGAGTCCCAGCTGATCGGCTGGGTCTTCTTTTGTTGCACTGCACAGGAAAACGGAGCTGGAAAGCAGGTTAGTGGGGTGGGGAGGGCATGGGGGTTTTGCAGTAACCTTCCCCCAAGAGTGGGGAGGGAATTGGGATTTTACAGTATCCTTCCCCTGCCACACCCATCAAGCCAAACCCACCAAGCCACGCCCACAGAACCAGTAGTAAAAAAAATTGAATCCCACCACTGCTTCTATCTCATATCTGCTGGGGTGAGTTTGCCTGGCTCAACTCCATGGTGCAGCAGGTAGGGAAAGCAACAGAGCAGGGGTGTCAAACTCAAGGCCCGTGCTTTGATCTGGCCCAAACAGAAAAGGACCATCCCGCAGTGCCTCTGCCAGTGAAAACGGAGGTCGTGAGGGCAGTGCGTGGCCCTCCCGAGCTCTGCTTTCACTGGCAGAGGATTGCAGGAGGCCGTCTCAGCCAAAAACGGAGCTCGGGAGCCTGTTTTTGCTGTGAGACCACTTCGGCCACCACAGGTGACATGAGACGACACAAGTGACCTCATGCTGGCCACACCCACCCTGGCCATGCCAACCCCAGCCCCTCTGAGGTCAGACCTAACCCTGATGCGGCCCACAATGAAATCGCATTTGACACCCCTGCAATAGAGGAAAGAACCAGTGAAAGGAAAACTGGGAGAATGTAACCAAATGCAGAACCCTTTTTTGAACGAAGGATCGATGTTTCCATTAAAAATGGCTTTTGAAAGCCACCAAGTATATAGTAATGTTACTGGAGAAATTAAAAAATATATACATTTGGATTCCTCTTTTTTGCCATTTTTGGGGCATGGGGAGTTAAGGTGCACATTAATTCTTTATTTTAAAAAAACGTAAGCTGTCAAATAACCTTGAAGGAAAACTGAAAAATCTAAACACTGAAAATTGGCAGAGGTGGCAACAAATTTCAGTAATGCAATCTGAGTGTGCTGGAGGAGGCCATAAAAAAGAAGCACCCGGGCCAACATATAACCTGCAGGATTAATTTAGCCATGGAGGAATCAGTAGATACCCATCCTGGCTGTGCTATCACTTTTCTTCTATCCATCCTAATTCAGTTAACAATGGAGTAACATTCTGAATTATTTTGACTGGTGACTTTTACTCTCTTCGGAGTTAGCTTATTTTTCTCCCTTTAACAGATGAAGAAATGGAAAGGAACAAATTGAAATAAGAGCTTGCTGGCCCCAAAGAAAGAATGCATCTATTATGAAATAAAATCTCTTTTAGTAGCTATTAGGCTGCATTAGAAAAAGTCACTGGCTTCTGCCTTAGAGTTATATTGCAAAAGCCATCTGTATAATGGCTGTGTGCCTGAGTGCACTGCAGTGACAGTCAACATTGTTCCTCCCAAGCCAGCGCTCGTTATTCTTTACAAAACTCATGCATTTTGTGAGAGATCAAAAGATTTACATATCCTATGGAGTGCTTTAGGGAATGACTTGCTGTGCACTTTAAATGCACAATGTTCCACAGCCATTTCAATACAGATTTCATTTCTCTCCGAGAGCGAGGTGGGGGTAGGGAGACGAAAGTGAGTCCTGCATTTTATTTCCTAGGCCACGCAGTAAAATGTTCTCCTCCTTTTGTGGGAAAAGCAATTATACCTTTTAATTCTGAAGCATTTACTTTTAGCCAAGTAGGGGAGAAGGCATATACATATGCATCAGACATAAAAATCATTAAATGTTCATACATGGATGCCCATGGAAATATGCACACACGTGTAGACCACATTAAAGCAATTGCTGAAAGAAGGCTAGAGTTAAACAGCATCTGTACCAAAGACAGGCAAATGGGAAATATTAAGTAAAGCTGCATGCAAAACAAAACAATTTGAAAAATTAGTGCAATAAATCTTTCTAGATTTTCTTAAAGAAAGCCCTTTAAAAATAAACCTGTTTGTCCTAAATCCGAGAATTCCTCCAACTATTTCACAAAGGGGGAAAGCTGAAGTTCCTTGGTAAAATACCTGATTTTAAATGCAGAGTTTCCCATGTAAATAGCAATAGCACTTAGACTTATATACCTCCTCGTAGTGCTTTACAGCCCTCTCTAAGCAGTTTACAGAGTCAGCATATTACCCCCAACAATTTAAGTCTTCATTTTACCCACCTCGAAATGATGGAAGGCTGAATCAACCTTGAACCAATGAGAATCGAACTGCTGACAGTTGGCAGAATTAGCCTGCAATACTGCATCTGGGAGAAATATCAACAACCTCAGATATGCAGATGATACCACTCTAATGGCAGAAAGTGAAGAGGAACTAAAGAGCCTTTTGACGCGGGTGAAGAAGGAGAGTGAAAAAGTTGGCTTGAAACTCAAATTAAGAAAACTAAGATCATGGCATCCAGCCCTCTCAATTCCTGGCAAATAGTTGGGGAAGAAATGGAGGTAGTGACAGATTTTATTTTCCTGGGCTCCAAGATCACCGCAGATGGGGACTACAGCCAAAAAATCAAAAGACGCTTGCTACTGGGGAGGAAAGCTATGGCAATTCTAGCATACTAAAAAGCATAGACATTACTCTGCCAACAAAATTGTGTATAGTCAAGACTATGGTTTTCCCAGTTGCAATGTATGACTGTGAAAGTTGGACTATAAAAAAGGCTGAGCACCAAAGAATTGAGGTCTTTGAACTATGGTGCTGGAGAAGATTCCTGAGAGTCCTTTGGACTGTAAGGTGAACAAACCAGTCAGTCCTAGAGGAGATCAACCCTGACTGCTCTTTAGAAGACCAGATGCTGAAGATGAAACTCAAATGGCCACCTAAAGAGAAGGAAGGACTCACTGGAGAAGAACCTAATGCTGGGAAAGATTGAGGGAAAAAGAAGAAAGGAACGACAGAGAATGAGGAGGCTTGATGGAGTCACTGAAGCAGTTGGTGTGAGCTTAAATGGACTCAAGAAAATGGTAGAGGACAAGAAGGCCTGGAGGAATGTTGTCCATGGGGTTGCGATGGGTCGAACATGACTTCGCAACGAATAGAATAGAATAGAATAGAATAGAATAGAATAGAATAGAATAGAATAGAATAGAATAGAATAGTTTATTGGCCAAGTGTGATTGGACACACAAGGAATTTGTCTTGGTGTAAATACTCTCAGTATACATAAAGAAAAGATACATTCATTAAGAATCAAGAATCATAATGTACAACACTTAATGATAGTCATAGGGTACAATCAACAATCAAATCATACTAGGAAACAGTCAATATAAATCATAAGGATACAAGGGACAAAGTTACAGTCCTACAATCACAAGTGGGAGGGGATGGGTGATAAGGAGTGATGAGAAGATTAGCAGTAATAGTAGTGCAGACTTTGTAATAGTTGAACAGTGTTGCGGGAATTATTTGTTTAGCAGAGTTGTATCTAGCTGTTCTGATATGCAGTGCTCTATAGCATCGTTTTGAGGGAAGGAGTTGAAACAGTTTATGTCCGGGACGTGAGGGGTCTGTAAACATTTTCACAGCCCTCTTTTTGACTCATGCAGTATACAGGTCCTCGATTGAAGGCAGGTGGGTAATAATTATGATACAGAACAGTAAAAAGATGGTTATCTTCTATCCTTTTCCTTCCATCTTGTAACGATAGAAGTAGAAAGTTACCACGAGTCCGTGAGTTCAGCCAAGAGTGAGGAAAACCTCCTCCAACCCATCGAGGGTCAATTTAGTGACCAGTCAGGATTACAGATGTGGCCACATGACATGAACTACATTTCCCAGGATACCTTTAACTACATTTACCATGATGCATTCCCTTAAGGGGATAGCTCACAATTGCTATTTAACTATCCAATTCCCATATACTGGCTGGACAGCACATGCAGTCCTAATTATCCTCTGAAGTCTGTGTCTGTCCTGTTGGGTTGCAGAACCAAACCAGACAGTTATAGAGGTGCAGATGATAGACTCAATAATTCCTCTGTAGAACTGTATCAGCAGCTCCTTGGGCAGTTTGAGCTTTCTGAGTTGGCGCAGAAAGAACATTCTTTGTTGTGCTTTTTTGATGACATTTTTGATGTTAGGTATCTATTTTAGGTCATGTGATATAGTAAAACCTAGAAATTTGAAGGTCTCTACTGTTGATACTGTGTTGTCTAGTATTGTAAGAGGTGGTAGTATGGGAGGGTTTCTTCTAAAGTCTACCACCATTTCTACGGTTTTGAGTGTGTTCAGTTCCAGATTGTTCCGGTTACACCACGAGGCAAGTTGTATAACCTCCTGCATGTATGCTAACAACTGCACTCTAACTACTGCACCACCATCACAGATCTTTTTTTCCCTAGGAAAAAAAACCCTGAAGAATATTGCATCAATGATGTCCTGCTGGATGGACTAAGAATAGCTTCAGAGGTGTCTGTAGGGTACGCTCAAAATGTCAAGATGGCAGCCATGTTAGTGTGGTCTTTTAGTTATGCAATAGACATAAAACAGAGTTTCGATCACAATATTGTGGCCTCTATCCTGGCTTTTTTGATCCTTCCCTCTAGTTATTCCTTTTCTTACTGGAAGCTGAGACTACTAAAGAAATCTAGATAGAAGAGGCTGGTGCTAATGTGGAGGAATGAAATAATTATGCCTGCATAAAGAAACATGCATTGCCAGGAAAGTTTGAAGAAGCCATACAAAGCCTTCTAAAGGGCATGGTGCTTTAATGCTGCGACACTAAATACATTCATAATTCACATCTATCCTTGAATACTACTGAGGAATGTCATTCTTTTCAGTCAAAATTCCAGCACTATAATAAATTATATGTTATATATTACAATATAATAATAAAATACAATAATATATTTGATGTTGGGCAGGTTGTTAGACTAGAATAGAGCTATGCTGGCTGGAGAATTCTGGGATTTGAAGTCCACAAGTCTTAAAGTTGCCAAGTTTGGAGACCCCTGGACTAGAAGATCTCCAAAGTCTCTTCCAGCCCTATGATTCTATATTGTAATACATTTTTTAAAATGGAGATCCCTAGCTCTTATGATGATCAGAAAATGGTGCTATTGTCTTATTAAAGGTGTTACATATTCAAACATGGATCAAATTTGGATAGAGCTTGATATGTTTCAGCATTATATTTTAGTTGGTTCGATGAGATTTCCAAATTATTGATATTACTGAATGTTCTTTAGCAATTTCTTAGTGGTTTTCTGGATTTTATTTCTGTTCACATGACACACAAGTAAAGGTAAAAGTTCCCCTCACACATATGTGCTAGTCGTTTCTGGCCCTTGAGGGCAGTGTTCATCTCCGTTACAAAGCCGAAGAGCCAGCACTGTCCAAAGATGTCTCCGTGGTCATGTGGCTGGCATGACTAAATCCTGAAGGTGCACAGAACACTGTTACTTCCCACCAAAGTGGTCCCTATTTTTCTACTTGCATTTTTTACGTGCTTTCGAACTGCTAGGTTGGCAGAAGTTGGGACAAGAAACGGGAGCTCACTTCATTATGCGGTGCTAGCGATTTGAACCACTGAATGGCTGACCTTTCTGATTGTCTTAGCCACTGAGCCACCCATTATTTGTAGCACTTTTTGCAGCACTAGATAAAAATCTTAGAAGGGATATCAATCGTTCCCATCCAGAGATGAGAGAGAGATCATATTTCAGGGATAAGCTGTGATATTACATCAACTTGTCACTGACCCTTTATTTGATTCCAAGCCTGATGAGCATTGCCAGATCTGACTTCAGATGCACAACTGAAGCACAAAACCTTATCACACAGAAAGGCTTAGGTGCCATTACTGATCAACAGGGATCATTCAGAGATTCATGTTGCTGTGTTGATCTAAAGTCATGTCTGATAGTGCTCTGTTACAAGAACCAGGCAGCAAGTAGTTGAAAAGAGTTTGGCTAACCACTATGGGTGGTTCCAGATAATAATTCAATCAAGTAGGCTAAGGAAAGTTCTGAAAGACACATTGATACACCAGCGAAGGGAAGGGTAGGCGGGGGAGAATGAGGCAAGGATTTTGGCGCATGAGCAAAAAATGTCACGCATGCGCAGTAAAAAAATATCCCACTTTTTGGCCCGTAGGAGTGGCAGAGAGGGGCGGGACCAGCCAGGGGTTGGTTTTACCGGTTCTTAGAACTACTGGTGATGTTAACAACCGGTTTTATAGAACCAGTGCGAACGAGTAGAATCCCACTCATGGATACACCCTCACACACCCAGATGCAACTATTTTCTGTTAATGTAATTTTACAATAAAGTTGTTCATAATCACTCTATGGGGGAGATGGATAGTTTCTAAATATGATAGATAGACAGACAGACAGAGAGATGAGAGAGAGAGAGAGATGAAGGGAGAGAGAAAGATGGAGAGAGAGAGAGATAAATTAAAGATAGATACTAGATGTTTGTATGCTTAGCTGGACTACTTCAAAGGACTAAGATCAGTTTTGCAAGTCTGAAAGTATTTCATGTCTCCTCTGCTTTTACTCTTTTGCTTTTAATCAGGGAATTTTCCAAAAGTCCCTAAAAGTTTCAGTCCCTTCTGAATCACTTCCCGCACTCCTCCTATTTCTGTGAGCTGAAATACCATTTGTAGGATGGTTATCTAGTCTGCATTTGTTCCTTTTGCCTCCCAAGATCAGGCCCACAGACCATTACAGGCAAACGAAGGTCAAAATCTCTATCATGCTCACGAATTACAAAATAATGGTCGTAATGCATTTGGTACACCAATTCCAGCTGAATATTAGAAAGCACTAAGATACAATAAGAGCAGTTTGACTAGAACCAGTGAGTAAAGATGCATTGGGCTCCCTATTGCTAGAGGTTTTCTAACAGAGGCTAGACAGTCTTGGATGCTTCAATTTAGCCTCTTGCGCTGAGCAAAGGGCTGGACTTGATTATCTCCATGACTCTCTCTAACTCTTTGATTCTATGAAGGTGAACTGGAAGAAATATTCTGCCTCTGGCTAAAAATCCTATTCCTGTTTACACAGAAGGGGAAGCATGAAGAGAGAAGAAACCCAAATAGAAAGCAATGGCAAAAGGAATCCCTCTTTAATGAGGCATAACTCTGTTATGATTAAGGCTTACTCTGTCTAAATATTGATTCTCATAATACTATCTGAGGACAAGCATCAAGCGGCAGAGCCCACAAGGATGGAAAGATAGCAATGGAAATCCTTGCTCCTTCTATACCTTTCTTTAAAAATAATAATAATAATAAAAATCATGCAGTTGAGGCTGTCATCAAAGTCTTTCTCTGTTTTTGCAGCATCTTGCTTACTTGGTCTGCTAAATGCTAAACCTCGGAAAGGACTCCATTGGCTCTTTTCTCCCTGAATTTCAACCGGTGGACAGAGCAAAAACAAGAAGAGGGAGGCTGGCAATGGGGAGACACAGCTCTATTACTTTGAGCCAAGATTAAAGTAGCTGCCTTAGTATTGAAAGATAACTGCTGTTTCCTTGTCCTGAGGCTGTAGAGCAACTGGGGGTGGAGTGATGGCTGTGAGGGCTGAACAAGGGGGAGAGAAATGCTGATCATCAGGAAGGTGCATGAAGAGAAAAGAACAGAGAAAAAATATTTTTGAACGAAAGAAAATTGAACCATTATTTTTTTTAAAAAAAGAAAGAAAAGATAAGATAATAAAGCTTTAGTTCAGGGGCAGGCATGGGCTTCCAAGAGACTTTACACATTTCCTTTGGTGTGTACCAGAGGCATTCAGCAGGTTCTGACCAGTTCTGGAGAACCAGTAGCGGAAATTTTGAGTAGTTGGAGAACCGGCAAATATCACCTCTGACTGGCCCCGCCCCCATCTATTCTCTGCCTCCGGAGTCCCAGCTGATTGGCTGGGTCTTCTTTTGTTGCCCTGTACAGGAGAATGGAGCTGGAAAGCAGGTTAATGGGGTGGGGAGGGAATGGGGATTTTGCAGTAACCTTCCCCCAAGAGTGGGGAGGGAATTGGGATTTTACAGTACCCTTCCCCTGCCATACCCACCAAGCCATGCCCACCTACAGAACTAATAGTAAAAAAAAATTGAATCCCACCACTGGTGTGTACCAAGCTCTTGACTTTTCCTTGTGTGACACAAAAATGAATCAGAAAATAGCATATTGCAAAGCAAAGAAGGACTCTTAATATGCTACTTATTTTGCAGGAATTACCTTCAGTTCGAATGGTAGAAGTCATTCTGGGACACTAGGTCTCTTCCGGAAAATTCATGTTTTCTTATTGTGTATGACAGCCATTTTGTGAATAGGTAGGCTTCTCATGGCATCCATGCTGGATACTCCACTATATCCTCTTAAAATCCCCAAAGTAACCTTGGACCCCAGAAAGTTGCTACATCTTCTTTTCTTATTTCAAATATGAAGTGATATCCTAGAAAATGCTATTCCCTGTGGTGCCACGTGTCTTGTGTCAGAAGTAGATACTGTGAGCCCCACATTTTGTGGCCTCTGAAGGCCCATTCTCAGATGGTGCTACTGAAATTTAGTGCCAATACTCAGAAATGCAGAGGATCCAAAATGCTATATTACCAGAAGGGAAAGTGACTGAATTAATCCCCTTTAAAAAAAATATATAGGAAAAATAGCCTTATAATATTCTAATTGAATCAATGTCCATCTTCTGTTCTGAAACTAAATTATTTGGGAATAAAACCAAACATTTATTTAATTAAATATATCAAGTGAGATGGTGATGTCTAAAATTTGGCTTGGCTATTTTTTCTGTGAAATATCTATTAACAAAGCCAAAAAGAACTGAAAAGAAATCAGTCTTTTCAGTGATATTTTCACATCACTGTCACACACTCCGGGTCCTAGTAGAAACTAGTTTTTTTTTTTTTTAAAGTATTCTTCTCCAACAGCAAAGAGGTTATTCAGCACTGTTCTGCTTATCTCACGTTTGGTTTAAAAATGAAGAACTGCTGTTGTAGGGATGCTTTAGGTCATCTGTCAGCATTTGACCCTTTATGGTGAGATGTTTTGATTTTTCCTTCCTTCCTTCTTTCCTTCCTTCCTTCCTTCCTTCCTTCTTTCCTTCCTTCCTTCCTTCCTTCCTTCCTTCCTTCCTTCCTTCTTTCCTTCCTTCCTTCCTTCCTTCCTTCCTTCCTTCTTTCCTTCCTTCCTTCCTTCCTTCCTTCCTTCCTTCCTTCCTTCCTTCTTTCCTTCCTTCCCGGAAAAAAACAAACAAAAAATTAAACAATTTTCAGAGTTAAAAAAAGATAAATAATCTAAAGGCAAAAACAAAGAAATGGAAAAATAAAAAGAATAACATGGAATAGAAGGCGAGGCTGTGCCCACTTTGAAACTGATCCTTAATAGGGGCTTTGGATGTCATCCAAACCCTAGCTAGCATCTCTGTTGGCCATGCTTTCTTTTAGGTGTGCAAGCAAGCACGAAAAGTGGATATAGCTACTTTAAGAATCTTCTTAACCTTGATGAATTGCAAAGTTGTGCTATGTCATCTCAGAAATTCTCATCAGAATCTTATCAATAGGTTTCACAAATTGTCATAAGCCAGGATGTGGTTTATTGATTTAGGCCTAGTGTATGTCTAAACTTATGAACTGCAAGCCATGTTGCTTAGAGTGATATGCAAAGCCACTTGGGGTTTATTCAATAAGCCATGATTAAATAGATTATGACTTAATAAGAATTATAAACTAGGATGTTGACTGGGCTGAAAGTTGAAAGAAATCTCTTTGGATTTCTTCTTGCACTTTATGTGCAATTTCCTTCAATATTCAATGCCTCCTGAACCTTCCTTATGTTGACTTCCATACTATTGCCACAATTTCTTAAAGCCAAGTTGTTTTGCCTTCCCAGAACTGTGTGCACACTGAAGAAGTAGGCAGATGAGTGGAGTGCTTGCAGGAGATAAAACTTTTGTTTGCTTTTGTGCTGAAAAGATATTTTAATAAAAAAAGAAGGACAAAACACCCAGTAGATTTGCAAGGGCCCTGCCTAATTCTTTAGCATGATGCTTGGTCTTGGCATTGATGGCTGCTACAGTTGATGTTGTGGGACTTACCTTTGCTTTCCACAGAGGAATGGGGGAGTAGGGTGGAAACTCAGCCAACATAAAGGATTATGAACCAAATGTGAGAATTGGGTACTTGCTGAAGAAGTTCCTTGCATTTGCAAACTGGCAAGCTGAGTGAACACCCAGATAGTTGAAAGTGTGCCAGATAGCCTGGCACTTCTCTAATTGGCACAGAACCATCCTAGTAGCAGTTCCTACTGCCACTGGCTCCTTTACAGCTGCCTGTCTTCATCCCACTGTTCTCAAAGCCATGCCAGAAAGGGCACAACAGGTAGATACAAAAAGTTTGCCAGCTTCTCCCTCTCCACGTTATCTCTGGAATACATTTTTCCTCATTACGGTTTGGGTCTGATGCCCAGTAGCAACTCCATATCAAAACAGTAACCATAGCATCCCACTGGAGAGGAATGAAGGAAGGGGGCTTAATTGACCACTGGGAAAGTAATCAAAGTTAGCGACAACATGTATCAAAACTTCTTGTTGCATGATGGTGTTTCCTGCCATCATTTGAAGATTCTTTAGTGGGAAAGACCATAGGGGAAAAGGAAGAGATGCTTTCACCTGCAAACTTTGTTTAAAAAATGTGTTCCTGTGCCTGGTCTAAAGCAGTGATTTTTTTAAAAACTTGGCAACTTTAAGATGTATGGAACTCAAATCCCAGAATTCTGGAAGTTGAAGTCCACACATCATAAAATTGCACATTTTGTAAAGCAATGACTAGAGTTTATACAATCAAAACAAAAGTAATCTTCAAAATGCAGAATGTTCATAAATAATGTTACATAAAGATTATGATTAAAAACACAAATAATATTTAAAAATATAAGATTTGGAATCGATTTTGAAATTCATTTAATCCAATCCAATGCCTCTCATCTCTACAATACTCAGTGAAGGAATCCATCCTTACATATGACCATCTAATCTCTATTTATACATCCAGCAGAAGAAAGTCTATCTCTTTCCACAACTGAATATTTCTTACTTTATGAAATTTCTTCTTATGACCTATCAAAATATATTTGTCAGGATCTATTGTCTTATAATTTAAATCCTAAAATAACTCTGAACAATTCTGGGCCATGTTTCACATTTCTTTTCAGATACCTAACAGCTATCATGTCTGTCTACAGTCTACTGAAAATTCACCATCTGCAGTGCCACCAATTGTTTCTGTTAAGTTTTTCTCTTCAGGATTCTTATCATCTTAGTTGTTCTTTGTTGGATATGCTCCAGAGCATTAGTCCTTCTGAAAGTATAGTATTCAGATCTGGATGTAATTTTCTAGGCATAGCCTAGCCAGCATGATACATTATAATCGTATATAATGTCATAATATTTCTACTGATGTAGCCTAGGACTGCATTTGGGGGTGGGGGGGTGTTTTTGCAAATTTAGCTGTTAATCTAAATCTTCTGCTATCTGAAACTTTCAAACAAGAAATCAATAAAAAAAATCTAATCTTCAGGAGTGACTTGAACATGCTAGAATTATCATTGGTAAATTAGGATTATTAATCCTATTAATATTTTAATAAATTTGGATCGGAGGGATTCTGGGTTATAGTTCAACTTTCTGTCTTCATTTAACATCATTAAAACATAAGTAGAAAACTTCCAAGAATAACAAGAGCTTTGAATTTCTCCTAAAGGGTGAGAAAATGATCATCTCTAGTACTCACATTTTATCAGATCTTTCTTGATTAGATGGGCCTTTGAGGAACCCCACTTCAATGCCAGGAGCAATTTGGCAGAGATTCTTAGTTAGATAATCGTACTCTTCTGAATATATGCAATACAAACAGCTATTGAATCTCTTGGCAGAATGGCATCTTAATCTAGCAATACTACATATCTCTCAATTAATTTGATGACAAAATGGATTAGTAACCCAAACAAGCCATTCTTTGGATGTGACCACCTTAGTTGAAGGACAGGGGTCTATATTCTGTCTAAAAGCATTTAATATGTCGTAATTACAAAACTATACCATGGAGTTTTTATTGATTTTTATTCTGATGATTGTAGGAGGGCTTTCGTGTGATGTGGTAATTATATCAGTACAGAAGACAGGGCCAAAAAGTTGCTGCCATTTGTGGGGTGATTTTTAGCACTTAGTAGTAAGGAGAATTAAAGATATAAATGGTGGCACTTTGCTTTGCAAAGGGCTGACACATCCATTCCCACCAAAATTCAGAATACCTGGACATCCTTATGCTTATATTGCCCTTTGAGGCTGGCAAAACCAGGAAACAAGAACCACCTGGGTTTCTAGAATGATCTTTATGGCTAGAAGGGTAATAGAATAGAATCCTGAAAACCTGCTATTATCCTGATCACTTATTGAAATTAAGGTAAAGATATTCTGAGTTTGTTTCTCATTCTTCTCCTCCTCCTTGGACTTTCTACAACAATTCTCTTCTTTCGTTCATATAATGGTCCTATTTTTCCTATGTTTTCAGGAGCGGTTGGAATGTCTATGGAAAAGTGTTTATGGACATTTATCTTCAAATGTTACTCGATTCTTTCTTAATACTACTCAGGGATCTATATCAAGAAACTCAAGGACTACAACTTTTCATTTCCTTCACCATTGAGAAAGTCCATCCCAGGAAATAGCTGTTATCCATAGGACTCATAGGAGGAGTAATTCCAGAAGATATATTACAGAGAAGAAAATGTGAAGTACTTCAGAAAGTGAATGTGAAAGCTGAGATGATGTTCCACATTGCATTATTACATGTTAACAATAGTATCCAAGCTCCAATATTTCTTTGGTTTAATATTCAATCAAGCAGAATTGCAACCTCATTGCAGTCTACTTTATAAGTGAATTTGTTTTCAGAAGCTGCTTTTTCTTCAAATAATCACTATTTTGGGGATTCCCATAGTTACTATTTTGAGGATTATTTATTTATTCATTCATTCATTTAATGTGCCAGCCATCTCACTGTTGCAGAGACTCTCAGCAGCTTACAAAATAATACTTCATACCTGTTAAAACTATTAGGTTGCATAAGTGTGAGCTATTCTTACTGTTAGAAGAAAAACAGAGATTCAGAGTTTCCTAGATTTATTTGGAGATATCTAGGAACCAAATTTAGATTCTTTTGCAGGCAACAGGTTCCCTATTTTCTGTTACAGAAAGAAAAAGATGTAATGATCTGCCAAAGTTTTCTTACAGGGGTGGAAAAGTCTGACAGAATTTAGGTATTACAGAGAAACAGGTCCTACATTGATTTTATTCTTTTTTAAAAAATAATAACCTTTTTCCAAGAAAAAAATAACAGCATAATGTTGTCACTTTTATTAGCAGTTTGTCTTCTATTCCTTTTTGGAAAGTTTGCTGTAACTAAGCAAAGGAGCTTGACACCAGCCTGAAGTCTACCAACCGCAATACACTCAGTTTTCAGCATCATTGCCATGTCAATTACTCTGCTCCATTCAAGTACATTTGATTAGCATCAAATTACAGAAGAATTCATAGAGAAATTCTGGTTCATTTCAAGGTTAACTTTGTTCATCAGAGCTGTCAGCACTTGACAACTTGTTTAACTGTAATGCTCTGGGAAGACTAATTTTACTGTTCTCAATCTCTCTCTTTTGATCACATTCAGAACAAGCACCTGTTTCTTTGAGTTGTCGAATAAATGTCTGCTTACACCATCAGTGTCAATGTTAATGTCTGTATGGTCAGAGCAACCCGCAGGTTCAAAAAAAAACCCTACTCTATGGACACTTGCAAGAGGGAATTGTATAGCTATATAGCTCCAGTTATAGGGAAAGGAAATGTCGGAGAACATATAATTTATTTCATTAAGCAGCAAATATAGCAGTTGATAAATTTTAACAGAGAAAGCAGCCTTGAACTCAATAGTGACTGGATGACCTCTTGCCCACATAGGAAGTCTTTAACCTGAAGCATATCAACCATGGCTTCAATCTTTCTACCCACCATGTTTTAACCAAAAGTAAGGAACTGCAGGGTAACCAAACAACCTGGCAACAAAATCTTTGGAAAAATCAATAGAAAAGAGATTATGGCTGTTGTTTGACACTCAAAAGGATCTTAAATTTATGGAGCACCTTACAACATGTAAACATAAGCTATTTCTTAGTTGGAAGCTCATAATCTAATAGAGACAATGCAATACATTGTTTTCCTTCATAATTCCTTGTTCCTGTTGTATTGCATTGTCTCTATTTAAGAAGGCCCTCAGTTTTGGCTTTTCATGGCCCTCACCCACCCACCTGCAGCTGTTGCTCACTGGCTTGCTTGCTTAGGACTCTGGTCCCATGAGATCCTCTCTTAACGAACTGCATGGTCTGTGGGTTATGATGGCATTCAGTACTGCTGGGATTGCTGTCATTAAACAATGCAATCACATATCCTCCCACTCTGCAGTTGCATTGTTTAGCAGGTAGGTTGAGCTGAGGGAGTCACCCAGATCTAAGTCACCCACTGACTTTCCAATACCTGAAGTCAGACTTCGACTCCTATCTCTCTGCTTCTACTCTGGCACATTTAATTTCTACATCACATGATTCTCCTCTTGCTTGAACTAGCAGGGGTTCAAGGATATGGACAGCCCTTTTTGGTGCGGGGTGGGGGGAAGGGAACCAAAGATATTTTGCTGTTGGAGCAGCTACCAATTCAAGGCAACATACTTCATTTGTAAAACCAGCTAAGCTATTTTAGCACATGTTACATAAAACACCCAAAGGGCCTCTCCATCGCACTAAAAGTACAGTAGCAACACATCAAACCTGCTCCCTGAGGGTGCCTGTTCAGTCTGCCTAACAGTAGGGCCAGCCATATGCCTCAGATTCAGCTATTACGAATTACAGCTGGAAAATCATTTTAAACAAAGGCAGTGCTTAAATAACTAAGTGCATAGACACAATTATTTGATTGATGTAGTTTGGATCAGCCTGCCTGGGAAGCCTTCCTGCTTTTTATAATATGAAGGTTGTCTTTTCTTCTCCAGTAACCACCAGACTGTCACCAAGGACATAAATCCTCATCAATTCTGTTTGAGGGCATCCCGTGAACCTTAACAATAACCACAAAGAGGCTGTATTTACATTCTCTGCAACACTAGTGCAGCTCAGTCAACAAGATACCTGCAAGCAGGAGCCTTCTTCAAACAGTGCAAGCTGGGGAGAAGCCAGCAAGGTGGGAGGGAGAGGAGGAAAAGGACCCAACAAAGCGGATGAAAACCAAACTCGGCAAAACAGAGAAAGGGTGACGTTTCTGCAGCTGCTAGTTTGCACACTTTAGTCCCAGCTTTGCCCCCCATTATTTGAGGCATATTGGATAAATTGTGCTGTCTGATCATCAGACTAGTGTGATTCTGTCCCTTCCATTCCCAAGTGTAGAAATGTTAGCAACATGTTAATTAGATAGTTAACACTGCAAAACAAAAAAAAAAAAAAATTCAGTACTACTAGCCTTGTGGAGGCCCTTGGATCTGGGCTAAAACCTCTCCTTGCATTATCATTGCCTTTTTCCTCTCTCAATACAACCTTTCAATACAACTCTTTCCCTAATTTAAAATGATGTTTGTAATGGCCTTCCTGTATACTATTTCATGAAAAAAATAGTTGGTCTCTTCCTATTTCTCTAAGTCCCCCCATTCTTTTACAGGTAGCTGTTATCAAAATGCTTTCATTTTAGAGCTTTATCTGCCTGAAACTGCACAAGTATAGCACTGTATCCTTTCTCTAAAAAATTGGACAAGGTATGAACATGTGGTGGCAACTCCCACAATCCCTTTGAAAGGGTTTGAGCTGTAGGGGTATAGGATCTGTATCCACTGATCCAGTTCTAAGTGTCACTGGCAATAGAGCTATCACTTGTATAATACTGAGAGATGGTGTTGTCCCTTCCCTACCAAAAAAGTGTTTCCTGACCCACCACGGTGGAAGGGAGAGCAGTGTCAGATTCACTAATGCTTCTGCTTGTATCCTTTAGGAAAGAGAAATCTTATTTATTTATTTTATTTATTTATTTATTTTGTCAAAAGCTTACAATACAATAGAAAAAAGAATAAACATAAGTTTAAATGTAAGAAATAGGAACTAATAATTGGGGACAATAGGAAAGGGATGGTAGGCATGATTGTGCGCGTATGCACGCCCCTTACAGACCTCTTAGGAATGGGGTGAGGTCAATAGAAGTTAGTTTGAGAGTAAAGGAGTAGGGGTTTGAGCAGGTCACAACTGAATCAGATAGTGAGTTCCAGACATTGACCACTCTGTTGCTGAAATTGTACTTCCTGCAATCAAGTTTGGAATGGTTTACATTAAGTTTGTATCTGTTGTGTGCTCTTGTGTTGTTGAGGTTAAAGCTGAAATATTCATTAACTGGTAAGATGTTGTAACATATGATTTTATGTACTATGCTTAAGTCCAATCTTAGCCAGCGTAGTTCAAAGTTGTCTAAGCCTAGAATCTCAAGTCTGGTGGTGTACGGTATTCTATTGCGAACAGAGGAGTGTAATACTCTTCTGGTAAAATACTTCTGGATTCACTCAATTGTATTTATGTCTGAAATACAGTGTATCTTGGGGCTGAAAGAGAACCCCAGTTTTACAGGGGGGGGGGTGTCAGAGTCTCATGCCTACAACTGACTTTACCTGACTGGTTGTGTGGCACAATTCTGTGAGCTGTATTGGCTAGTTGACATAGCTTCTAGCCTAATTCTTCACACTACTCAATTCTTTATCCACTGACAGTCTGGTTTACCACACCAATGAAGATAAAGGGGCATCTTCATTCTTTACAAACACCCCTTCAATCTGTATAACATCTCATCACTTACTATTGGAGATTTACAATTTAAGAATTGCAACAGGATAATTGTATTATAACAGCAAATTATAACTGTTTATAACAGCAACATATCAGGAATTTTTAAAATGTTACTTTTACAAAGTGTTTTTACAAAATACTTTTACAAAGTGTAGCTCAAAAACCTTTACACTGATTCTTATGAAATTTGGCGTGCCTCTTCCTGTTCTAATATTCTTAGTTTATTTATTTTAGGTAGTCCTTATTTAAAAACAGTAAAACAGTCCAGAATTTCTGTTGTCAGGTGATATGGCCATTAAGCATGACATCATATGCCTGCTTGCTTAGTGGTGATAGCTCTAACAGTCCCCAGATACCATCATGAAGTGAATCACTGCAGGTCATTAAGCAATGACCACACACGATTGTGACTTCCAACTTCTTGTTGACTTCCCTATTGGCTTTGCTTGTGGGAAATTGGCAGGGAAATTCACAAATCACAATCTCCTGTGACTGCGGGGCTCTATAACAGATGGAACTTCAAGGACTGGAGATAAGTACCTTATTATTATTATTATTATTATTATTATTATTATTATTATTATTATTATTATTATTATTATTATTATTATTATTATTATTATTATTAATATTATTTGTCAATCGCTTACAAGATAATAGGTATAAGTATATACATAGTTATGAATACATGAAATGGGTACATATAAGAAAAATAAAAGAAACAATAGGACAGGGACGGTAGACAGGTTGGTGCGCTTATGCACGCCCCCTACAGACCTCTTAGGAAAGGGGTGAGGTCAATAGTAGACAGTCTAAGGTTAAAGTTTTTGGGGTTTGGGGAAGTTTACTTCAACCCTCCCAAGTGTTAGTAGAAATCCATGACCACCATTCCTACTCTATCCCATAGCAATAGCACTTAGACTTATATACTGCTCCATTGTGCTTTACAGCCCCCTCTAAGCAGTTTATAGATTCAGCATATTGTCCCCCAACAATCTTGGTCCTCATTTTATCGACCTTGGAAGGATAGAAGGCTGAATCAACTTTGAGTTGGTCTGGATCAAACTCCTGACATTGGGCAGAGTCAGTCTGCAATGCAACATTCTAACCACTGCGCCACCCCAGGTCTTTATCCATCATAGACCTATTGCCTGATTTCACCCAGTCGAAGTTCAAGCCAGCCAAGTATTGTGTTCTGCTACAAGCAGATCATCACGCCACATAGCTTGATAGATGCTGATAGACAGGGAACATGCTGCCTTCCTACCTTGGAGGAAAGATATGAGGATCTGCATCAACTCCTTTGTAAGGAGGTTAAAGGAGTTTGAACTGGGAATATTTGAAATGAAAACTGGTTCGAGAGAACAGAAGACCACTCCCCACCCCTTCTTATCCTTCTGATCCAACCTACTGCAATGATTGCTTTCATTGCTTTAAAAGCAAGGGGAAGTTACATTTTCCTGGATGTTTAAAGCAGCTTGAGTTTCTCAGGTGGAACCACTGGGCCAAACAACTTTACGGTTGCATAACTTTCTCAGAATGTGTTGGAAGAAGATAAATGTGTTTTGGAAACCAATTCTTAGCATCTTTCCTCCAAAACTAATTTTATTTATTTATTACTTCAATTGTACTGACCTTCACATCTGATTTCTCCCTACTCCCTACCACCCTCCCAGTAGTATTTTTTTTTCTTTGCACTTAATCCTTTTTTTTTCTGCACAACTCAGTGGCCCTCCTGACTAACATCTTGAGCTAGTTGTTCTTTTTTAAAAAAAAAAATGAATTTCAAAGATATTCATAGTATCTGAGTATTATCATTGTTGCAAATTATTTGGGAGGAGAAAGAAGAAAAATACATGCAGAAGAAATTGCAATTTAAGTAGGAGGTGAGGAAGGTAGAATATCCGGTCTCAGAAAACAGCTGAAAAGGAAGTGAGATACAATGAGTGAGATACAATGTGTGTGTGTGTGAGAGGTGGGGAGGGAGGGAGGAGAGCGAGAGGGAGACCGAGAGGGAGGGAGGGAGAGAGTGTGTGTATGTGTGTATTTGGAGGCCTTTTGTCAACTAGAGAGGGAGAAAGAGAGAAATCCATTGCAGGAGCTTTTCAATTAACAAAGTAGGATTGGTTTACCTGATAAAATGTTCCCCGTGTGAGGTGTAATTGCATATTTATGCCCCACAGAGATTTTTTAATTTCTCTTCTGTTTGTTTGCCTTGAAAGTATTTGTCACTGGAAAGGGCTCTTGATGTGTAATATTCAAGGCAGTGTTAGCTGGCTGTGAGGCTTGCTTTCATTTTAGATTTATTTCAATGTGAACGGACATGATGCCTTGTGCTGTCCTGTATATACAATATAATCTTTCTCAAGAAGAGGGAGAATATTTCAAAAGGAGCAAAGGGGAAAAAAACTAGAGTGCACCGATACTATTAAAGATTTGTTATGGTTTTATAAATATATTTATCATGATTATCACCACCACCTTCATCATCATCATTTTCATTATCTTTTATTATCTTTCCTCCTTTTAACACTGCAAACATCCCTTCAGCCCCTTATTTAAACACCAGATCCATAAATCATCTTATGGAAATGAAACTAGTTTAACAGAACAGAATAACAGAGTTGGAAGGGACCTTGGAGGTCATCTAGTACAACCCCTGATCAACAGAAGACCCTATACCATTTCAGATAAATGGCAGCCCAATCTCTTCTTAAAAACCTCCAGTGTTGGAGCATCCACAACTTCTGGAGGCAAGTCGTTCCACTGAATAATCATTCTAACTAGTTTCATTTTTAATGAACTTGGAGGAAACCTATTTCTTATTTGCAGGCATTTCTGCTTCACTATCCCAGTTCTCGAGATTCTGCCCTTTCAAACGAAAGATAGCTAGATAATCTTCATTTTCTTCCAGGGACTGCTTGAAGTTTTTCATGCAGTTAGATAAATGCATGCAATATTTTTTTTAATGAAATGTATTTGAATATAAGTAGCTCGGGTTGGTAATTGGACTGTTGGTCTGAGCTCCAAGCTTGGCAGTTTGGTTGTAAACATTTCATCACCATTCGAGGAGACATCATCAGCACGCTTTGAGTTGTGCTCATGTGTCAAAGCACTGGTCTTCAAATACCTTTTTATGTGATGCAAATAGTGTGGATGTTGTTTGTTCGGCTAATTCTGAGTCATGGTCTGACTTTGGACTGTTTGATTGGCTGGCTGTTGTGACCGAGGCATGGCCTTTGGTTTTAAGTACTGCCTTGTGATGTATATTAATGTTGGTTGTTCGAATACTGCTGAGTCATGGTCTGGTTTCGGTCTGTTTAAATGGCTGGTTGTTGTTACTGAGACGTAGTCCGATTTCTTGTGAGCTTTTGGATTATGATTTTTGTCATTGTGTACTGGGGTGCCTGTTCATTTTAAATACTATCTTTGGGGTCGTGGTTAATGCAGTTCTTTCGTTCTCAGTGATTGGTAGGCTGGATCGATGTCAATATGTCTGTTTATTGACTTATTGGTGGCGAACCAGGCTTCGAAGAATTCTCTTTCTCTCCTTGATTTTGCCTGGGTTACAGCTGTGGTCCTGGTTAGATCAAATTTGTGTCTTTGCGAATCTGAATCTGATATGGTGACAAAACGTTTGCAACCAAGTTCAGAGCTCAGACCAACAGTCCATTTTTTAAATACTTTTTATTGAAAGTTTTTCCATACATAAAAGATAAATGTAAAGAAAGAACGTGAAGAAAAGATAAAAGGCGTAAGAAAAAGTGGGAAAAGAAAAGAAAAATACCATGAAGAGCAAAGTAAAGAAAGCAAGAAAAAAAACTAATTAGGAAAACAACGATCAGACAAAGAAACTAACTTAGGATCTTCTTTTCAACAATTAAAAACAAACTCATTATCTTTCCTACTTTTAATACTGCAAACATCCCTTCAGCCCCTTATTTAAACACCAGATCCATAAATCATCATTTTACTTTTTTCCATTTTCAGCAAGAAATCCAAAAAGATTTCCAGTCTTTTATTTAAAAAAATACTTATTGTTTTATAACTGACCAAATAGGTCAGTTCTGTCATTTCTGATAATTTTGAGATCTTCACAATTCATTCCTTCATAGTAGGAATTTCAGTATTCACCATTGTTATGTGTGTAATAACCTCGTTGCAGTCACCATATATAAAATTAATCTTCTGTGAGTCTTTTCTAATTAGCTATACATAAGTCCCAATTACTAAAATATACTGGCTTTTTCTCAGTGTTAGTCTTCAAAATCCTTTTGTGTCTATTCATATCTAGAAATTTAGCTTCTTCACAAGTCCAACATGTATGATAAAATGCACCTTCCTTTTTTCACATTCCCAATATTGATTTGAAGTATCTTTATCAATCTTCAATAATTCCTCTGAAGCCATATTATCGACAGTACATGATTTTATAAACATTCTCTCCTCAATTATAATATAATATGAATTTCATCTCATTTAGTCACATTATCTCTAAGGCAAATGCATGCAGTATGAAGGATGTAGGCATAGAAATAAAAGCAATTATTTGTTTATTTCTTTTAGATGGAGTTCGGGTGAGAAGGATTTTTATTATCCAGGACTCATTTATTGTGAACGTCAGGTAAACTAGAACACTGAATGTAGTTCTTAAAATTGCTTGGAATATCCTAAAGTACAAGATAGACACAATATCTATTTTCATCTGGTTAATACTATGGAACCTGTGCATTAGAGAGCTGCCCTATGAAATCACTGTCTCTAGTTCATTTAGTGATAACCACCAAAGTACTAAACAGAACAAGCAATGTTTCATAGCTTGAAGTAATCTGTAGGTGTCACATCAGCCAATCTCTCCCTTAGGCCACCCAGGTAGAGATGATAACACACCGCATTCAAGGAAAGGTCTGTTCAATTCCCTTCCAGTGCTATTTACATATGAATATATGTAACATTCAGATACACACACACAAAACTGAGGCATTGGAAGTGGAGAAAAGATGGATAAAATCATAATTCCTCCACTCAAAGCTACTGATAGAGGTTGAATGTGTTATTTAATATTTACCAACCCTACCCACTAAAGTTCACTTGTAGCTGCCAAAAAAGACAATGCAATTTTATGCTGCATCAACAGAAGGATAGCATCAAGAACACAAGATCTGTTTGTATATACCACAGTACTGAGGCCAACTAGGAATACTATAGCCTGTTTTGGTTCCATAGATACAAAAAAGATGCTGACATCTAGAAAAAGTACAGAGAAGAGTAACAAAGATGATAAAGAAGGGCTGTCAAACTCCTGGCCCATGGGCCGGATGAGTCACATGCTGGCCAAACCCATGCCTGGTTTAGCAAAGGGGAGGAAAGTCCCAATACATTTCATGACACCACCATGATGGCTTGAATTTGATACCCCTGTGATAAAGGATCTGGAGGCTAAACCATAAGATGAACAGCTAAGGGAACTGGACATGACTAGCCTAACAAAGAGAAGGATTGGAGTGACATGATAACTATCTTCTGATACTTGAATGGCTGTCACAGGGAAGGAGTTGACTTATTTTTCAGAGCACCTGAAGGCAGGACAAAAAGCAATGAGTGGAAGCTCATTAAAGAGAGATCCAATCTGTAGCTAAAGAGAAACTTCCTGACAGTGAGAACAATTGATCAGTGGAATAGCTTGCCTCCAGAAATTGTGGGTGCTTCATTGGTGGTGGTTTTTAAGAAAAGATTGGAAACCAGTTGTCCAGGATATAATAAGGAGTCCTGCCTTGGGCAGGGAGTTGGACTAGAGGACCTCCAAGGTCCCTTCCAGCTCTATGATTCACAGCAACCAACTTCTTTTATAAATGCAGGGTTTTTGAGGACTCTAAACCCCAATTATGTGTCGATACAATATTAATCTCAGTGAACATGAAAATATCAGGTCAGGTCAGCTTCAGGGTTGACAATTAATACATCAGACTAAAACAAAATTAATTCTTAAAGAATTTTTGTTCAAAAAAAGATCAAGAAAATAAAATTTGTCTAGTTTTTCTATAACTCTGTCCAGGCATTTGAAAGAGTTACAATGTGCAGCACTCCATTTCAGCCCCCATCTGGATCTATCATTCATGGTTTGAAAGGGTATGGAAGATAGTTCCACTGCATTACCACTGTTTCTACTCCAGTCAGCAGTCAGTCACCAGGAGCGTCCAGCTGATCAATAGAAACATGCAAAAAAGTTTACTCAGTCAAAGCCAAGTAGATAATCCCAGGGAATTAAAAGTTCTGTCTTCTAACTCTATGAAAAAAAAATAGAAACTAAATGGCTGCTACTACCTCTATTCCATGTTAGTACACTGTATGAAGGTTATGATTGGCTGAAGTTAACCCAACTGGCTTCTAGTCCCCAAGGTGGGACTAGAACTCACAGTCTCCCCATTTCTGGACTGGTGCCTTCAGCTACTACTCAGACTGGTTCTCCACCATTTTTAAGCTGCATATCAAAGATTTAGATGATACAAAAATATGCACTTTCCCAATATTTCTAACTATGGTTCTATGCTGCTACAAAAAAGGAGAGGAGAGAGGAGAGGAGAGGAGCCTAATTATATAACTAGGATCCAAGAGTTCCGATTTAAAATATTGCAAGGTTTACTCCAGATTTTTTAGACTGTGCACTGATCCTTACCTGCCCAATAAATGAAATGAATTTTTTCAAAATATGAATTCTCACTCCCTTTTCAGGTAAAAAGCAATCCCAGGCACCTTAGTTCATAAAAAATCAATCATTATTAATATATCTTTATTGGAAGGAATCAAAATAATGTTACCACTTGAAAGTTCTCCGTAATTTTTTCTAAGGCATGGATTGGAAAAATCAGAGGATGGAGAAGAAGCAAAAATATTCAGAGGATTAGACCAATCTTTCAACCATGAAATCTGTTGGTCAAAATCATTCTTATATAGTGTTTCTATATGAAGTACATTTGTTAGTATCAGTATTAGTTTAAAACTGTTATTCAGAAACAATGTAGGTAATCAATCAAACATGAACATTCAGACAATGGCATATGCTTATATATTTAAATTTCCCTTCTAAAGTGCTTTTCTGATACTCCAGTACAACGTTCGGGTTTCTATGCAATTTTTTAAAGAATGGTTTCCTGAATTACTGCAGAGAAAGCTATTTTGAACATTGGGTTCCATTTTGCATTTATGGGACATTCTATAGTTCATTCTCTTCTTATGAAATATTACCATCTTGAATAATAATTCCTTAGGACTCTTTACAGTTTATAAAGAAACTGAATCCAAGATTAGGTAAACTCCCATCTTTTAAATCTATTTTGTTTTTCTAAAGATCCTGTGAAATCTCCCAAGTTACAGAAACAAAATAATTGTTAACATTTAGATCTCAAGTCAAATGCAAAAGATAGAAAGTAGAACTAAATATGTATTTCATCCCATGTGCTGGGATCTGCATAAAGAAATATAGATCTACATGTGAATGACTATGCAATAGGGATTCCTAATGGTAACACATCAGAGATTCAAACAGCTTCATTTACAAGAGGGACAATGTCTTAACCGTTATTGTTGTCAGAGCCTTGGAATTTATAAATCTGAAAGAATCCCTCTTCTTATCCTGTACCAATTAACTTTTTTCAGGTTAAGTTTATCAAAGCGCTTTAAGAGTTCAGCAGTGCATTCCTACCAAATTTCATAAGCTCCATTGAGTTCAATTAAGTGCAACCCAGCTAAATGATCAAAGGGCTGCTGTTTCAGTCTCCTGGATCACTTCTATAATTGGACAATTCGGCCAAATTAGAAGCAGTGAGACCATGCCTATTGTCTCCAGAGGAGAGTGGAATTCATTCTTTGTCTTTGGTAACATCCTCCAAATTGGTGGTACCCAACAGTCTCTAGCAAATCATGCCATTTTGTTTTTTTTCTGTAGCAGGTTTTGTTTTGCGTGGCTGTTCTCATGTTCCATACCTACATACAACAGAATGCTGAGAAGTGGCATCTATTAGCATCCTGTTTTTAATAATTGTTTTGCAAGGATGGAACTAGTTTGGATAAAGAATAGAATAGAATATAGAATTCTTTATTGGCCAAGTGTGATTTGGGACACAAGGAATTTTTTTGGTGCATATGCTCTCAGTGTACATAAAAGGAAAGATACATTTGCCAAGAGTCAAGAACCATAAGGTACAACACATAATAATAGTCATAGGGTACAATAAGAAATCAAATCATACTAGGAAACAGTCAATAAAAATCGTTAGGATACAAGCAACAAGGTTACGGTCATACAGTCATAAGTGGGAGGAGATGGGTGAAAGCTGGGTGGAAATAGCTTTTCCAAATTATCCAGTCTGGATAATTTAATTTTTATGATGTTGCAAATATTTTAACTGTTTTTCCTACAGTAGATTATCTTGGCAGACAAGGCAGCAAAAGCAAATAATGTGAATGGCCTAGATTAAATTTTTGGAATGACAAGTTATGAAGATGAGTGCTAAAATAATCCGGGGAATATACCTTAAAATATATTTTAATCTGAATATGCCAAGCCTCAGGAAAACGACGATATGAATGGCTGCTATTTTTATTTAAAGAACATGGATATTCATAAAAGTATGAAATTTGGCCAACACAAAGATGTTTAGAAGATATTTAATATGACTGTTATTATTCACAGGAAGAACATATAAGGACAGATTTAGAGTTTGAAATCAACCACTTAGGATTTGTGCCTAGTTCAGGAACCCAAATTAAACTCTTGACATCAGCTATCTATCCCACCTTTCATTGGAGTTCTGTACACTTTCTCTATAATTGATTTTACTTTAACCCACTGTAAAGAGATATTGCATAACTTTCAGTTCAAAGTCAGCTTTTTGTAATTTAAAATCAAAATGTTTGAAGCTTCTCCTCTGTTTTCCCAAGTTGCCTTCCCTAATAACTGAAATTACTTTCTTCCCAAAATGTATTCTTGATATTGAATATTCACCTGATATTTTCTAAATATTGCAATAATTGGCTCCTAATCAATGAATTCTTCATTCTTACAACCCATGGTAGTGCATTTTAATATTGTCTATTCCTGCAGTTTATTTTGGATTTCAGTAGTTGGGGATTGATGCACAATAACATCTAGCATTTACCAGTTAGTAACAAAATAATTAAGAATTGCCAATAAAGCATTGTAATTTCAATTTCTGAGTACCCAAAAAAATAAAGAAACATGGTGTTTAGATATAAATTTCAATTTTTCATGTCTGAATTTAAGATAAAGATATGTGGAACTTTTCAAATATTCCAGAATTAGAAATAGCTCTAATCTTCGCATCAACACAGTTTGCCGTCAGAAGTTGTGGGTGCTTTATCACTGGAGGTTTTTAAGAAGAGACTGGACAGTCACTTGTATAAATTGATATAGAGTCTTCTCCTTGAGCAGGGGGTTGGACTAGAAGATCTCCAAGGTCCCTTCCAGCTCTATTCTGATTCTTTTCTAGAATCATTTCTTTATTCAGATATAACCTGAATAGCATAGAATAACCTAACAGAACAGAATAACAGAGTTGGGAGGGACCTTAGAGGTCTTCTAGTCCAACCCCCTGCTCAGGCAGGAAATCCTATTCCATTTCAGACAAATGGATATCCTATCTCTTTAAAACTTCCAGTGTTGGAGCGTTCACAACTTCTGGAGGCAAGTTTTGTTCCACTGATTAATTGTCCTGTCAGGAAATTTTTCCATAGTTCTAGGTTACTTTTCTCCTTGGTTAGTTTCCATCCATTGCTTCTTGATCTGCCTTCAGGTACTTTGCCTAGGTCCAAACTGACTTAGCCTGTCTTAACAGATACACATTCCAATAAATATACAAAGCAGATCTACTCTGATTTTCCTAAAGCACTTGCATATATACAAATGATAAATGGCTGTGCTGGACAATGGTTGGTTGATTTCATTCCCAAGATGCAGCTTGTCACAAAACTGCTTCCTTACTATAAATGACACAGCTTGGGCTGGAAAACAACTGGTGGCAGTGGAATAAATACCTTTTTACAGTCTATCAAGGTCAACCTTTTTTCTTGATGTACTTAACTAACCATGTAAAATATTACATCAGCAAAGCCTACAGGGCACTTGAAGATAGAGCCCTATTTGCATAATGTCCTCTGTTCCCTGATCTGTGGTCCTTAAGGGTGTTTAGAATAACGGGCTCAGAAGAACATACTTAATCCAATCTCATTTTAGCTTTTTGCTCTTTTAAGATTTCAAAAATTAATAAATCCCCCAGATATTCCAAATTACCATGCGCTTTTATAAGCATAACTTTGTAACTTTAACCCATTTATGAACGTACCCTCCAGGCATATGTACTAATGAATAAGAAATAACATTAGAAGTTTAAAAGATGGCTCTCTTTATGAAGTAATGTAGGAAAATCCTGTTAGCTGGATCAAGTACAAAAGTGTGATTTCTTAAAAATAGAAAATCCTTCACAAAATTACTTGTAATTACAATAACCAAAGGATAAAAAGTAAGAATAGTTGAAGTACTATCATTATTTTCTTGGCTTTGTGCTGTATTTTTTATGAATATGGGTGAAAATCTCTCTAAGCGCTGAGGTAAACAAGATGGGCTGGCCAATAGAGTCTGAAGTATGTGAGGCAATCAACCCTACAACCCTCTTGGTAGATGAGTGTGTATGTCCAAAAGGGGACAGCTTTGTTCACACCTGCCATCTTGCAGATATTGACACGCATGTACTTCTCTGCAGACATCCCTTGATATCCCTTGATATGCCTGAACCAATGGTATGTGAATGGTATCACATTCAAAATTGTGGACTAGGAACAAGAAAACCCAGATTCAAGTTCATTCTTAGCCATGATGTCAGCCCCAAGCTCAGGGATGAGAGAGTGAGATCCAATCAAACCCAGTCCTTTATTTGCTTACATTTAATAGACAGAATCTTGACAAGCTAAAGCTATTAGATATATCCTCAGAGATTTCAGGGTATGGTTACTCTGAATCTCTTCCTCCCTTTCCCATCCTGTTGCAACTACATAGTCTTTTGAGCTGTGTTTCTTTCTGGGAAAGCTGAGTTGTCCAAAGCCTCCCCCTCTGCTGTTGCAGCTGCACATTCCATCACACATGAAACCTACTGGGTGAGTTTGAACCAGTCAATTTTCTCTCAGCCAACTTTTTTTAAGAAATGGAGGAATATTGGAGACAAGACTGCCATATAGACCAGCTTAGCCTCCTGAGTGATTTGCAGAATAAAGTTCTAATGAATAAAACCAGATGAACACTTCTTCCCAAATATTAACATGAAATATAGTTCACATGACGTTGTCTCATACAAAGAACTTTTATTTAAAATGGATCAGATTTATCACTTTTGTTTACATATGTCCAACTCTGATGCCTTTAATGTAGTGGTTTCCAACCTTTCCAGCTTTGTGGAACAGCAATGAGGAGGGGGTAGTCCCCCTCCTCACCACCACACTGTGTGAGTGGCAGGTGACTACCCACACACAGCTCCATTGGTGCAAGTGGTGAATATACATACTCATCGCTCATACAGATGGAACTGTGCTCTGGCCCACTGTCCATGCAAATGGAACTGTGCCTGCGCAAGTGCTTCCTTGCCACTTATGTGGTCCAATTCTGAACAGGCCATGGCCTGGTAGCGAGCCATGACCCAGGGGTTGGGAACTCCTGCTTTAATGGTATCATAAATTTGCTATGTAAGATGACTCCCTGCCAGAGGTGAATATTCAGCAGGTTCTGACCAGTTCTGGAGAACCAGTAATGGAAATTTTGAGTAGTTCAGAGAACTGGCAAATACCACCTCTGACTGCCCCGCCCCATCTATTCTCTGCCTCCTGAGTCCCAGCTGATTGGCTGGGTCTTCTTTGGTTGCCCTGCACAGGAGAATGGAGCTGGAAAGCAGGTTAGTGAGGGGGGGAAGGAATGGGATTTTACAGTATCCTTCCCCTGCACGCCCACGAAGCCACACCCACCAAGTCACACCACGCCCACCAAGCCACAGAACCGGTATTTAAAAAATTTGAATCCCACCACTGCCTTTGCCTCAAGATGATGTTTCCCCAACTGTCAAATCTATAAGATCTATAATTTCCTCTTCGTGATTCTTATAATTCCTGTTTATGTTTCTTATAAAATGTGAATACATAAAGATATTTTAGTTTGAGAAATGTGGTAATATTTCGGGTGGGGGAGTAATATCTGAAAGGCTTTATGGATGTGTTCCAGAATAATACCTGCACCCTTCATGTATGGTTATCAAAGCTGAGGAAATAACATTGGTAGCAAAAGCTCAGGATGAACCTTTTCCCAACAGGGAGGATGTAAATAGAGCTGATACTGAAATGTGATATTTTTATTTATTTATTTTATTTATGTTGTCAAACAATTATTAGATAACTGATGTAAGTATAAACATGGTTATAAATACATGAAATGGATACGAATAAGAAAAAAGAATGAAACAATAGGACAGGGACGGTAGGCACGTTTTGGTGCGCTTATGCACACCCCTTACAGACCTCTTAGGAAAGGGGTGAGGTCAATAGTAGACAGCCTAATGTTGAAGATTTTGGGGTTTGGGGAAGAAACCACAGAGTCAGGTAGAGTATTCCAGACATTGACTACTCTGTTGCTGAAGTTGTATTTCCTGCAATCAAGTTTGGGTGTGGTTTATCTTTAGTTTATATCTATTTTGTGCTCTTGTATTGTTTTGGTTAAAGCTGAAGTATTCATTGATAGGTAGGACATTGCAATATATAATTTTATGTACTATACTTAGATCAAACCGAAGGCGGCGTAGTTCTAGGTTGTCTAGGTCTAAAATTTCAAGTCTGGTGGTATAAGGTATTCTGCTATGAGTAGAGGAGTGGAGGACACTTCTCATAAAATATTTTTGGACTTTCTCAATTGTATTAATATCAGATATGTAATGCGGATTCCAGACTGATGAGCTGTATTCAAGTATTAGTCTAGCAAATGTTTTATATGCTCTAGTTAGTAGAGTGATATTACCGGAGAAAAACCTACACAGAATTAGGTTAAGAACTCTTAATGCCTTTTTGGCTATGTAGTTACAGTGAGCTCTAGCACTTAGATCATTTGAGATGAGTACTCCAAGGTCCTTGATAAAGTTTGTGTCATCAACAAGGTCTTGACTATTCAGCTTCTATTTTATTTTTTGATTTTTTTTTTGCCAATATGCAAGACAGAGCATTTACTTGTTGAGATCTGAAGTTGCCATTTGTTTGACCATTCTGACACATAGTCGAGGTCTTTTTGAAGGGTAGCAGCATTGTCAGTGGTGTTGAATAGCTTTACATCATCAGCGAAAAGAATGCAGTTGCTCTTAATATAATCACAGAGGTCATTAATATAGAGTATGAAGAGAGTTGGTCCTAGAATACTGCCTTGGGGGACACCACTGTTGACAGGTACAGGATTTGATAGGACACTCCCAATTTTGACCATTTGTTGCCTGTTTGACAGGAATGCTTCTATCCAGTTATGCAGGTATCCAGAGATATCAATGAACATTTTGGGTTTTAATGCATCAGTCCCATGCAGCTGCATCTAACAAATAAATTGGCTTATTTGGCTGATTCACAAGTTGCTGACTGGGGCTATTTTCCCAGAAAAAAAAATGTACAGACTGAATCCTCAAATATACTCTCTACAGAGATTTTGTACTTTGTTGTTCCATTCCTGTTTCATCTATGAATATGGTTGGTTTGACAAGATGCAAAAGTGATCTTCCATCTATACTATGGTAACTATAGTTCTGGACAGGAACTGAAATACAGTTCTGTAAAAGATTTTTCTTTCTTTTTTCTTTTTTGCATCACTTCCATTTTATCATCTGCAACTGGTGAATTTGTTTGTTTTTGATTACTCAAAGTTCCAGCCTTTTCACTGGAATATGAATTATTGTGCAGAACTAAGATCAAATCATGAATTTCATGAAAAGTTTTAATTTACTGCACCACTCCTACGAAGCCAATTTGTTGCTTGGGTTGACTGGAAAATTGTTTTTCCAGGATGTTTAATGCAAAACATTGAAATGTGCCTTTGATAGCTTCTTGTAACTTCCTGCATCACACCCTGTCAGTCACATGTGATTATTGAATTTGGTTTGTTTGGACATCTGCCAATATATAGATTTCTATCTCGAACAGGATTACGAGGTGGTATCCTTTGCTGCCCTTGTGTTTGTACATTGCTGCTGCTCTCAGTTGTGGGAAAACAACAATACTATGGAATTCACTCCAAAGCATTATACCAAATGTAGTCTGCATTGTGATTTGCTCAATTCTCAATCTTATTCCTATCCATGAAATGTCCTAGCATTTACTGCTTTAGTGCCAGGACAATGTATCCACAGCTGTACATACATAAAGATTTAAGTAATTTTTAGTGTAATTCATTATTTAACCTGAATATCCTATAAGTAATAGAGAGGGACATTGCAAAATCTAGTCCCCAATGTTTCTCTTTTTTTTTCCTGAAGCATTGTTCATATGATGATGATTTATAATTATTTAATTATAATTAAAGAGATAAAATTAATTTATCTCTTTCCTCCAGCATTGTAAACTTCCAGAAAGGTAGATCTTTATATAATGTGTCCAAACTATGATAATCTGAATTACTTGTGCCTTAAGTGAGAACTCTGTGTTATTTTGTATAATGATCCATTTGTTTGTTTTCTTGGTTATCCATGAGACCGCCAAGAGTCTTCTCCTACAATAAATTTCAAAATATTTTTTTTTAAGTGAACTTAAGATTTCATGGCTGGCTTCTGAGATGGATTATTAGGGGCCAGGAAGCTAAAACATATGAAGAATGGTTGCAAAAACTAGTGAAGAGAAGGACCAGGGATGACATGATAGCAGTGTTCCAATATTTGAGGGGCTGTCACTGACAGGAGGGAGACAACCTGTTTTCCAAAGGCAGACAAGGAACAATAGATTGAAACTGATCAAGGAATGATTCAAATCGGAATAAGGAGAAATTTTCTGACAATGAGAACAATTAACCAATGGCACAGCTTACCTTCGGAAGTTGTGGGAGCTTCATCACTGGAAGCTTTCAAGAAGAAGAGGTGGCAGGCACTAGTCAGAAATAGTATAGGGTTTCCTGCTTGAGCAGGGGGTTGGACTAGATGACCTACAAGGTCCCTTCCAACTCTGTTATTCTGTACTTCTGTACTTGTGACATATACTGTAGATAGATAGATGGAAGATAGATAGATGAGAGAGAGAGAGAATGGAAGATAGATGATAGGTAGATGATAGGTAGGTAGGTAGGTAGGTAGGTAGGTAGGTAGACAGACACATACTGTCCTGTCCTCAATTTTGCAGTTACTTCTTTCGTTCTCCAAATATTCTCCAACAGAATTTAAATGGATTACACTAAAGATAGAGCAATAACTGTATTTCATATTCTTGCTTTTTGAATAAAAAAAACACTAATTTGTAAGCATGTAATTGATACTGGTAGGTATGCATCCACACACTCACAGTCTAGTAACCATTATCGTTTGGAGAGAGGCTCAGAATTTTTTTTACAACCCAAACTCTGAAATTTTTAAACAATCTGTGAAAGACAGCAACCAGTTGGTGATCAATTTTTGCCAAAGCTTCATTCCCCAGCAGTTCCCACTCTCCAACCAGCATTTAGGGTTACTGCTGCTCAATTCCAAGGAAAGCTTTCTAATAAATCTTTGGCTCATGTTGGCAGGCTGAACTTATCTAGAGGAAATATAACGTGAAATAATCCACAGAACAAATTTTCCTTTTAATATCTATTTCAACAAAAGTTGCCTGGATATAGGAAAGATTCCTCTTGGTTATATTATTTTACCTTTCCAATGATGTATATGGATATTTCTGTTTATGCTGCAAATGATTTTTGCTTCTTTCTTGCAGAAAGTGGCTCTCAAGGTAACAAGTGGGTGTGCAATAAAATATTGCAGCAGGGGGCTGCCATTCAGAATTTCAGGCATCCAATCATTCTCTTTTCTAAAATGCACCATTCAGTTCCACTTGTCATCAAGCTTCCATTTCTCCCATCAGTCAGTCAGCATGATTACTCAGTCTTCAAAACCTTAGGATAGCCTTCCTTAATTTTCCACTCTCCAGATGTTTTGGACAACAACTTGAAGAAATTGGAAGTGTCTAGCCTAAAGAGGAGATAGCTAAGATAGGCTGGCAGAGTTCCAATATTTGGAGGGCTTCTTAACAAGGAGAATATGGATTTATTTTCCATAGATCTCAGGAGTAGAACAAAAAACATACCCTCTTTTTTGGATGCTGGCTCCAGGCACATTGCAATACAGCTTCAACCAACACCAAATCATCCCTATGTGTGAGAGACTAATATTTAAATTGCTGGTTGTTATAGAGAAAAATGAAAACAATGCCTCTAGTCCAGTTCATGCCTCTCTTTGTTATTGCAGTTTTAACAGATTAACACAGTTGGAAGGGACTTTGTTGGTCATCTAGTCCAACCCTCACCCAAGCAGGGGACCCCACACCATTTCTGACAAGTGACAGTCCAATCTCTTCTTGAAAGCCTCCATGATGAAATTCCCACAGCATCTGAAGGCAAGCTGTTCCATTGGTTGACTGTTCTCACTATCAGAAAATTTCTCCTTATTTCAAGGTTGAATCTCTCCTTGATTAGTTTCCATCCATCATTCCTTGTCTGACCTTCAGGTACCTTGGAAAATGGCTTGACCCCCTATTCTCTGTGATAGCCCCTCAAATATTGGAACACTGCTATCCTATCTTCTCTTCACTAGACTATCCATGCCCAGTTCCTGTAAACGTTCTTCATATGTTTTAGTCTCCAGTCCCCTAATCATCCTGGTTGCTCTTCTCTGTACTTTCTAGAGTCTCAACATCTTTTTTATGGTGTGGTGACCAAAACTGGATGCAGTATTCTAGCTCTGGTCTTACTAAGGCTTTATAGAGTAGTATTAGTACCTCATTTCAGTTCAAGATATAGGAGATGCCTCTATCCAGTTCCATACTTGCCTTTATAGTTGCAGTTCAGGATAACGAATCTGGGTTTAGGTCAAATCTTCTTGAACCTGAAAGAAGCAAAAGCAATGGCATCAGGAAATACTTGAGATGACAGCATCATGGTATGAAAGGTACCAATGGAGAAGGTGCATCAGTATCTTTTTAATATCTATGGAAATTCTCAGTCAGCCAGGTCATAGTTATCCCAAAGGTACTTTTCAAAAATCAAAACTTCTCCTGTCAGTACAGAAGAAGCTTCTTGGGTCAGAAGTTAAATGTTTTCAGAGGGAAAAGGTGGGGAAACCAAGACAGTCCAGTTGCCTTTTGAACAGCATTTTTGGAGACAGTGTCTTTCAAATGTGACAGTATTGATTTGAAGGAAGACAGTCTATAAGAAAAAGGGATTGTCACAAACATGCCTTTATTAAAAGATTGATTTTCAATTTCTTTATTTGTTTTTAAAGAAAATATCCAGCAAGCTTAGACTAACACTGGGTTCTTTCCAAGCTAGGGTCTATTTTCCTAAGGAATTCTATCGACTAGGCTGCCATTTCTAGAAGAACCACGGCAGAAGCCTTCATTCTTCAAAGAATCTAGTGACTTTTGAAAAAGTAGAGAAAGATTTAAAAGACCCTTCGGTAATTTCCTTGTTTCAAACCATAAGTGAAAACCCTGATCTGCCCCCCACACACACAGCAGACTTTCCAAGGAAGGACAAGCATTAGCTGGACCTCATTCCAGCAAGTATTTATCCCGCTGTGGATCTGCTACAGATCCCCTGTCAGAGAAACATCCAGATTCTCTCCCAGCAGGACCTATGGCAACATTCTTCTTAATCCCTATTCCGCAGGCGGTGGTCAAGCTTGCACACACTCTATTAAATGTCAAAATTCATCCTTCATCATGCAACCTGCCAACAACTGCCAGTGAGATTACTTAGGAACACCTTGTTAGAGCGCTGCACCAACATGACTGAGCCGCAAGTGTTAACCTCAGCCCCATCTATCTACAAACAACAGTCTACAGGTAGGTCAAAATAGGAAACAAAATAGCCAAAATACAGTAAAACAATGGAAACCTAGTTCTCCCTCTTTGGCTTAGCATAGATAATGATCTAAGAAGTAATGTAAGAATTTACACACAGACTTGCTGGATCAGACCAAAAGAATACAGCATCCTTTTTTAAAAGCAGAACTGAGGCTGCTAATGCCAGGGAAGAGCAGGAAAAAAAGAACATTGTAAATACAACAGTATTCTAATAACTTCTCTTCTGAAAGCAATAACCATCAACTGGAATTTTAACTGAGCTGTCAAGGTTAACTCACTATCAATAAACCTTTCCTCTCTATGTTTTTTTTTCCTTATTTCATTTCTGTGGCTGAGAGGTCCCTGTGAATTCTTCATTATTCTCTATCCCACACCTACTTTCCATCATTTGCTCATTTTTGTGTGCTGCAATTGTCTTTTATCTTTTAATGTATTTGTATGTGAGCCTCTGTGTGCGTCCATTCTATGTGTATATGAAATATATCTTGTCTGTTTATCTATCTGTGTGTACATGCATGCACATGTGTACACACACACAACACACTGCTGTACATTTACTGAATGTAAATGAAGCATATTCCTCTCTAATGATGAAGCAAGGTTTTTGAACTATAGAAGGCAATGTTTATGGTTGTCCTGGATAGATTTCCCCCTTCTTCCCCCTTAACTCAATTGCATTCAAAGCACCATTCTTAGACGAGATCCAAGTAGAACACATAGTCTCTCTTTATAAATTCAAGGATTAGGCAATAAAATCTGGAATCGGGATGAATTTTATTTTCTATTTGATGGGACTAATGCATGATTAGAGTTGCAGTAGTGATTTTGAACAATGAAACTACCGGGAGAATTGTTGTAGATCTGATGAGGAGAAGAAATTTTGCTCAGGTTAGCCAAAGTAATGACAGAATGATTTTCTTAGTTGATTCCAGATTCCAGCATGTTACTTTGAGTTTTCCATCTACCAACCCAACTGCCTTCTTCTCACTGCCTCCTATGACAGTACAATAATTTTCTCCATTGTTCTTTCTTGACAGATGTCAATGGTCCAGTAAAAGGAAATCTACAGTGAAATGTAAAAGATTGAAATAAGATTTGAGATTATATTTAACACAGTTTTACTTCCTCAAATGAATTTTGTAACAAATCTCCTCCATGTATGTAGCCTAAAAAATTGCCCTTTTTTACTTCCTTTAAAATTATAGACTCTCTTGATTAAAGCAACTCTCTCACTGACATATGTTTTTCTCAAGAATTCCCATTTTTTAAAAAAACCTTTAGATAACCACATAACCACAAGTTTATCAAAACCATATCTATGTAATGGCTTCCATTACATAGAGTGGCATGAAATGAGAATTTCTGTCCCCAGTATGGTGACATTTCCATCTCTGCACTATAAAGGTGGAATATTTTTCCTTCATTCTTTGTCAGTTGTTTTATCATTTACATTAGATTGGTAAATCTTTGAGCACATCATATTCACCAATGCCCCTTGAGCACCTGTTCCATCAGCCAAGCTAATCACCATGCTTGACCATCCATTCATGCCCATGGTGGTTATTAGAAATAGATATGTTGTCATTGATAAAGTAAGATAATACATTTTTAATATTTATTTGCCCATTTTGTGTATCATGTTGTTTTCCCTGTTTGAGTGGTGTAGTGGCCTAGAGGTGAAGCTCTTGCCTCACAACCAGGAGGCTGTGAGTTCAATCCTAGGTAGCAGCAGCTGTTTCTCTCTCTGGGCACACTGAGAATATATCTGCTAAAAACAAACTCTGCATTGGCAACAGGAAGGGCATCTGGCCAGTAAACACTCAGCTCTAATCAGTTGCCCTGACTGCACCCCGCAAGGGATTATGGGGTTGTTAAAAGATGAAATTCTTCCCTAAATTCTTTTAATAAAACTCTTCTTATAACTGGGATTCAAGGTCAAATATCGATTTCTAAGTTAGACCTCATTCTCCCAATTTGCCTACCTTACTCAGAAACCTACCTGTACCTATGTAACTACTGTTAGAGGTGTGTGAAAAATATGAGGTTAACCAGAGACATGGAGAAACAAGAGTCATATTAAGCTATCCCTAAACCATTTTAAAGAACAACTTTAGAAATCTCCTGAACCCAGTTGACAGGGAAGCAGAAGAACTGTGGAATGAAATCAAATAAATGTTAAGGATGAATGTGAAATGAAACCAAGCAGGCAGCAAACTGAATATTAGAACAAATGATGCAAATTGGCAAGAAGAGAAGAGAAACCAAAGCCAAGTTAGACAAAGATATCTGGGAGAAAAGCAGAGAGTTTCAGAGAGGTGTCAGAAAAGATATGAAGCAGTATTATAATGACATCTATAAAGACATCAAAGATGGACAAAAGAAAAAGAAAAATCCCCCCCCCTTCAAAAAAAATATCTGGACTCAGTAGGATCCAACTTCCAACTGAATGCTACTGAAAAGATAGTAGCTGGAAGCAAAGTAAGATGGAAGGGCTACAGAAAAATTTTGTATAGTAGAGATATCAACATCCAAGTCATTTGAAGTAAACCAAGTCAGGAAACAGAATGCTACATTATTGATGTAGAATATAATAAGAGTATCTTTCTGTGTCTTCTTATACCAAATATAATCAAATCAGGGTTATTTTGAGTTTTTTTTTCTCATGCTTTCATTTTTCCCAGGACTATCATTTACTTTCTCTTAACTGTTCCTGCATTCCTTTATCAAACAATGTTATCGTACCTTAGAAGCTGTTCCCTATTTACTAGAATATCTAGTACTAGAAGATAAAATAAGATCAGTATTCCAGTAAGTATCAAGTTGGAAGGCTACAGAAATTCATGGAATGTTTATAGAAATATGGTAACATAAGAACACAAGCAATAGCCTGATAGATCAGTTGCTCAATCCATCTAATCCAACAGTTGGTTCTCACTGTAGCTAAGCAACTGCACAAGGAAACCCACTACTCTCTTAACAGATGTTCTTCAGAAACCTTGACCTACCATCGAGTCTAATAGCCATAGATCTCAATGAAGCAACAGATTCTAAAATGTCATGATATGCTCCACAGTCAGCACTTAGCCATGTCTTTTGATGTTATAATTGAGCTCTTCCACCTTCTTTGAGCAATATGGAATTTGATTTCTATTGATTCCATCAGAGGATATCCATATATATAGTAATCATTTTGATTAATCAAATACAATGTTAGCAATGAAGAAATAATTAGATTGGCAGATAGCATATAAACCACTCTCTTGCTTCATTTCAGCTTCCTAAGCAATATGATCCAACTACATTTTTTTTCTTAATATTTTCAACTTTAACATTCCAGTCTCCAATCACTAGCAACCCATCCTATTTGCATCTTCTATCATTTTTTTAAATTGATCATAAAACTTGTCCATCCTCCTCATCATATGAGGTCCTCATTTAACAACCTATGGCAGGGGTGTCAAACCAGCGGCCCACGAGTTGGATGCGTCATGTGCAGGCCACGCCCATCCCAGTTCCACGAAGGGAAAAATGTCGTGTTGGCAACGTGATGCCACAAGTTTGACATCCGTGACCTTTGACAGTTCACATAACAACAGTAACTAGGAACACCACCAACTAGATATCTGAAAGAATTTTGGTGAAGCCAAGTCATACATACCATTAGAACTTCAAAAGATCCTCAGCTCTTCCTCAGTAGTATTTTGAGTGCCCTCTGACCTGAGGTGCCCATCATCCAGCACTTGTCAATCATTTTATATTTTTCTATCCATGTGATTTTCTTGGGTAAAATATGGTAGTTTACCATAGTCTTCCCCTGCACAGTATGAATTCATCCCTTTGCCATTATCACTAAAATGATCCCCTACCTCCAGCATCTTCCTATGTCACAGCTGCACAACATAAGTTCCTGCTTGCTTTAGCTGGACAGCTGAGATGACATTCACACCTTGGATGGCATTGTTGGGATTATTCTTGGTTTCTTTTCCCAGTGTTCTTTGTTCATCCCTCCCAGGAACACCCACCATCACAATGATGAAGCAGTACAGCAGGACCTGGGGTGGCCTCAGTACCAAACAGATCTTTAAAAGCTTTTGAACATGTTGGATAAGCAGGTTTATTTTGACCTGTAATATATGTGTGTGCAGGTGCGTATCTTCATAATTCAACCTCTCCTCTTTTCCCAATTCGGTATTTTTTGTTTCTATTTCAGCTTCAGTATAGTTAAAAGATGCTGCGCTATTTTTATAAATCAAGCAATCTGAAGCCATATAGACAGATGGCAAAGGTGTATGGAGTTTTTGTTGTTGTTGTCCTCATAGAGAGATTAATTTAATCATTCTACATCTTTCTCTTCTTGTGATTTAAATCTGCAAAAAGTGAATTTTTCCTCCATGGCCCAACTGGATTTCTTCCTAGTGATCAAGGAATATTTTAATTCTCAGTACGTTTTTGGGGGTAGCCTTTAAATTACATTCCATCCGTTTGTTATGGTTTTTTTTTTCCTTAATGGCCCTGACAATGAATACTTTGTATATGTACTAATCTGTAAATAGACTCCCAGTCCGGAAAGCATCTCAGCAACATAACATCAATTGTACCGGCTTCCATTTAGCTGGAACTGAATAAAGCCGCACTAGAGACGCATATGACATCCAACTTGCAGGATTAGAGAGGGGGACCTCGTGCTATAAATCTTGATTGTCAATCATTGCCCAGGATTAAGGGATATAGTTTAAAAAAAAAAACCCAAAAGGGGAGCACTTCCTTCTGCCTACTGAGCATCTGGATTATAGCCCAGAAAAAGCCTTGTTTGAGTCAAGGCTGCCTCCCTTCTGCCAAGGTAAGTAAATGCAAGATGTTACTCTCCACATAGATCCTTTTCAGCCTAACTGAAGCCAACAAGAGATGCAAAAGGAGATTCCCTTGTTTCAAAGTCTGAGTGAACTTCCTCTTTAAATGGCCTCATTTCCCACTGAACTGACTCCAAGGCCCTGTCAATTTTCTAGTCATAGGAAAAAATATGCCCATTTCCAAAGCAAAGTGGTTGTTCTTCATTAGAGGGTGTGGAGTTAGGGTTAGGGTTGAAGGAACTGACACACCTGTCAAAGGTTTGGGGGAACAGGTTTTCTTGCTTTGAATATTTCTTGGTTTCTTCAGAGGTGAGTGCCAGTTGACAAGAGCTGACAATCGCAAATGAAGCATCCGTGCACCGTATAAAAAGATTAGTATTTATGAACCGTGAATAGGCATGGCCTGTAAACTTACCAATAAATCAGAAAGGCTCCCATTGGAGTCTCTCGAAACCGTGAAATTCCTAGACATTTAAGGGCAAGCCACTTGTTGACTTCTGCATTCTCAAATACATCCCATATGTGCCCTAAAGGAAAATCAAATTGACCTGTCTTATCGGATGATTACTTTGAGAACAAAATGGGGGAATTGCCATTAGAACACATTAAGAGTTTAGGGCCTGTACAGAATATTTTCCCATGATGAAATTCTATTAAATTTCTATTAGAATTACTGAAATTAACACATGTAAATTGCATTCACTCCTGTGCCTTTTTGGGGTCCTGCTTGATTGCAATGGACATTTCTTTTTTTGGCCAGGCATAGATGATCACCTACAAGGGCTCTGAGATATCATAACAAAAATTAATGACTCATCTTGTCTGAGGGACCTACAGGCAAGACTTCTAAGGGAAAATCCATGGAAATATTATCTTACTTTTTTACCCTTTTACCCTCCAACAAAATGCTTCTCCAGCGAAATCTAAGGCAAGAAAAACTTTCCAGTGAGACCCTAGCTTTGAAGTAGTAGCATCATTCTTATCCTGTTTTTAATATAGCATCATGTGTGGGAGGGAGGAATCTTATTAGACCACTGGAATGGAAGAACAAGTGCTCTTGTGCTCTTTGTATTACTCACTGTTTTCCAACTCTCATCTTGTCCAGCTTTAAACAAAAGCACCCCAAACCCCAAAATGAGCTGTGGTGGCCCAGTGATTAGAATGCAGCATTGCAGACTAATTCTGCCAATTGCCAACAGTTCAATTCTCACCAGCTCAAGGTTGACTCAGCCTTCCATCCTTTCGAGGTTGGTAAAATGAGGACCCAGATTGTTGGGACCAAAACTGCTCAGAGAGTGCTGTAAAGCATTGTGAAATGTAAGTCTAAGTGCTACTGCTATTAGCTAAAGTGGAGGTGATGGGGACAGCTGCCCTTGGAAAATGGGGTAATGGTTTTTAAAGAAACAATGTGATGGTGGGAAAAAGGCATAAAATGTACCTTATCTATACCTACCCTTATAATCTGATTATTGCAACGAGATGTTAATTTATTGGGAGGGGGAATAGCTTGGCACTTCATTAAATTGCTAACACCCTCATGAATGGCAGGCTCAACAGGTTGCTTCATTGAATTCATACAGCCACTCCTGGCAAAGAAATTCCAAATTTGGACTTAATTAATATTCCTACTCGTGGTTTCCATAGTTTCTTTTTAAACACGAGTACTAGCAGAACCTTGGCAGCAGCATTGCCCATATTCTCAGTAATAACCCCCCTCTGGCTGTCAATATATATGGGAGGAAAAAAAACATTTTTTGCATACCTAGAACAGCCTGTGTTTTCTCATTCTTTTGTATACCCCCATCACCCAGAAATATGTCTGCAAAGGTGTTTGGTCTTATTTTTTAATGAAATTTTAATTAGTTTTCTTTATTGCCACATTGCTCAGCTTAACAGTTTTAATTCTCTCCTTGCTTGAGTTCTACAATGTGTAGAGAGGGCAAAAATACCTTTTCTTCTTTCCTGGAAATAGCTTCTGGATGGTGATGGTGGCTGTGACAGTTTTCAGGGTTAGAGCTGTAGTTCAGCACATATCTCACTACATCGCCCTGTTGAAGAATATTTACTTTGATTGATTACTATTAAGTACTATGATAAACCCTGTTTTGAAGGCATCATAACTGGATTGACTGTTCAGTTGCAAAAGCTTAAGGAAATGGATGTTGAAGCTCAGAACCAGTTAATGTCTGATGTGCTCCCTATCTGTGGTCAATTATTTGTTGCAATAATAATTATTGTTACTATGCTCCTCTTTAAATAACTATCATCTATTGACTTAAATAACTAACATTTATTGTGAAAAAGAAAAGTAAGAGGTAAATACAGTATTTAATGCCAGAATTCCAGGGTAGCATCTTTTTATTGTGGGCACCTGCTATGTCTTCTCCTGCCTTAAAGCAGCAGAGAAGCACTAGTTGTAACACAACTTTGCAAGTTCATAAGACATTGAAATAGTAGCTTTCAGTTACGTGATACAACTCCTTCTGCTTTGCAGCCCTGTCATTCCTGCAGTCTCCCACCTTGGCCAGGCATCCAATATTCTTCTTCCAAAAAGGATTTGTAAAGGTTTCTGCACACAGAGCCTTGAATGAATAACAAGAAACATGTTCATAATTCAACTGAGATATTCGTATTGTCTTTCAAATGCATGTTGATGTCATGATGAAGTTTTGGTCTGGGCACTCAAGAATAGAATGAGTCTCTTTGATACATTGGGCCCTTGGGCTGTTTCCATTAGGGCACAGAGGTAGGGGAACTGCAACCCTCCATCCCAACTTTGTCATCAGCCATGCCAACCTTCACTCCTTGGAGAAAGACCTGAAGAGAACATACTCTAGTGGGGAAAAGTTCTAACAAACAAAATGGAAATTGTATCCCTTCCGCACTCCCCCTTGTTTTTTGGATATGACCGAGTTCAAACCCAATTCTTCTCTTTGTTAATCCCATCAGACTCAGATTGAACTCCCTGCACAGACAAATCCCCCTGCAATTCTATTCTAGGCCAAAGAAGAGAAGCCTCCCCACCAACTCACAGCCCAGCCCAAGGGGTACTGTAACAAGGGAAATGCAGCCTAGAGAAAACTCAACTTTCCATTTTATCAGCTGGTGACCTCACCATTCCACCTCTTTTAACAATGGATCTCCTTTGGGGCTCTGTTGCCCTCCTTAATAGGACCGTTTTGCCTAACAATAGAAATACAGCATTCTATCTGGAAATAAGTCATTTATGTCAACAAGTGATTGCAGAGAGGCAGAGATACAAAATTCAGAGCAGGAGGGCTTAGTTTCTGGCTGTAATAATAGAAAGCCTCCATACAAAACATTCACCTTGGTTTTGCCTATAATGGCATTCAAATTTCCTGAGTAGGGGAAAAAAGTAGAATAAAATTGCACATTATTCTGATTCTCTGTCTTTTCCTGGTGCTATTGCTATGGCTAAGTGTTCATTCACAGTGGGCATTTGCTCTTCAAAATGTTTTTCATCCACCTGCTTTTTCCTGAGGCTCTTTGGGCTTTGTAAATGTATGGTATTTGAGGTAAACAGGCTTCTGAGCTGCCCACTTAGCTGGTGTTGTCTGCCACATATAATAAGTCTGAACTGCCAACGGGAACATGGCTTCAGTATTTGACTCTAGAAAAGATAGCCACTTCGTTTTTGGAGCAGCAGCTTAAATTTGGGCTTTTAAACATTTTTTATACCTCAGGACTTTGGGGTTATGTCTGCCTCTATTTTGAAAGGGCTTTCTATATGGCCTACACAAAGCTTTAGTTTTCAGCTGCTATTTTGATTTTGCAGAATCTTTCTGATTCCGAGAGTTGTTTTGAACATTGTAGAAAATCAAAATGGCTTCTTGGCCCCACCATCGATAGCCATGTTCAGATCTGCTCTAGAGAGTCTATCTGTTGTATTTTATCTTTGAAGGACCATACAATCCAGCCCTGACAATGAACTATCACAAGGAAGAGTTGATGTCTGGAAGTTGCTTATCTCTATCTACTCCTTGAAAAACAGACTAAACAAGGACAAAAAATGTCAATAGAACAGCCACAATCAAAGGAAGCAAGTATTCCCCTTCTGTGGTAGACTTCTGAAATTAATGGCTGTACCAAAGCCCATTTTTAGCGGGCCAAGAGTAACACACAGGCAATCCTGATCTTCACATGCTTCATCACCACGTTCTCCATTTCTGGTATGATGTTTCTCTCTAATCATAATCAAGCTGTCAGGAATAAAATGAATTTTGATTCTTCTTTTAAATATATTTCCTTTAGAATAAAGCATGGTTTTCTTATTGTGAAAGAAATATTATTTTGAAGATTATTGTGCATTAATAACCCTGTTTAACATTCTGCCTGAAGAAAACTCACCAGTGAGAAATTAAATGATAGAACAGAAGGGTTAAGTGACCTTAAAGATCATCTATTCCAGATGATACTGACTGGGGGTTTCTCCGAGTTGCAGATTATATATCTTAAAAATGCCAAGTTTAAAAAACAGTGGTTTAACTCATTGTGATGTACCAACTCAGCTAGATCTTTACACAGGTGTTGCTGCCATATTGTCTCCACATTTTATATAGGTAATCCTCGAGTTACAATCAAAACAGGGGACTCACAATTCAGACAATCAGATTCAAAGTCTGACAGTCAGGCTCCCTCCATGGTCTGAAAACCAGAACTTTCAGGTTTCAGCAAAACCACATCCACAGTGAACTATTGGTTCACTTAATGACAGCTGCATTTGCTTAACAACCACCACAGTTGCTCTATGCAAAAAAAGGTCATAAATTCAGCTCAGTCACATGACCAATCCATTTTACAATGGTTACAATAAGCAACTGTAATGATCAGGTTCCATTACAGTCAAGGACTGCCTGTATTTGTGTCTTTTGAACTTTCCCTACTCAAAATGTGGGTTTTTATATTTGTTGAAATTCATCACAGTGATTTCTGCCCATTTTCCAACTTGCCAAGATCCTCTTGAATCTAAATGCTGTTCTTTAAATTGTGGTTGGCTCCCCCCCCCCCCCCCCCCCCATCTCTGTGCCATCCACAAATCTGATAATTGCATTTTTAATCCCTCATCCAGGTCATTTATTTTGATGTGAAGCTATTGACATACTCTCACTGGGTATGATTGTTCAACCTACTCTATCCTTCTAATGGAATTATGACTCAAGCTACATTTTGCCATCTTCTGTATTTGGATTTCATGGGAGATTTTCTCCAAAGCTTTGATGAAGTCAAAGTACATTTCTGGGTCAACTAAACTATTGTAGTTATTGGTGTGTATATCAAAAAAAGGATCCTAGTTTTGATTTGGCATCAATTATTTTTGATACACTTATATGGGCTCCTGCCAAGCAATGTAGTCTTTCTCTAAATGTTGGGAATCCAGTCGCTTAATCATATGTTCCAGAATGTTGCTCAGCATCAAATGGACTTAGCTTACACACACACACACACACACACACACACACACAGTTTATTGCCGCCTATTCGCTCATGGCAACTCAATGCGGCTTACAGAATGTAAAACCATATTTAAAATAAAAAACAATAAAAACTAACAAAAAGAATCAAATAAATTAATAAGGTACAATAGAACAAAATCTGGGAAAAAATAAATAAAAAATCACCCCCAATTCCCACCCACCCCCACCCCGATGACAGCAGATCACACAAGTTATTTAATGGGTTCCTTCCCGCTCTGGGTTCCCCAGGGCTGCTGGCAGAACCAGGTCTTTAGCGCCTTCTGGAAGTGTGTCAGAATGGGGGCCGTTCTAATCTCTGGAAGAATGATGTTCCAGAGAGAGGGAGCCACCATGGAGAAGGCCCTTCTTCTGGGTTCCACCAGGTGTATCTCCCTCAGGGATGGGACCTGCAGCATTCCCTGTCTCCCTGCTCTAATTGGTCAGGTAGATGTGACTAGCAAGATACGGTCCCCCAGATAACCTGGTCCGAAGCCATGAAGGACTTTAAAGGTGACAACCAGCACCTTGAATTGCACCCGGAAGCAAATCAGCAATCAATGCAGCTCTCGCAGGAGAGGTGAAACATGTGCACACCGGGGTCTGCCCAAAATCATGCATGCCACTGCATTTTGCACCAGCTGGAGCTTTCAGATGTTCTTCAAGAGTAGCCCCATGTAGAGCACATTGCAATAATCAAGATGGGAAGTGACTAGGGCATGAGATTTACGGGACCGCCTACTACCACCATAGGCCTCCCATCGGCCAGTGCGCTCCCACACAGGGCGGGCCTCCTCGGGGTGCTGTCAGCTGGGCGATGCCGGCTGGCGGCCCCGTGGGTGTGGGCCTTCTCTGTGGGAGCACCCTCCCTCTGGAATGAATTACCCCCAGAGATGAGGACTATCCCTGACCTACAAACCTTCCGGTGTGTGCTGAAGATCCACCTTTTCCACCAAGCTGGTCTGGCCTAGAGTTACTGGTAGGGTTTTAATTGGTTTTAATGGTTGTAGCTTTTTAAATTTTTCCTGGTTAGTTTTTATCTTTATTCTATTCCAGCCACTAATTTAATCCATTTTAATTGTATTTTAAAAATTGTATTTGTAACTGTGTTGTTTTTACCTGGCTGTACACTGCCCCGAGTCCCGTTGGGAGGGGGTGCGGTATATAAAATCAAATAAATAAATAAATGAGTGACTGTGAGTAGGGACCGTTGGTCTAGCAAAGGGTGTAATTGATGCACAATCCGCAGTTGTGCAAAGTGCATATGACTTCTTCTCCCTCCCATCCACTCCCTATTTTGAAAACTGTCCTCTCACTTTATGCCCAATCTCTGTGATATCTAAAAGATCACAGGAAGGGGCATCAAGATGGCAACCACTATCTCCTTCATTATTTTCAGATATAAGTGGTTTAGACTTAAGCTCACTTATAGTAGCCAGGAATTTCCTAACCGTGAGAACAATTTAGTGGTGGAACAGCTTGACTTCAGAAGTTGTGGGTGTTTCATCATTGGAGGTCTTTAAGAAGAGACTGGACAGCCATTTGTCTGAAATGACATAGGATCAGAGGTGGTATTCAACAGGTTCTGACCAGTTCTGGAGAACCGGTAGTAGAAATTTTGAGTGGTTCAGAGAACCAGCAAATACCAGCTCTGACTGGAGATTTTACTGTATCCTTTCCCTGCCACACCCACCAAGCCATGCCCACAGAACCGGTAGTAAAAAAATTTGAACCCCACTATTGTATAGGATCTCCTGTTTGAGCAGGGGGTTGGACTAGAAGACCTCCAAGGTCTATTCCAGCTCTATTCTGATTGAAGATATTGAAGATTGAACGCCCTCACCATTTCTTGATTTACTTTGGATTGCTATTCTATCTTGAGGGCCAGAGCCCCAAAGAATTTTGAAATTAGGCCAAAAACAGTGCACAATGCTAGAAAGTTGAGATATAAGTTTCATACAGCTCTTGGTGCTGAATAACCCAACGAATAGCATTTTAGTGGGTCCATCCCATTTTTTAATAACAGTTTTCTCCTACTTCAATATCAAAAAGAGTTGCACATTTTGTTTAAAGCAAAACAGAAGCTCATTGTTTGCACATTTTTTTCCAATTCTATTCCTACAGAAAAACTTCAAATATTTTTTAAAAGTTAATATTAGTTCCATATTTTTCTTTTCTCTCTCCACATCCCATCCTTGCATTTCCAGCTACAACAGAACAGTGCAATATAAATATAGCTAACTCCGTGGAAATGAATTATTGACAATTTTAATACATGTTGCATAGTACATATTAATACAGAAAAATACATTTTATCAGCACAGTACTGTTGACAGTGGACTAATCCATTCCACCTGCTCAAATATTAGTGCAAATAATTATATATTTGTAATGCATCATTGCTGTCTAGTTGGAATCCATGCCAGCAGACTAAACGTCTCTTTGGAAAGGCTGTTTGCCATTATAGTCACAATGCATCATATTCATACTCAAATTGACTTTGGATGGATAAGGAGGTAGACTGAGTAACTTTCAAAAATCCACTAGTGTGAGATTTAGCAAGTTATTTTAATGAATTGTTTACAGTCAAATGAACGTTACCTCCCCTCCTGCCAAAAAAGGCTTTCATCGGTATGGTCACGTGTGCTGATTAAAATGTTATTGGGCACATTGAATGGTGTTCAGGGTTCAAAGGCAAAGCCAGGATTTAGTCCATCTCTGAAATAGTAATTATTATTGCTGCTATCTGCTTCATTCGAAGCTTATACATTTGATTATTCTTATATGTACTAAAAGTCAAAACGTGTTTCATATATTTCATGGTAAGTGTATACATTTATTCAAAACAGGGATAATTTTAAAGGGATACAGTGGAAGGAGAAAGTTTAACCCTTTTCTTCTCAGTCATGGCACCAGTAGAAATCCTACGCCTCATATTATTAACCTTAAAAGTAGGGAATGTGCAGCTTTTCACAGTCTAAGCACTATATTTGCTCTTTTAGTGACATGCTGATACCCCACTCAGAATAAAGCGTTTGTGGTCAGGAAAATAAACAAATTTTAGACCTTTGCAGTACGTCAGATTTGATTTCAAACCAGATTTGTTTTGCAGCAGAAAAATGTGAACTGTTGTTGCTCTTTAAAACGACTGTTTTTTCATATGATTGAACATGATCCCAAGGAAAAGACATGGCTAGTTTATAGAGATACAGATAGATGCTACCTTTGTGTCTCTGCATGCTTCTCAAAGCCTAGAAGTCTTATTAATTTGATCCCATTTTAAATGTCAATTTAATTAAAATGTAATAGAGCTGCACCCTTTTTAATTTTTAATATTTTTGTCTGACCCATTCACAATTATAACTTAGTAACCATTTCTGAAGATTCCTGGGGTCTCAGATTCTATACCTCTATGTATCCTTAATGTCTGTGGAGATTCTAAGTTATCCAAATCATAGTTGTTTTAAAGGTACTTTGTCCAGAGGCAACTGGATCTTTTTTTTCCTTGAGGAAGAAGAAGAAAACATTTAGCTTCTTATCCAAGAAGCTTCACCAGCTCTTTGGAACCGATCCACTTCAGAACGGATGAAGTTTCTTGAATGAGAAGGGAAATGCCTCCTTCTTTCTCAAAAACAATTCAGTAGCCTTTTGGGGAGGGAAACAGATTCTACCCTTAATGAATAGCAGCACAAGAGGTCATGATCCATTTGGTGCAAGAGAAGACTGGGTGGAGATTGGCGGAGAGAAAATTGCATAGGAGAGCAGCTTGGAGTTATTCCTAGAAGTGGCAAGGCAGAAGGGATGCTAGAGATCATCATAAAGCTTTATTTGGGATAATAGTGTTCTAAGTGCTGGTGCTCCAAATTGGAAATAGTTTTCTGCTGAAATCTATCTATATATAGTCTTCTGGTGAGAACTATCTGCCCTCTCCCCACCTATTCTGACCCACACCCTTTCCCAACAAATCAAACACAATCCAAATAGAGCAAAAACCTTGTAATGCTTTTGCAAAATAATTAGCTGTGATAAGCACGAGCCTTACCAAACTGTACAAGACTTGCCAAAAGAAAACAGACAAGAAATAATTTGCAATACAAGAATCTTCAAATACAAATTCAGGATACGGGCATGTCCACGAGGCTGGAGTTTCAAAGCGTCTTTGCCTTCTGCAAAGTATGTTCGTTCACAGCTGGCTTTTATCTTCTTGAAGGAGGGGCCATTACCTTGCAGCCTTACTCCCGAGTCGCCCGTGCTGTTGTAGCTGCTCTCACCTATGAGCAATCTTGCATGCACGCGCACTTGGCACAGGCTCCTCAGGAATGTCCTCATCACTGCTGCCAGCCCCCACAATCTCTGAAGGCAGCAGTCCACTCCCTAATGGTCCTGACCCCTCATCTGAGTCCTTGCTCTCCTCAGCCGTCCGCACCTGCTGCCGGATAACCACAACACTACCTCACTCTTACTGTCCACCATGAAGCAAGCCTCTACAGGTAGTCCTCAATTTACAACCACAATTGGGAACAGACTTTCCATTGCTAAGCAAGGCAGTTGTTAAGTAAATTGCACCTGATTTTACAATCTTTTTTTTGCCACAATTGTTAGGCAAATCACACGGTCATTAAGCAAACCATGCAGTTGTTAAGTGGGTCGGGCTTTTCCCATTGACTATGCTTGTTGGAAGCTGACTGGAAGTGTCACAAATAGCAATCACATAACCTGGGACACTGCAACTGTCATAAATACAAGCCAAGCACCTGGATTTTGATCACATGACTGTGGAGATGCAACTATCACAAATTCAAGAACCTGTTGCAAGCCATTTCATTGTTGCAACTTTGAAAGGTTTCTTAAACAAATGGCTGTAATTTGAGGACTACTTGTAATTGTGTTATGCATTACCATCTTCCTGCTTCTCTTTTCTTAAAAAAAAGAGAGAGAAAATATAAAAGAAATCAAAAGAAGAGAAAGACAGGTCATGGTCGCCCATCTTTCACTTCTACTGATACGTCCTGATTCAGACTCCATCAGAAGCAATGCACTGTGGCCAAACTTTGCTGATTTGGTATTTTAATACTCAGCATGCCACCATTCTGATTTATTAAATAGCAAATTGAAAAACCCAAGGAGGCATAATATCGTATTTCCTACACCCTGCAGCCTTTTCCCTTAGGTCTGCTTTTGCTGTTGTTAGCAATCTCACCCTCCGTTTGATAAAAAAAAGATAGGCAACAGAGGCAAATATAGAGAATGGAGGCTTCCCTCATTTGTCATTACATTCAATCACTGGCCAATGGTAAGGGAAGAACTCAGTGGTGTGGAGATTCTCAATCATCCAGGTCAGGAGTATCAAACTCAAGGTCCATAGGCTGGGTGCTTAGATCTGGCCCGTGTGGCTACACAGGAAACAGCAAAGGACTGGCCTGCAGTGTCTCTGCCAGGAAAATGGAGCTCAGGAGGGCTATTCATGGCCCTCCCAGGTTTCTTTTTTTGCTGGCAGAAGACTGCAGGAGGCTGTTGCAGCCAAAAATGGGACCTGGAGGGATGCACACAGTCCCCCCGGGTTCCATTTTCACTGGCAAAGGACTAGCAAAACAAACTAAAAACAAAACATTTGATGCTCAAATTTCCATTTGAGCATCCAAGAAGGGATAGGAAAGGAGAAAGGGAAAGAGGGAAGATAAACAAAAAGATGGGAAGATTGGAAGAGAGCAAGGAAGGGAAAAGAAGGAAAGAGGAGAAAGAAGAAGGAAGGAAGGAAGGAAGGAAGGAAGGAAGGAAGGAAGGAAGGAAGGAAGGAAGGAAGGAAGGAAGGAAGGAAGGAAGGAAGGAAGGAAGGAAGGAAGGAAGGAAGATTATAATGAGGGAAGGGTCTGAGGGAAGTCCTATCTTAGCACCTGGCCACCACAATTGCCCCCCAACATGAGTGATGTCAAGCTGGCCATGCCGCCCCACCTCCCCCAAAGTCAAACACAACCCTGATGAGGCCCTCAATGAAATAAAGTTTGACAGCCCTGGTCCAGGACATGGTTGTCCCAAAGAAACTATCTATATTCTTTGCAACCATCTGGTCATTAGCACTCTGAAGGTTGGTCGTTAGCTCTCTAACAATCAACCTTCAGATTGCTGAAATCCTTCCATTCCCTACCATTCAGCCAAAACTGAAGAAGCTTCATGGATGAGAAGTGAAACATTTTCGAGGAAAAAACAAAGAAAGTCCAGTTGCCTTTGAAAAGGACCTTTGGGTATGAGAAGAAGGCGATACCTAAAATTTAATTTCACTCAAGTCAGTAGGACACATGGAGCTCTGGGTGGCTTCAAGTAGCCCCCTTGTTGGATGGCTGCAGAGGTCTGTCTTTCTCTTGGATGAAATGAGAAGCAAAAGGCTTCCCGCAATCATTTGACCCTCTCTCTCTCTGACCAGTATAGCTACCAGCCTCTTTTTCTTACTTGCAATAGGGAGTAAAAGCATTTTTTAAAAAGAGTGACTGTCGCTCTTACTTCTTTCATTGCATGAGTCAACCTATGGTCTTTTTTTTTAATCTGACAATACAATGTGTTGTTAGTTGCGAAGTCCTGTCCAACCCATTGCGACCTTTCCTGTCCTCTACCATCCTCCAAAGTCCACTTCAGCTCATGCCTATTGCCTCAGTGACTCCATCCAGCCACCTCATTCTCTGTCATTCCCTTCTTCTTTTGCCCTCAATCAATATACCGGTAATTAACCTTTTAATAATTCCAGGATTTTTGGAAAGCCGGGGCAATTATGTCATAATTGCTAGGCAGTAAGGGAGCATCATGGTAGTTACCTAAATAGTTATCAGACAGGTCCAAAGTGAAAGGATGCTAAAAGTTGCAGAATTTTTCTCTCCTTTTAATGTCACCTTTGAGCCGAAGAAACTGTTTGCGTTGTGACAGAAAACAAGAGAGCTATCAAAGTATTTCAACTGTGCCCTTAAAATGTTACGGCTGCCTTCATCCTTTATGACTCCCCATCAGCCTCCTTCTAAGCATTTAAATATATCTTATTTTTTTCGGTTCTCCTCCAATCCCCTTCACAATATTTTCTTTTTCAAGTTGTATGGTAGAGTAATAAAGTACTCTGCCTCCTTTCATTATTGCTATTCCTTTTGCTGCAAGGCAAATAGAATATAAATACCAAGTTCTGTTTTTTTATAAAAAAAAATTATAGGACTTGGAGAGGGGAGGGAGAAATCACATATGTTATTTTCTACCCTTTGGGCAATTTCCCATTTTAACCAATTGGAAGGCGTATAATTACACCCAGCCCCTTCTCAAGCATTTGCTTGATTGCTGCTCATTAAATGCCAGCGTTAGAAGAAGGAGCCTTAGAAAGGCAGCACTTTTAATTCATTATCCTCAAATAAAAGGTCATTCTTTAAAATTTACTTGTCGATAGTACTTAAATTATATCAAAGTGCTACTGGAAATATTTTCCTAAATTGCATGCCATAATAGCTATAATACCTTGAAATGCACAGCAGTTGACACCCTCCCTTCCCCTCCCCGGACTCAAATTTTATTTTTCAAGGAAGTTGTGTTGGTTTGAAGTGGGGAAGGGGGCGCACAGTCGATCAATGGGCTTGTTGATCCCAACGATGGGAGAATAAAGACCACAAGAGAAAAAGCAAATGGGGAGATGGAAAAAAGGGAGGAACAGTATGGAGTATTTCGTATAAGGACAGGCCTGCTGGCACCTTGAACAAGAATATTCCACACTGTGAAATATTGGTCTGCCAAGCCCTAGAAAAGAGTTGCCTGTTCAAAATAGTTTTACGGTATTCTCACTGTCTTGGCTGATGGTGAGGACAAAAGATGGAATTAGTCCCTGGTCTCCGGCCATAAAGGATGATAGTCCTCTCCTATAGGTTCCCATGCAGCCAATACTAAGAGGCCCTGATAGACGAAGTTGTGGGAGCGCTATCACTTGAAACTTTCAAGAAGAGATTGGGCTCCCATCTGTCAGAAATGGTGTAGAGTCTCCTGCTGGGGCAGGGGGTTGGACTAGATGACCTACAAGGTCCCTTCCAACTCTTGATTGTCTGTTATCTGTTGTCTGACGTTTGGTTCATGAACTGCACTAAGCCATAGCTTAGTTTGCTGAATGCAAGGTGAGAATATAAACCAGGACTTAGAAACTGCAAAGGCTGGCTTCACGTAACATGCGACTAAACAAGCCATTCTTATGAGCTCGAAACAATGTGCAAACATGACAGTGATGGGATTCAAATAATTGAACAACCAGTTCTCTGCCCGAATGATTTCTTCCAACAACCAGTTCACCAAACTGCTCAGAAAGTTAACAACCAGTTCTCCCAAAGTGATGCAAACTGGCTGAATCCCACCACTGGAACATGATATCAATAGGAAGATGTGTTGTTGTCACTACCATTTAACTCATAGACTACTTGTTGAATTTGTGCGATACATAATATTCAGCATCGGAAAACACTAACTATCTTCAATTCCTGTCCAATTCCTGTGGCCGGGTCACTGTTTCTCCATCTATTAACTACAAAGGAAGGCAGTGTGAAAAGGAAACTGATCGCTAGATTTTTCAGTTTGGTGAGGACTTCCATTTTACATTGCCTGCATCCGGTCACTTCCAAGTAAAAGTTGGAAGAGATGGCTTGTTAAGAGTCCCTTCTTTGAGAGATCATCATCATCAAGGACTCCGTAACTGAGCTTTCTAAATGACCGCTTCCTGTATTTTAGAACAGGTTGCCCCCTAATATCTGGACCACCTCCAGGCACAAAGAAATTTGCTCAGGAAAGAATTTGGAGACACTGTAGATTAATTGATCTATTAGATGGCACAGTTAGGAATATTATTGTTGCTTTAGCGTCATTGAGCCTTGGTGGAGCAGTGGTCAGAGTGCAGTACTGCAGGCTACTTCTGCTGACTTGTCGGCTGCCTGCAATTTGGCAGTTCAAATCCCACCAGGCTCAAGGTTGACTCAGCCTTCCATCCTTCCAAGGTGGGTAAAATGAGGACCCAGGTTGTTGGAGGCAAGAGGCTGACTCTGTAAACTGCTTAGAGAGGGATGTAAAACACTGTAAAGTGGTATATAAATCTAAATACTATTGCTATTGTTTTTGATGTAAATTGTTCAGAATCATTTGAAATAAAGTAGCACGCTGTTAAAAGTTAAAAGTTAATCAGCCATCATTTTGATAGGACATGTGGCACATCTGCAGATATGGAAAAACAGACTTAAGCAATTACTGGCATTATAAAAACTACAATGAGTAATTCGTTGGCAAATGTGAACTATTCTAATTCTTTTCTGTGGGCAGGATTTATTAAAAGTAAAATGTTTAAACTGTATCAATGAAGCAACAGAATAGAATCTCCAAATAAAGCACACTGCAGTGTCAGTGACTGACGGCCTTATAGACCCATCCACATCCTATTTTATGAGCTTAAAAGAGAACTAGAACAAATGCGGTTGGAGAATAAATCTAGCAAAACAAAAAATTAAGGGAAAAATATACACATACATATAAAAAGATAATACAAACTTTTTTTAAAAAAATGGAAATAGACTTCCAGTACAATTTGCCAACTTGTGTCTATGCCAAGTGTTTGCTTGACATTCTGAAATCTTTATAATTTGGTTAACTTCCCATTTCCCATTGCTGGACAAATGTTTATAGTGATGTGCAAAATCATTGCTTTTAAAAGCTAACTGTAAAACTTGGAAATATCCAAGCACTCTTTGGAATCCACATCATAGCTTCAGAAAATGGCAAGCACTTCTCCATTTCTTTCAGTGTCCAAGAAACTATTTGTGCCAATGGCCAATGAAGAGAGCAACTGAAGAAAACAGGCATTTTCCCAGAATGCTTGAGAAAGCTTGGCATAATTTCCCTAATTTATCAGTATAAATACCACGCTCAGTTGAAGAAAGATCTACAGCACTATAAATCAGACAGTACTCAAATGGGCTTGCTGTAATTTAAAACCTGTGGGAGGACATCTATAAAGTAAAATATCAAGACTCATCTTCTCTGTTTATAGGGAATGGGGTAGTCTTTTGGGAGACACTGAAATATAGGTCAAAGATCTCCTGGGGCCAATCCAAGTGGGATTAAACAGTATACCCCAACTGGAATACAATTTTCATCTTCGCCTTGAAAGTCCCATTTTTGTCCTTAGGCATGAAATGTGTGATTTTATTTGATTCACTCTTGCCTGTCTCTACAACTGTTTTGTTTACTGTATTTCAGTAAGAAGGAAATCATATTTTTTTTCTGTTCCACAACTCTCCATTCATGAACCCACCATACAATGGAAAAGGAATCTAATTTAGAATTAGCAAGAACTTCTAAAATTATTTTCCTTGGGAATTTTTTTATATAGAACAGTAATGGTGCACCCATACCTATTTTGCTTGATCATTTTATCATTTTGTTAAAGAACAAAGGAACATTTACATGGCTAAACTCAAGGGAAAGGGCGTTGGATATACGTATTTTAAAGCAATTGTTTTATCTCAAAACTTTGTACAGTAGTGAGTTTACTCAGATAGAAAAAATATGCATACTGCATATATTTGCATATAAGCCCACTGCAGATAAGCCAACTCTCAAAATTTTTAATCAAAAATACCATGAAAAATGCACCACCCGCAGATAAGCCAACCCACATTTTTCATGGCATTTTGGTTATAAATTTGAGACTCTGCTTAGTTGCAGATGGAGTTATATGCAAGCATATATGGGATATAGGGGTACTTTAAAAGACTAGAAGGAAAGTCTACAGTACTGTATATACGGGTCCATAAGCCTATCCATGATAATCCATGTTTGGGGTGTATTTTGGCACCTAACATTCTCAGGTTACTTGTGAGTATATGCAGTAATTAATTTCATGGAAGAAATCGTGTTGTGTCAGGTATATATAGTCAATTATACACATTACATAATATTCTGAAAATTAAATTAGATGCTACGTTGATGTAAAATGAATTGTAGGTTAAAGATCCTGGTTCTCGTTTCTCACAAAACCAGCTATGCCAACCTCCAAACTTCTTATAAATGCAGCAATGGAATTAACCATACAGTTGTTGCCTTGTCTTGTCTTGTATTCTATTGTATCATCCATTTTGAAAGAGGCAAGATACAAAAAAATATATAATTTCTGCAGAGTTTGCCTCTTTTTGTCTTGTACTATGCCATGATGTCATTTTTTTAACATCTTCATACCACATCTTAAGCCTATGACAATTTCCTATAACATCTAAAAGTTGTACTATGACTGCTGTGTTTCTGCCCATCGGGCACAGAAATCCTATCAGCAAAATAGTAACCTTGGCTACTATCACCCATTAAGATGCTTCTTAAAGACACGTTTTTTTCCAGAAGCATAAAGGTATGTGCAAGCACTAAGTTCTGAGGAAAAGGAACAACCAGAACTGGACAATTGGATAAGGGGACATGCCAAATGACAAATGTTGAAAAATCAAAGTATGTCTTTCCATCCAAAACACAAATTAGAAGGGTCTAGTGCACTTTCTGACAACCATGGTTTTTTTTCATGAATGGAAAACAGAAAATGGTCTAGGAGGAACCTGATAAGATTATTTATTCCAGAAGCAAGATGAAAACAGGACAGTGGTAAAGACCAATTTAGTTATGACAGTTTGTTCGTCCAAGCAACCTCCACGCTCAATTTTCACTGAAAAGCCACTCTTTTATGCTGCTGATAAACCAAGTCCTTGTGAATGCTTGGTTTCCTTCTTCTGCATGCTCAGCTGAAGTGGCGACCAAGACGAGCAGATCGGTAGTCAAAGCGGAGCTGTACAAAGGAATGGAGAATATTCTTCTCTAAAATAGCCAGCTGCTCTCCTGAGCAGACCTGCTTCAAGTTATCTGGGGCTACAACCAGGAGGTTGCAAAGAGAATGTAGCGTGTCAAAAAGCTGCAATACCAACGCAACCTGTGACAATCGGGAAAAGCAAAACAAAATTCAGTATAAACATCAAGGGGTACTTTTCAGAAAGTCAGCTTAGACATTACGAACCGTTATTTACATATTTCTTAATCAATGGTGGGATTCAATTTTTTTTTACTACCGGTTCTGTGAGCGTGGCTTGGTGGGCATGGCAGGGGAAGAATACTGTAAAATCTCCAGTCAGAGGTGGTATTTGCCAGTTCTCTGAACCACTCAAAATTTCCGCTACCGGTTCTCCAGAATATACCTGAGCTATACCTCAGATTGCACCCGCAATAATAGCCAATACTCACCTTGAACTCTTTGGCACACTTTCTGTATTCAGCCACATCACAGATTGCCAACATGCCACCCATGCAGCTGTAGGAATATTGCTGTAGATGCTCATAAATAAGGCGATGGAAACGAACACCAAACTCCATCAGAACACTGTCCACGTTCTTGCCATCCATAGAATTCCTTATCTTTTCCAGTTGCTTTCTAACATAGGCACAGACTTTGACACAGGCCTGTCACATAAAAAAGGATGTCAAGGAGAAAAGATTCATCTTGGTATGAAAGCTACAAAATGATGAGAGGAGACACTCTGGGCTATTCCTAGGGTACTAACTTTCATTAAATGAAAGTAATTAGTATATTACTTTCAGATGGTTTTTTTTCCCCCAGAACATGAAATTCTCTCGACCTCTTTTTTGTTAAAAGAGTTTAAACTTTTGCAATGGATAGCAGCTTGTTTACGTAGAAAAACCTTGGTAGTCCAGTTACTACCTGAAGTAACTATATTGCAGTCTATTTTGGACATCCATAATTGAAATTGTATTAATTTTCCAGTCACATTGTTGAAAAGATCTATGTTGCCTTGAATATCTTACCCATTATATAGTTTTTTATTTATAAACCACTCTCTAACCTGCAGGTTTTTTTTTTACTAAAAGTGAATCTTTTAGTAAAATTAATATGAGAAAATAATCACACATATCCACCAACCTATAACCTTCAAACAATTATAGTATAATTGGCTAATGTCAGCATCATTCTACATTTACTCTGTGGAATAGACAAAGGAGATTTGAATTCCAATAAAAAGAAATTGTTATAAAAATAGGCTCTTTTTTCCATTCCTTCAGTTCAGTTTCTGACTCCTGACTCCTTAATTTAAAGTATCTTATACCAAATATGAGAACAAATAGTATGGCAGGTGCTGGACTAGGAGCAAGGAGACCTAGGTTTTAGTCTTCACTGAGGCAGACAAATTACCTGGTGACCTTAGGCCAATAATCCCCCATCAGCACCTGGTTCTGCAACAATCCAGCTGATAAACAGAATCATTTGTTGGCTGATTTAGTATAAGAATTAGACAAACATGGTGGAAAAACAAGCAGGCCTTGCAACTAAGCAGGAAAAAATGCTAAGAAAAACAACTCTACAACTAATATACAATACAAGATTGTACATGATCTGAGTTTAATAGGTATCGGATCTGATTGATAGCAACACAGAATTCTAACTCTGTCATTTATGCTCTCAGAAAAGGGATGTGAACATTTTCACTCTTGCTTTCTATATATGCCCTGTTATAGCTGAAATGCAGAATACATTATTCTACAGAATGGGTAGATTGACTACTGATAGTAGATAAGTGTTAAATCATGATGACAAATATATAGAGGATATAGACTTCTTGCAGACAATCTAAATTATTTAAAGAAGTACAATTGGTTTAAGAAATATTTCTATATTAACACTGAACATACTGTATGAGGAAATGCTACTATTTCCCCCAGCTTAAATCACACAAAAAAACTGTATCCGAATTCATATATAAGTGGAAGAAAATTTTACTATTAAGCAAAGAAATACAATGTAACCCAGGCACAGTTAACTGTAGGAAAGAGTACCAGCAGCAACCCAATTACTTGCTGTGCCACTTGTCACTTACTAAGCTATATATAGTTACTCACATTAGTGTACTGAATCAGAACATTGTTCTCATCTTCTGGTTTGAAATCAGTCTTCTTTTGTTCAGCTCCTAAGATGTGCTTCATCTGTCCAATCATGCAATTTAATGTCCTTCAAAATTAAAATACTAGGTTGTAAGTTTTAGAAAGAGCATTTTAAATTTTAGAAAGTTACAGTGTGATCTTCGTAGACTGCAATGAAATGCACATGCATTTTCTATTTTCATGAAATTGCAGTGCTAGACTGCCAAATTATTATTTTCATTATTTAATATTTAATATACTTCTTGTGATGAATTCTTAAAAATATATTTAATCCTGTGTTTAATATATTAATGCAATAAAAGATAAACTAAAATATGAAATCTTCACTTGCCTATCTATGCCCATATCCAATTTCACCTCCATTTGTTCTGTGATATCCTTTTTCTTCTGAAGACATTCAGAAAGCTTAGGAGAAGAGCTGTGATAAATTAAAGAACGGACAGTTAATATCAACCATCTATTATAATGCACACACATCAACTGCAAACAACCTGGACATTCCAAGCACTTAACTTGTGCAAGGATTTTCTACCTCATCTCCCTTTTATTATCCTTTCACAGAAAATAAGCTTTCATGTCAAAATTATATACAGAACAATGCAACTGATGTGTATTCCCTTGGGAATACAAGGGAATACAAACTAATACAAGATGCAGACAAATACAGAAAACTATTATACGTTTTCAGAATCTAAGAGGAATCCTGCTAGATCAGGGGTATCAAACTCACTGCATCACGTTGTTGGCATGTGACGTTCACAGTGGTGGGATTAAAAATTGCTTACTACTGGTTCTGTGGGAGTGGCTAGATGGACGTGCCTAGATGGGCATGGCCATGTGATTGGGTAGGCATGACTTTTTTGCAGCACCCCACTCCCCACCCCTTTTTGGGCCTTTCTGGCTTCAGGGGAGCCTCTGGGGGACGCTTTTGCTCCCAGAAGGTTCCCCTGGGGCTCAGGAAAAAAAATAGAACATAGGAGGGGCTCGCAGCACCCCTCCATGCTCCACTTTGGGGCCTTCCTGGCCTCAGAGAAGCCTCTGTGGGGGGGGGAGGGCATTTTTGCTCCCAGGAAGCTTCCCTGCACCTCCTCCCTCCCTTCTTTGCCTTTCTGGGCCTCAGGGAAGCCTCCTGGGCGAAGCAGTAAGAAGCAAGAGAACCCTGGCACCACTGTTCATAGGAAATACCTTAAGGAGTGACTGGGCAGGCAAGCATCAAACAGATGGGGTGAGCGAGCATTGGGCATCGGGCGGGCGGGGCAAGTGAGCAGCGACTGGGCGACCAGGTTGGGGGCGTGGCCAGCCAGAAGTTACTACCAGCTCGGCGATCCATGACAAATCCTTGCTACCGGTTCGCCCGAAGTGGTGCGAACCGGATGAATACCACCACTGACGTATTGTGACTTTTCCCCCCTTGGCTAAAATAGGGGCGAGTGTGGCCAGAGTGTGACACTGGCCCACAGGCTACCAGTTTGACACCCCTGTGCTAGATCATATCAGAGGCCTGTTTAGGTTCAACATTCCATTTCTCAACCAACTAGCCAACTTTAGCAAAGTGCATAAGCATGTCCGTGGTTAAACCAGCACTAGCCTTATTACTTATTTAAAAAATCTAAACACTGGTATGAAGTGAAGAGAGACAGGCTTCCAGAAGGAATGCTAATCTATTACAAGGGAAGCCATTAATACAAAATAATTAGACTGAGGCTATTTAAACGAAGTCTCTGCACTTCTAATATGGCTTTATTCAGGAAGATTTTGAGAGAAAGAATATTGATGAGTCAGAACCCAAATTCCAAGTGGTTTTTGGCATGAGGATACAATAAATGACCTACCTCACCAACGGCATCAGATGGTCATTGAATTGCTTATCAAAAAGATGAAAAATGGTATTAGCCTGATTTACAATATCCAGGAAATAAAGATTTGCATGCTTGGCATCTGGAGATGGAATACCTAAAAATAAATGAAATGTCAACATGTTAAAATTGCACTGGGACTAAGAAAAAAAATCCAATTAACAGTCTATCAGGAATCATGAGTAATAATTATACAACTGATCTTAGGACAAATTTATCAAGCATGTTAAGAAGGATTATTTGTTTTGCAAAGGTTATTTGTAAGGATTGCACATGCTTTGAAAATGATTCAGAAAAAGGTGCTTTCATGTAAGCCCAAAGGACATTGTGATTGTTTGCAAGAGTTGATTCTCTCAAGTTAATGCAACTCTTAAAGCAGCCACATCTTTTTTTTCAGAATCATATGGAAATCTAAAGAAAGGTAGGTTCAATGAATAGTACAGAGGTTCTGTATTTTTACTAGCTCTGAAGTACATCTTCTGAATCATTTTAAAGCATGCACAGATCTAATATTTAAACAAGTTACCTATTTAGAACCAATAAAATATATTATGGAATTAAATGAACCTTTAAAATTTTTTAAAATATATAGTTTTATATTTCACTTTTACTATTGCTTATAAATTTACTTCTACCAATCATCATATTTGTCCCACAATGTAAAACAGAAATAGACTTACCAGCCAGCCCAGTTTCCACAGCATAATCAATATGCTCAATACACAAGAAATCCACAAGCAAAGAGAAAATCCTGAAAGCATTCTTCGGCAAATCAGAAGGATCTGAAAGCTTTAAAAATGAAAAACATCAAATTCATCATTTGTCTAGCAAGAAATCATTTGCAAGCATATTTATATGACTACTTTCAAACAAGTGTAATTGTGGAAACACAGGTCAACATTCACATATCCGGTTCTTGCTAGTGATGATCTGAAATCGTTTCCACTCTTGTGTTAGCTATCTTCCAATTTGCAGACAAGTTGAGATATATCTAATAAGCCTCAAATATTGCTCTTCTTATACTTCCTTTCTTGTTCTGGACAATCTGTTGTATTTTTATAAAGAAATATTTCTTGTCCATCTCTTGTTATTCTGTTTTTCATAAACAGGTGTAATTTTATCTTTGAAATATGTTAAAAGGCAAATTAAAATGCTGGAATACCTAAATTCCAGGATGGTTTTTGGGATCCAGACTCAACCTACACAAAATGGAGAGCACATACATATTGTGAGGACCTTAACAGTACGCAACAATTTTCTGCAATGTTATCCAGGCCCTTCAATTTCCCTAAAAGTTGTGATATATCATCAATTCATAAAATTATCTATTACTTTTTCTACTTTAAATAACTTATAAAGATAGCATAAAACCAAGATATTTTAGCAGCTGAATTACACTTAACCAATAAGTGTATTGTTTACATGAGTATTCTAATATGTAATAGCTAGAAAGCTCTATATTATGCATGTACACACCCTATGACACCTTTCAAAAGCTTGCTTGGTTTCTTGTAATAAATTAACCACAACATCCTGGGACAAGAAAGTTTCACCATGGGTATCAATGCTTGGGCCTAAAGGCAGGTTGGTTCGCTGTCGTATTCTCTCTTTGAGGTCTTGAATGCTAAAAAAAAGAAATGCCCCAGATAGGATTATTAACTGAAGTTAGATTTTTCTCTGATTAATTTCTCAAGTATTATGAACTACAAGTTTATGTATTAAATGTAACAAACAAATACCCTTCTTTTGGGGGAAAAGGACTTCTTTTTTAAATGACATTTGACATATACTTCCTTTAAAAAACAACCACTTTTCTCTGTAATGCATCAAAATCCACAACACTGATCAAGAGCACCCTCTGTGGCTGGAGACATACAGTCATTCAGAAGAAAATTCAAGATATTACGGCAGAATCAAAGATATTCATGAACAGATAAGTGCTAAAATCGGGCAACTTCTTTTAAAAAAAGTCTATGAGAGCACATACAATGCATTTTCAATTTTCAACTAAAGCAGTTGTAGAGCCTTTTTCCAGGCTCACATAGCTCTTTCAGAAACTGATCCTGATTGTGCAGTTCAGTAAAAGGCATTGTAATAGAGATGCTTTGTAGGCATTCTGTTAAATCACCACCTTTTCTATGACAAAAGGCATCATGGGAATGTGGAAATTCATTTCCTCTAACATATCAATTGCTGGACAAAATCTGAACCTGCAATGTGCATTAAATAGTTTGTATTTTAAAAGGCTGTATGGCATGGATATACTACAGTAGCTAATTTGCCAATGTATTAAAGATTTTATTTATTTCCTGTTGTCTCTTCTTAGAATTTTTAGAATAGGCAAAATAGAAACCTTCAAAGAAATCACACTGTTACCCTTGTTGGGACATTTATGGTCATATCACAGATCATTACAGATTTTCAGACTGGTTTTGTAGCTAACATCTTCAAAGAAGATTAAACCAAAAAAAAGATTGACTGGGTTCACTGAATTTTTGTACCAGATATGTCTATTTCTAAGGTACCTTAGAAGATATACCCTTGTAACAAGAATATTTGTTACTGTAAGACAAAATTATATCAGCAATGCAACCTTTACAGAGTTGGAAGGCTATGGAATTGATAGAGTATCTATCAAAACATGGCAAGCAACAGAATAAAAAGCAATAAAACCTGCTAACCAAACTATGGCAAGAAATCTGGAAAATGACGCAGGGGCCAACAGCCTGGAAAAGGTCAGTTTTTATAACTATATGGAAGGAGATCTAACTAATATCCTTAATTTACATACTAATAAAATAATATTTAAGATTATCCAATACAGATTAGAGTCCTACATGGAAAAGGAAATGCCTGATGACACCAGCTTGATGGTACATAATCATTCAGTAACTGTCATTACACAAGCAAACTATTGTTAATGTAAGCATTACGCACACATTTTAAACAAGATATACAAACTTAAAGAAGTTTATACATGCTGCAAACTTTACAAGTATGTAAGACAACAATAAAAAGATTAAAAAGTAGTACTTACCCTCCACCTCCAATAGCTCTCTTCTGGTGGTTTTTGGAATCATAATAGCGCTGCAGAATCATGGAGCTCCTGCTTCTCAAATAACCAATTTCCACCTCAATGTAATTCTCCAAGTAAGAAACAAAGATGGATTTGATAAGCTTAGACAGGAAAGTCTGCTTATCAGTGCCCAAGTTAAACTCCATCAATTTGCTTGAAAGATTAGTAGTCCTTTATGTTAAGGCCAGGAGCAAAAGAAGAAAACAATGTAGTTGCAGGAGGTAAAATACAGGTATAACATCTATAAATGTTCACTTCTTAGGAGGCACAGTAAGGAGTCAAAATGCACCTAGCCCTATTATGGAAGTAGGCAGACCTCAAGCCTATTTTATCTAGAACCCCAAGATCCAGCAGCTGGAGCTTAGAGCAAAAGACAAACACTTAAAATTAAAGAATTCTCAGCCCAGGAATTTGTTTTGATTATGAGAAATGAACACAGCTCATAGTCCTTTCACACAAAAACACTACAATTCCCTTCTGTAAAGTAATTGAGGGTGGGAGCGGGGGTGTCATTTTGTTACAGCTATTGTTAAAACATAACTGGAAGTCAGAAATCCTTGCTGACCTACTGGAAATCACTCGGAGATCTACCAATAAGCAAACATGGACCTTAGCAGTTAACTGAATTAGAGATTACTAGAAAATCTCCTAGTAAGAACAAGAGATCTTTAATCAATCTTTTTTACATTCCCTTACGGAATGCCAAAACCAATTCTTCCCAACTGACTTGTATTTGTCTCACATAAGAATAGCTCATGCTATTCAAGCAGTTTCCCGCACTCTGGGTTGACTTAACACAAAGGTTCGCACTTTTATCAGCAGGCAGGCACTAAATTTTATGTCAGAAATGGGAGTAAAAACAGGTTTTACACATAATGTTAAGCCATAATGTACCTTGTTTCTAGCTTCATATAATTCCAAGCCCATACGAATCACTGTTTACTTTTTGGAAATAAATCATAATTTGAACACATAGCTTTCTGTTGATTTAAAGGCTTGCTTTCATGCCTTTTTTTGATCTCTGAATCCAGAATCCATTCCTTTTTTTTTTAATGCTCATCTGAACTATTTTGGGTCCAAAAAATATATTAAGAAATGAAAGCAGAAATTGACTGGAAATTAATTTGCTTATGTGTAAAAATAATTCTATCATGATCCTGGTTTTTTTTTTAAAGCAACTTATGGTTAAAGCAAATTCTGCCCTAGTACTACACATAAACAGACCCGGTGCAATCATTTTCACTCTAGCTTCTCTACATTACTATATAAATTAATGCAAAATAGTATCTAGCATAATGAAAAATTCATAATTTCAAAAAATGACAGAATCTACACAGAACTTCAGAACAATAAATCAAATGAGAAGACCAACCCTGGGCCTCTTAGAGCTTTATTTCTTAAGTTATTTATAAGAGAACCAACCTTGTGTACAAGTCATAAAGACTCTGAAGATATTGCTCTGCATCCGATTTCTTATGTTCTTCTAATTGGTCTTTTATATAACCCTGTGAAAGTATAAGCCAGCGTTTTATTATTTCTTCCTTTCCATTAAGAATACAAATGCCTAATATACTGTATATTCAATGCAGTTTAATTCAGTTATGAAATTTCCATCACAATCAGCGGCAACATTAGATTGCACCCATTCGCAGCGCATTTCTGCAATTGTTTGAATTTTGTCTTTTCACTGTAACCTAACCATTGTTATTCAATTTGTTCCAAAGCCTAGGTAGGAGGGGGAGAGGATAAAAAAAGAAAACAAATATAGACATGTGGATACCCTTTGCGTTATTTTCCCCAGATAGACTTCATATATTAAACAAATCGTTTTTATTTATTTTATTTATTTATTAATTACATTTATATACCGCCCTTCTCCCAAGGGACTCAGGGCGGTGAACAGCTCGTCTAAAAACCCCACAAATACAAAAGTTAAAAAGTAATTAAATATTAGAATCAGCTGCAGACTAAAATTAGAAAACCCCCCCCCCACCCTTAAAACCCAATTTAAAGTTAAAAATGGAGATCAAATTTAAAATCATTATCTCAGCCCAGGCCGGCCTGCTCAAAGAGCCAGGTCTTTAACGCGCGCCTGAAGGCCCTCAGGTCCGTGCCGGTACGAAGTTCCGGTGGCAGAGTATTCCAGAGGGCGGGGGCACCCACAGAGAAGGCCCTACCCCTTGGCGCCGCCAGACGACACATAGCGGCCGACGGCACCCGGAGCAGACCCTCCCTGTGGGAACGCACCGGCCTGTTGGAGAACGTTGGTAGAATGCGGTCCTGAAGGTAACCTGGTCCCATGCCATGGGTCGCCCTAAAGGTCAAAACTAGAACCTTAAAGCGAACCCGGAGAGCCATCGGCAACCAATGCAGCTCGCGCAGGAGAGGCGTCACATGGGCGCTACGCGACGCCCCCATAATCACCCTCGTGGCTGCATTTTGCACCAACTGGAGTCTCCGGATGCTCCCCGCAGGGAGCCCCATGTAGAGGGCATTACAATAGTCCAGGCGAGAGGTGACAAGGGCCTGAGTGACCGTGCGCAAGGCGTCCCGATCCAGGAAGGGCCGCAACCGGTAGATCCGACGGATCTGATGAAACGCCCCCCTGGAGACGGCCGCGATGTGATGTTCAAGCGACAGCCGTACATCCAGGAGGACTCCCAGGTTGCGAGCCCTCTCTGTGGGGGGCAGAACCTCCCCCCCAATAGCCAGCGAAGGTGTCAGCTGGCTATATCGGGGCGCCGGAAACCACAGCCAGTTTTAATTCATTACAAAAGAAATACCAACGCTTTGACATGCTGTTCTCTAATTTTAAGTATAAGAAGGCAGAGCATTATCAGAAGCATTTGGTTTTAGTCTTCTTATGCATTCTTTCCCTTTCCCTATGCTTATGGATATAGCTAGACAGAAAATCCAAGAATCCAAGCATAAAGCAAAACATCTCCTAAGCAGAGGAATAATAGGAAATAAAACTAAGTATAAGCAACAATAAGAGATCCCTAGATAGTTGTCTGAAGTAACATTCAGGTTTTAAATACAAAACATTCCAGAGTCTTCTCCTAATCATGCCCTTAAAGATCCTCTGCCATAAGAGAATGTCCATGCACAACTAGGAACCACAGATTGGGTGAACCATCCAACACTGAAAAATTAAACAAAAGCTTGAATCAAGAGAAAGCGTGCATGTGGAAAGGATCAGGCATGTACAGCATTCTTCTATGGGATGTTTTCTAGGTATCTGGGACTTCAACTCTTGGATGAATTCCAAGTCATCATGTCCATTATCAGACAATGTCCATATCAAATGGAGAGAAAGGTTTGGGGAAGACTGGCACAGGTCACCAGTCATACATAATACTTCCTTGCCATTTGGTACAGGTAAAGTAATGGTTACAAAAAAAGTTAACATTATATTGGCAAGTAGCTTTAAAAATATAGAACAAATATAAGTTACCTGAAGTCTAATTTCAAAGATATTCTGAATAAGTTTGGCCATTACAGTCTCTGGACTACTAAATATATCTCCAACTTGTTTGTTCACATTCTGGCACAGAATGGCTGTATCTTCAAAAATATCATTTCTCAAATAGGCACCCTGAATCACGGAAAAATTAGAAGAGAGTTTCTACATTAAGATATTTATATCTATTGTATAGGCCAGTGGTTCTCAACCTTTTCTTCACCACTGACCCCCTTTTAAATACTTTTTGTGTCCATGGACCACAACCACAGACCCTAAAGACTTAACTCTAGATTTAAGTCATAACATTTCTTCAAGCATTCACAGACCTCCAGGGACCACAAATTGAGAACCACTGGTATAGATATTTCACATAAATATAAACACAACATAATATTTAACCCAAATCCTTACCTCTTGGCACTGTTTTATATACACATCGACACAGTGGGAATAGCCCTATGGGAGAAAAAAGATTCTGCAATGAAGTTAAATATTCAAAGTAGTTATTGTTTGACATTAATTACAAAAACAATAGGTAGAAAATATCTACCTTTCTGGCTTCTTCTTTCTTTTTTTAGTCTCTCGAATGACAACAGAGTCAACTAAAATGTTGGTCATCAAATGAAGCCATTTATCTACTATCCATTTTACTATATTTAATTTCCCCAATTCAATAGCCTCTCAGAGTCATTGCCTCCTGAGTTGAATCAATAGCAATAAACCTGTTCAGTCAGGATGAGAATTTTAATACCAGGAATACCAAACTTTTTCAGCTTGTGATATATAAGATCAGAATTAAAAAAAGGAGTCCTTGTGGATTTTACTGTGCTAGTCATTGTGGACTATAGGAGGCAGTGCTCATCTCCATTTCAAGGCCATTGAGCCAGTGCTGTTCAAAAACATTTCCATGGTCATATGGCCAGCAAAATGTCACAGAGTGCTGCTATCTTCCCACAAGAGTAGTACCTATTTATCTACTTGCACTTGTATGCTTTCAAACTCCTAGGTTACTGGGAGATGGGGTGGGGAGAGGAGAGGAGCTCACTCCATTGCATAGTGCTCAGATTTCAAACCTGGGCTGTCGACTTTCCAGTTGACAAGACTAGGGTCTTAAAAACTGAACCGCCACGGCACCCAGAATTAAAGTATACTTCTAAATATCCTCATTGCTCCTAATCCCACTTAGTCATAGTCACTGAGCTGTTACACAAGCACTTATAAGCACATGCAAAACAGACTCAGTTTGTGTAGCACAGAAGGAAAGCTCTAACTCTGTCTATAAAGTCAGCTATCAGTCTGAACTTGCACACAAATGTCTGACTCAAACAGTTTCTATCAACTACATTGATCAAGATGAGACATAGAGAAGAGATTGATTATTAGAGGAAGATTTTTTTTTAGAAAGACACTCCATATGATTCATACCAATGCTGGAAAGGAATTAATGAAGAAATAATCCAACAGTCATTCTTGTGATAACAAAAGAAAGTACTATTCTGGGATAAAAATATTCACTAAAATACAATCAATCAATAGGGACTAAATATTTTGGCACAGTTCTATTGGGGGAAAAATGGCATCAAGAAAGATTTATTCCAAGTCCAAACTACTCATGTGCTTCAATATAAACACAGTTTATCAGAAGGAAACATTTCAGAAGAGATTCTGTAAATGTTCAACGCTACAGCCTTAGAGATAAGACTACTTACTTTAAAATGTAGCAACACTGCAGTTACTTCTCTCATCCTGTAGATTTGCCCCCTTCTTTGTGCATTGGTAAACTCTTGGATTAGTTGGCACTCTAAGTCATGGTACTTACCTGAGTTCAAGGAAGAGGATAAAAGACATAAAATAACATGTCAGAGTTGATTAAGCGACAGCAGCAGAATTATTTTCAAAAACATTAAAAGATGCAATCTTACTTGCTATTTTAGATTTTACGTCAGAAAACCTGTGGGAAAAAACAAAAGGATGAATAAAACTCCTGCGTTAGGATTACAATCTTCCAACCATGAGACATTTATGCAGTGTATCTTTTAGATGCAATGCTTTTATTTTACCTATCTAATACCAAGAACAAAGCAAAATGCTTTTTAAAAAATTAACACATGACTGCCAGGATCATTTACACCATATAATTACATACTTATAGAAAATAAGATTAAGGGACACTGCCTGTCGAGTTGTACTTGATGGCAACCATAGGTACTTTGAGCTAGCATATGAAATACAAAGAGAAGTAAGTGAACCTGCTCTGTGTGAGTTGGGTGGTCATAAAAATTTGTCAAATAAACAAACAAACAAATAATAAAATAAGCCAGTGCTCACCACTGGTCCCAAGAAAATACCTTTCAATTATTACCAAACCAGAGACTCACAAGAGAAGCCAAGTGTTAGCCAATAATGCTAAGATTCAGGTCTCCAAGTATTCAAATCCTAAGAGCAGCAAAACTGGTCTTACTTTTGCATAGTGATACTGCTGGTAGATGCATAAGAATTATACATATTTTTAAAAGATCTCACTGAACTAAATTTAGCTATATTGCCTTTTCTTTTTCTATCATGGTAATTTATTTTCCTTATTATTTCTTACTTCCTTTTTGAAGTTTTCATATTATCTATCCCAAAAGAAAGTAGTATGATGGCTATGTATTTAATTGCAGTTTCTAGCAGTGTTACTGATATCAAGCTTTCCTGTGTTCCTTTCCAATGCAGCTCTTTTATATCTGTATCATTTAAAACACTCTGAGGTTTCCTTCTACTACCAGTCTACACACTACGGTTTGAGGAGGGCTGTGGTGGCATAATGGCTAGAATGTAGTAGTACAAGCTAACTCTGCCCACTGCCAGGAATTTGATCCTGACTGACTCAAGATTGACTCAGCCTTCCATCCTTCCAAGATTGGTAAAATGAGGAGCCAGATTGTTAGGGACAATATGCTGACTCTGTACACCACTTAGAGAGGGCTGAAAAGCACTATGAAGCAGTATATAAGTCTAAATGCTATTGCTATTTTAAGGCTAAGATCCAAACAGAATGATGGAAACGTTCCCTTAATAAACAGAAATAAAAGAAATTTCTAAGTAAGAATAAACCCAAATATGTGGAAAACAAACACTAACTTCAGGAAGAATGCTGCATCCTTTCTCATCCTCAAGAAGAGCCCATAAGTATACAGAAAAAAAGTGATAGACACAGTTTGGAAGACAAGGCTGAATTTCTTCTCCGGCCAGTCATTGTTAATCACAGCTTATCTTGCAAGATTGTGCTGAAGATAAAAATCACATTTTCTAGGTCCATTTCTCTAGAGCTTCAGACTTTGCATACGAACCAAAACTGCTCTGGGAAGTCAATGGAATTATTTTTTGTTTGAACCCCATGCACCCATCCAAAATCCTCCATGTGATCCTTACAGATTTTGTTGGATGTATCACTTCCAGAAGGTGGTGCTGACTGCTTATTCCTCTGATTTATAAAATGTATGCTATAAAATTCTTTATTTTATTTAATATTCTGATTAATGAAAAACCATATGGTAAATCATTCAAAATATGGGACTAATGTATCATCAGTATCCAAATGATACTAACTAGATGAAACAAAGTATCTGTCCAGTTGAGTGTAAGATCATCCCTGATCTCTTAACCTTCCGGCGCGCGTTGAAAACCTATTTATTTCATCAAGCCGGTCTGGCCTAGGGTTTTTTAGGGGGGTTTTAATTCGGTCTTACCTGGTTTTAGCTTTTAACCCCTTTATATATTTTAACTTTTCAGCCTTGATATTTGGTTTTTTAATTGTTTTTAATTCTGTATTGTTTTTGTATTTTAATTCGGCTGTGCACTGCCCTGACTCCTGTCAGGGAAATAGGGTGGTATATAAGTTCAATAAATAAATAAATAAATAAGTAAGTAAGTAAGTCAATCCATTCTGAAAAAGGCTGCACATTTCCTAAAGGAGAGATAGGCCATCTTTTTTGCAAAAGAAACAAAACAAAGTTTTATAAGTGGATGCTATCACTTTAAGCAAGATGATTATTGAGAGGTTACTGTTCAAGATATGTTAAACGTATTTGAAGTTTTAGCACATTTTATTTATTTCCATTTGGATTTGATAGGAAGGAACCTAGCCAAATTTTGGTGGTGGTGATCTTCAGAGTCATAAAACAGGGCTTTTGGGACAGTTTACAGCCTACTTGTGGCCTATACTTCACAGGTCAGGTTTTCAATTTTCAATTTGAAAATTGTACCTCCAACTCTGTCACTGAATTCTCTTGCAGCTAAGAATGCTTTTCATCAGATGTTCTAACATAATGAACGACATGTGATGGTTTTGCTTCAGTTATCTGACAATTTATGTATGAAATTTATATGCTGCCCATCTCACTATCCAAAGAGACTCTGGGTGGCTTACAATACAGCTTGATAACCTGCAAAATGCATTACTATAAAGCACTATATATTAAACTATCGTTGAAAAAAGGTAACATAGCTATAGGTATTCCAAAATAGATGAGAATATACAAAGCCAGGGCTTTCTCATCTCTGCTTATGTGTTTGGGCCTTTCAAAGTGCTGGCCCTAAAACTTTAAGTGACTTGGTTGCAAGTCACCTGAAGCAGTGGCTTCTGCCAAACAAATCTAACAGCTACTAAGGCCAGCTTTTGACGCCTTGTGAATAAAATGAAGAGGGTGGCTACTAAGACAGAAGATTTTGCAGTAGTAATGTTGGATATGGAAGCTCTATCCAGAGATTTTTTTGCCAAAGACCAGATTATGGCACTTTCAAGTGAAGATCTTTATTTTCTATTCCTTAATCCACCAGTTCTCAAAGTAAAGTCTGGAGTTCTCTCAAGATTCCAAGGCCCCTTCAGAGGGGCCAGGTTCAAATCAATAAATATTTTTAAATGTTTGTTTTCATTTTTAATGGCTTTTAATTTTTAATATCCATGGATATAACTCTCACTAACCAAAGCTCTTTGGATTACTCAGTCATTTGTAAGAACATAAAAGGGTTTTGAAACCAAAATATTTGAGAACTGCATGGCTGCTGGTTTCCCTTCATTTCATCTTTTAGTAAGTTTACTTATATTTTCTATTATTTTTAAACTATTTAGAGAACTTCAACCACTGAGTCATATAAAATACATTAAATAAATATATAAATATATAAGTTCAAAAGATTTTTAAATATCATGGATCTTTGTAAAATATATCTCCTATGTTTTAAGTCAATTTTAAAATTAACTTTCTCATTTTGATTCATCACACGACTTCATCACTTTCCCCAAAAATGTTAGTAGAAAGAATTAAAATCTACCGTGGTATAAACACAAATCAAAGATAATTTATAGCTATCAGTCACACTTCACCTTTCAAAAGGTAATTCCTGTGCTATCAGATGCAGTTTCTGGATAATATCAGCTGCCTCTTCAATCTATAAAGAAAAGACATAATGTTTATTCAATGTCTTCTTTGATTTGTCTTCAATGACACTAACTTGTAAAAATCAAAAATATTTGGAGAAGTATCCCTCATTACATTTATTTATTGAGTAACCAGTACATACTTCCTCAAAATCAGCTCCACAACAAATTTATTTTTAAAAAATTATCTTATTTATGTATATATAATCATCTTATTTCCTGTACATACAAGAATTAAAATCTTTATGGGACATTTCCACCAGCTTCAGTTCCTACATAATCTATCCTTTTGGCATAGTTGTTTATCATTTATTTCACTGGACAAAGTAGTACAAGACTAAATTTTTTCCAAGATGATATTTCTAGATCTAATACCAGAGCCACCACTATTAGAGGACCCTGTTCCAACAAATTCATTCAACCTTTAATTCAGTCATATTTCCTTATCCAATGATTCTGGCAGCACATAATTGCACTAATAGGGCTAAAGTTGCCATTTGAGGAACAGGAATAAAGTCACTCCAATCTGCTTTAATTAGATCTAATACCGATGCAGATTCAAGAAATATGCCACAGCCTAGCCCTTGATAGAGAGCAATGGAGGCCTTGGAAAAGACATTCAAATGCCGTGTGTATACCTATAAAGATCAGAATTATACAAGTAAAGTATTCTTGCAACACTCTATGGGGAAGTGAAAGTTGGATTTTGAAGAAGCAAGATAGAGTATTGAGAGAATATTAGTGGAGAAGACTCCTGAAAATACCATAGACAGCCAAGAAAACAAACAAATGGATTACTGAACAAATCAACCCAGAATTTTCAACTGAGTTATAAATAATCAGGCTTGTCCTTCTTTGGATATGTTATACAAAGACCTAGCTCTCTGGAAAAGGCTCTAATCCTGATAAAAGTACAAAGAAAAAGATGAAGAGGATAACCAGAAGCAAGGATGGATTCAGTCATTGTGGTGATGAATATACCATTGGAAGATCTGACAAACCAGGTTAGGGATAAATCTCTCTATGTAGTTCCTAGGGATGAAAAAAATGACTTGATGGTACAGAATAAATTAACTGATTAAGACAAGGTGCTGGAAAGGTAAAAACCACCATCAGTTTCTTCAGCACTTTTTTTTCTGGGGAGGACGGGCCCCATGATTAAATCAAATAATTGCTTCCTTGTAAGAGAAGTGTATTCTTCCCGACCCATTCTTAAATAAACTCTCTCTTGTCTTGTAACAGCTGGAAACTATCTGCCAGTCTCACAAATACTACTGACGGCTAAGCTGACTGAGAAAATGGTGTCCTCATAACTCCAAGACATCTGTAGAATGCTTATTATTTGGAATTATTTCAGTCAGGCTTTCATTTGGACTGAAGAACTAAGACTATTTTGATTACTATGATAATAGCATACACTAGGAACTTGATTTGGGAGTGTGACTCTACTAGTTCAGCAGCTTTCTGTATGAATGATAAAAAGCCCTGTAAGATCTGGCAAGGAAAGCAAGACTTGCAAAATAACTGGAGCAGAGAGATCATTGGGAGAGATTGTCCCAGCTCAGCTGCATTTGGTAGGTCCAAAAAATTTGTCCTGAGCGTAAGTGTCCTGAATCAGAAAGATAGGGATAAGGTATGAGCAATTCACATAGACAACACATTCTCATTAAATTCAGTTTGTGCTGCCTGCTCCTGTGCTACTGTTTAAAAGGCTGGGAATAATGGCTTTTTATAAAACCACAGTATCTGAAATAATGCCTCCTCCTATAGCCCAAAATCATCTTCAAGGGCCCTGCTCCAAATGCCCTTCCCAGTTGAGATGCAGCAGGTGGCTAATAGTTGCACCCATATTTAAAATGGCCCCATATTAAAATAATACCCCGATTTGAAATTGTGCAGTTAAGATTCACAAGAAAAAAAATTCTGACATCTGCTAGGTTTTATCAATGCACCTCAGTATTCATTGTATGCCTTAAGAAGAAATCTAAATACACACCCTGAAAATACTCATCTATACAAAGAGATTTTGTTTGAGAGATTTCTCAAGGATCATGTGTGGAAAAATGTTCATTCACAAGTAGGAAGAATTAGGGCATGATGTTCGGAAGAAGAATATAAGGGATTTCTAAGGCATTCTAAAGGATTACTCTCTTAGCATTCTTTCAAGTTGCTTATGATTTTGTAAAATGAAAAAGTGACAGCACCACCACATTGAGAATAGCTGAATCAGCAGACAAATGAAGTTAATCTGCACTCAAGAACAATGGAGCCTGGACAAGTTGCTCACCGGGGAGCTAAATTGTGGAAAAGTTGTAGCAAGAATTATAATTAGGGCAACTCAGTTTATCATGAGTAACCTCATTCAATCTGGCTGATGGGTCTTACCTTTTCAGGATTGGTGAAAACGTCAGACTTCAGCTCTCCATCTAGAAACTCATTAAAGTATTTCATCAGTTTGTGAGCCTCTACTAGCCGTTGCCTTGGTGTATTTACCCCCTCCAGCAGGTCACCTAGGTGACAGACTTTAGTTGCCACATAGCTGACATGCTCATCTAGTTCTTGGAAATGCTGGAAGGCAACCTGGGAGAAATAGACAGAAATATTTGTGTTTACTATAATGAATGGAAATCAAGTTCTTTAATAACATTTCAGTTCAAGTAAAAGCTCAGAAGCCAGTATAAGGGATGATTCAGGACCCAGCCAAGCCTCTCTAAAACGTGCAAACACTTACCAAAATTAAAAATCAATGGATGAAAAATAACATTTTAACTAATTGAAACCAAATTAATTCCACTGAAATAAAATAATTGGAATAGGTCATTACAAAGATCAGTGTGCAGTTTCCATCTGAAATTTAGAATTATAGCAAGCTCTCCACCAAACAAGCTTGAATTTCATATATTTGTCCATATTCCAGCAGGGCTAGTTAATAGTTGTAGATATTTCATATGATGTAATTAAAACAATTGAAAAGAAATCTCTCTGTATAAGGAAAGGTACAATTAAGGTAAGTTGAGTTGTTGTGATCAATAAAAAGGACAAATATTTATCAAATTTTGTTTACAGTTAATTTACGCTGGAAATAAGAATTACTGATTACTATAGTGTGCCTAAACTGTTACTGCATTAAATTTTCATGGACTAAAAATAACATCTTTTCATGCAACATTTAGAACAGAATCCAGCAGAAAGTTAATACCTAGCTCTAAACCATGATTTTACAAACCACAGCAGCTGGATTCAAAACACATTTAAACCAAAACCAAATCAATCAAATTATGGAGAAGCACAATATGCAACCTCAGTCATTCTAGGTATAATTTACTGAAATGAGTCAGAACAATGGAAGAGTCTGTGGTCTTCCCTGTTTACCTGATTGCTTTTTTGCAGTTCTTGAACTTTCTTGGCAAATTCCTTAGCTTCCCTTTGGACTTGTTGCTCCAATTTTTCCACCCTCCTTTGGATTCGTTCATCCAACAACTTCAGTTCATTGATATGATTCACAAATTCTTCTTGCAATCTGATGAAAATAAACAGTTTAATAAGACAGGTTTTAATATGCAAATATTTATTCTTGGTACTGAGACATTATACAACATAAGGCAACATAAATATCACAAAGACTTTACAAAATAACACTGACAAATAATGCCTTGCTAAGACCACAATTGGAATACTTCATCCAGTTTAGGTTGCCATGGTGTAAAAAAGATGTTGAGACTCTAGAAAAAGTACAAAGAATGAAAATGACTAGGGGACTGGAAGCTAAAACATATAAATAATGGTTGCTGGAATTGGGTATGTCTACTCTAATGAAAAGAAGGACTAAGGGTGACATGACAGCAATTTTCCAAAATCTAAGGGGTTGCCATAAAGAAGAGGGATTCAACCTATCCTCCAAAGCACCTGAAGGCAGGACAAGAAGCAATGGATGGAAAATAATCAAGAAGAGAACCAACCTAGACTAAGGAGAAATTTCCTGACAGTGAGAACAATTAATCAGTGCAACAACTGGAAGTTTTTAAGATTGGACAATCATTTGTCTGAAATGGTATATGGTTTCCTACTTGGGCAGGGAGTTGGACTAGAAGACCTCCAAGGTCCCTTTCAACTCTGTTATTCTCTTATGTTTTCTTCTCCTTAATCCAAGAATTTATAAATATTATATGCCCTTAATTTATTCCATGTCTGAATTAATTCACTGAACCTGTGATATCATTTACAGAAATTAAAATGATCTGTTGATTGGCCTGGATAAGATCCATTTGCTCTCCAATCTCTGTTTTGAAAAGAAAATTGTTCCCTTCTAACCACAGTCTTGATACATTCTAAGCTATACTGAAAATGCCTTAAGAAGCTTGTTTGGGTGGGTGGGAGTGGGTTCACAGTTACAGCTGGTGTGCTTATTGGATATTTCTTTGAATCATAGAAAGACTGTCCTTTGCTGAAAGTGGTTAAAGTACAAACTTTATGGCTGGATTATGAAGCTAAGTGTTACCTTTTGGGATCAAAAGCTTCCATGCCACCTCGAGAACCTCCACCGGGAGTCCTCCATGCCAAGCGTTCAATGTACTCATCTGCTACAAAGGGCTCCTAGCCATAACAAGAAAAGAGAATCTTTTACAAGGAGTCACAGTTGGAAATATAGTCTACATTTTGTTCGCATCTTACTTTAAAAAAAAAACTATTCAAATCATTTTTTCTGCATTTTTGTAATAAGACCAATGACACTTCTGATATTTGTGCATTTAATCTAAAAACTAAACATTTTGAAAATGATAAAATATTTAAAGTTTGCATACTTAGCAAGCATAAGTAGTAATTGCCAGCCTTCTGCACTTCAGGACCTGTAATAACAAAGTTCAGTCTACTCTACTAATTCATTCAGCAGTGTTATTCCCTAAGGCTAACATGTCAATACAGCGAGCTTTTCGCACAGAATAGCTCAAAAGGATTTTAGATTGGGCAATGGAAGGTGTCTTTTTTAAAATCCTAAATTTATCCTATTACAAGGATCTCAGCAGCCATGAGAAAAACACTTCACCTCATATTTTAGGGACCTGCTCGTACAAGAGTAGTCTGCCTTAATATAAGGCAATTTCACATTCCATAAAGTACTCTTTTGCATTAAAATGTTTGCCTTATAATTTCACAAGAATACACTTGATAAGAGTATAATGTAAGTACACATGTTCCAGCATCCACATTTTCCAAAAATTACCAGAGGTAAGCTTTCAAGAAGCCAATTTATCAACGCTGTATTCATGACTCATTTTTTTTTCAATTTTTTCTTAAATACACTGTACCAGTTCTTCCACCATTGTAGCTTTCATCTCACCACTCCCATTTTGCATATTTATAAACTCCAAACCCTGATCACTCTCATGTTCTACATGATATTTCTGAACTGTAGGTCTTTGGGGAAAGCTATCTGTATTTTAAAAATTAATTCAGATTTTAAATTTTAAGTGTACAGAATGCAATAGTTATACAGACCTACTGTTAGAACACTTTAATGATAACTATTAATTAACATGTTTAAATATAAAATTATTACAATGCTGGTGCTAATTTCATTTGAGAAAAAAAGACCAGTTTTTTGTTTATTTTTTTAATCTAACATTAACATCTAATTTATTGGGAAGTACAGGGCTTTTAAAAAAACACTAAGAAAAAAAAGCTTTTCCGAATCAAAAGTATTTTGAGATTGATCACATTTAGATATTCTAAAACACCACCAAACATTTGATCTCTTGTTCAGAGAGCAAAGGCTGTCTTTAACTCATGTAAATTAACTTGTATGGTGAAAACCAGTAAGTTTACATTCTTTTCCTCTAATCTGGGAAGCTGTTGAACTTGAACTTCCAAAGTATTCTACCGGAAATGATATGGGAATCTATACATTGAAATGTTTGAAGCTACAGAACAGAACAAAGTAATTAACTTGACACTAGACACTATGGATTACCTTTCTCCAAGTGCATATTTCTGGACAGAGATAGTATGGCCATAATTATTGATGTTTTGATGACCTTAATTGGAATTTTGCAGTATGTAAACTTCAGTTTTGCAGGTTTACTTACACAAAATGAAATAGTACTGTACTAACTGGTATTTCTGGATTTCTACAAAGATCTCTCGCCAACATAAAATCTGACAAAATCAAAAAGTCTGGCATCTGCATTCTGAATTTACAAATAAGCATTAGAAATCTTCATGAAGCAGAAGAGTAAGAAATGATCTTTCCCAGTTGCAATCTTCAAAAAGTAGAACACGTGCTCCACAAAACAATATTATGGTGACCAATCTTAATTCACCTTTAATGCAATGTGGTGGTGGGATTTAAAAAAAAAAGGCTGGCCATTTCAATAGGTTTTAAAATATGGCTTTATAGCTTGCTAGATTTTATGGATTCCCTGTTATCAATTCTTGGCTGCTTCTTCTGGGATATTCTTTTGATTTGTCATCCTGAAATATTTCCAGTAGTCCTGTATGTAATAGTTAGATTTTGTTATTAAGTGAGGGTTATTTTAACTATGCCTTTTTGAATAATGTGAATGGTTCACACATAGTACTAAGTGAAAACAAAGAAGTCCTGTGTCATGCTAAAAAAAATCAGGTATTATATAAATTCAGCCAATGAATCCAATGAATACAAATTACTTTTCAGTAAATTAGATGCAGCAGGAAAGAGGATTGTGACTTTTCAATGAAGGGACATATAATTTTCTTTTTAAAATGTTCTGGAGAGATTTTGACTTGTTCATGTTTCAGCATGAGCAAAAATTGTAGATTCATTTTCAACTGAGACTTCATTTTCCAGGGCATGCCTCCTTCCCTAAATATACCCTTCATATACCATACTACTGGGTGTTTTACTTTTTATATTAAATTTTAGGGTTTTAAGGAGGGGTTTTAAACTGATTACAGCCAGGGCCTTAGTTTAATTTAGTTTTAACTTTTCACATATTTATCGTTTTAATTGTATGGCTGTGCACTGCTCCGAGTCCTTCGGGAGAGGAGCGGTATATAAATATAAATATATTATTATTATTATTAATAATTATTATTATATTATTATTATTATTATATTATTATTATTATTACTACTACTACTACTACTACTACTAACATCATTCTGACCCTAAATTTATAGGCATTCTCACTCCATGTTTTTTTTTTAATGGAATCAAACAAGGCCAGAAAAATAAAGCCCCTAGTAAATCTGTTCCTAAAGTAAATTCAAAGCCCATTTTGCTCCTATTTTGTGCCCAGAGAAGTTTGCATTGCCAGTTTTTTTCCAGAGTGCTGTGTCTGAATAATTATAGTTTAAAACAATCTTGGAAAATGAATTCCCTTCCTAGCAGGTAAACATTTGCTGCAAATGCAGTTATGAAAATAGGAGCCTATAAGACCTTTAATTTAAATATTGATCTGTTACTCCCTTAGTAGTACGATTTTAATGAAGGATTCTCAGTTCAAAATGCCACAGCTGTGGATTGCTAGAATGCTGTCACAGAATCAGAATAGCTGATGGAGGTGGAATAGTTAATTATCAATATTATTGTGCAAGCTTTTCCTCTCTTAAGAACACCAATTGTAAACAAAATGGAGTTCTACAGGGAGAAACATTATAGGCAGTTTATTAAAAACAAGATTATTCTTAAACTATCTTTTCAAATAGCGTGACTGTAATGAATACAATTGGAAACCTATATGCCATCCATCCTCATTGTACTGTACATCTTTTTCCAAATTTTATTGCAAATCATTGTTTACAAAATAATCTTGCCTTGAACAAGCTACATGACAAGTTGGGATACAATTTATTTATTCCAAATACTTTTATGCTACAATAGTCAGATTCTAAGTGATTAACAATCAATAACATATAACAATAGTGAACAACAAAAATACCCAAAGTATCAAAATATCAAAAATAATTTAGGTGAGGAAAGCTCCTGCATAGAATGTTTACACCTCCAGGTCCCTTTTGTTATACCTCTAAAGGAGTGAGGACTACTGAAACCCAAGAAGTCTCAGGCCAGGAGACTTCATCTTCACTGACCCAGGGTTCAGTAATACATGTCACATCTACCCTTTTATTCTCAGTCATGTCGCAATTGTCTTATTAAAGGCACACCTAGCATTTAAGAGCATCAACCTGGGACTAGGTTCCAGCAATCCAGCTAATTATTTAAGTGTGATCAAGGAGGCTGGAAGAGGGGATTGGTCTCAAATTTCCTAAACCCTTGGAACAGCTTGCCCCATTGTCTGCAATTACCTCTCTCTGATTATCACTAGCTTGATCCTCTTCTTCAGACATCTCTTCACTCCAATCACATAGGGGAACTTTTAAACATTAAGAACCTCCAGTAGCTTCTATTACCTCCCACTCTTCCACAATTCCACCCTTCTCATTTCTTTCCTATCTTCCCATTTGCTACTTTTCTGGGCAGCAGTTTAAGTGACTGCCCACATTTTTCTCATTTGCTCCACTCTGGCCTGGGCAATGGTTAGTGACTCCCTGTGCTTTCTATCATCCTGTCCTCTCTCCCAGAGGTCTTCTTCCTTCACCCCTTCAATCTCTATCCTCCTCTCCAACGTTTTTTTCCCTTTCCCCTATTACTTTCCATTCCTCTTTCAGCAAGTGACTTCTCTCCTCCAACTCTCCATCTGGGGGAGGGAGGTCTACCTTCACCTCTTCCCACTCAATACACTCCTTTTGCCTCCCACACTCCCCTCCTCAATCCGCTCTTCATTTTTCTTGCCCCAACTGTTTTGTAGGAGTTTTGTCCTCAAACTATTTCCCCCCCACCGATTTTGCACAGCCTAACTTTCTTAAACGTCTGGCTCTCGGTTCTCCTGTCTCCAACGACCCTCGACCGCTGGCTCAATCTCAGGCAATGCACCTGCGGACACCCCCTTCTTCGAGGGAACTAAGCTCCGCTTCTCCCAACATTCCTCCGGTTCCAACCTCCCCAGTTCTTCATCCATCATCTTCTCCCTCCGCCGCCACGCTTCTTTCTTTCCTCCGGGCCTCTTCGGCTCCGAGTGGCTCCCATCAACGACGCCCTCTCTTTCATTGTGCCGGTCATCTCAGCTCTGCCTCTTCGCTAAGCCATCCTTGGGAGTCTGATGGCGGCCTATCTGGGCTTCCGCCTTCTCTTCCGGTCTCCAGTCAAGCATCCATTGATCTCCGGTGGCTGCTGGAATCGGCTCTGCGGCCTTCACCGTCTGGGGTAAATTGTGGGTTTCCCCGCCGCGGCCGCTTGTGGTTTTCCAGCCTGAGTTCGGCGACCTCCGTGGCTTCGTCCCTCCAGCCTGGACCGGGTAGTTCTCTTAGGTCTCGTCCTGCCTCTTCTGTTTCCACCGTTTCTCTTTCATCACCTTCAATTCATACAACATCATTCTCTTTCTCGCCCTTCCAGCCTTCCAACCCCCGAGATAGTTCATTCTTACACTCGCGAAAGGCACTTCCCCCTCTCCTTTTCCAGCAAAGGCACATCTCCCCCCTTTTCCTTCTCCCTCCTGAACCCCTTGACAGACCCTCGGCCCATCAACTCCCTCCCACCGAGGTTTCCATGCCCGGGCAGCGTCAGCAGCCCACAGAAAGCGCAATTATTCAGGCGGGGGGGAAGGTGTGAGCCAGAGGGGAAGGTGTGAGCCAGAGGCACTCTCCCTGTTGGGGAAAAAAAAGTCCATACACACACCCACGCCGGTACAGGATTGAGCTCTCCCGTGACAACTTTTCTCCCACGCGCGACTTACTGGCCGCCGCCCTCCTTCGGAGGCAATCACTCCCACCCATCTGCCCCCGGGTGAGGGGCCGCCGGCTTATCTCTGGGACGGCCTCAGTCATCTCTCCCGCAGTAAGGTTCCTCTTCCCGCAGCAGGAAAAGAAAAGGAGGGTAGGCGCCTCATGCCCCCCCCCGGCCAATATTTACCTCAAAGAGTTCGGGCGTGACCGCGGCCAGGGCACTCCCGTCGCTGTCTCTCTCCCGAACCCGTGCCCTCAGGCCGGCCGCCCGGCGCCCAGGCCAGGCCTCTTCCATTGTCTCTTCCCGCAGCGAGGTTGCTCGAGCTGCCGCGTTCGCCGCTCCCGCGGCGGCGGCGGCGGCGGCAACTTCCAACTCCTCCTCCTTCGGAAACCAACCATAGGCCCCCCCAAGCGGCCACCGGTGCTGCTCGACTCGTAGCCGCGGTGAGGCCTGGAAGCTGGCTCCGCCCAGGCGCCTCAGTCAGCTGCTGTCGCCGCCACCGCTGTCTTCTCCTCGGCCCTCCGATGCAACAACTCTCCGCTCATTTCGGGCGAAAAGGAGAAACCCGGCGAAGAGGTCGGCGCTGGGACCAAAGGCCTCCTCAGACCGTCACCCAGAGGAGGGACGGATGGCGGAAGCGCTTCTGGTTGAGGGGGGAATCGAGTTACAGCGGGAGGAGGCCGCGTACTCTAAAAGGGGGCTCTGCTCGGCGCAGTTGAGGCCTGTTGTCTCAGGGGGGTTAAAGGAAACGGTTTCCTATTATGAGGGAAAGCGTTTTCGGAACAAGGACTTTACCAGGGATGCCTTAAGCATTTGGGGGCAGAGTGCGGCTCCTTGGCTTAGGAGGCTGTCTCCTATAAGAAGGAGGGGAGACACTGACTAAGGAAGAGGCTTTGTGTGCTGTAAGAGAATCTGCCTTTTCTGCTTGCAGAGAAGCCTCTCAATGGAATAATTACACTACTGTACATGGAAGGGAAACTGGGCTTCTTCCTAATTTGGAGGCTCTGCCCTGCTATAAGGGCCAGGTTGAATCGAGATCCTCTTTCTAGGACTGAGGTTTTCAAGTTGGGAAGCCCTATACAAGAAACTGCTGACCTACAAAACGGGTGTTTTTTTGGGTGTAACTCCAGGCATAGAATGGGCTGGGTCTAATTTGGAGTGAGAAGGCCTTGTTTCCTTTTGAAAGCCTGTTGTCCAATACATTTAAGATTCCCTAATCTGTCTCCCCTAGATTTTTGGGTGGAATGTAATTAATGAAAGAAGTGTGTCCTAATAAATGCCCTGATGGTGTGTTTGTGGAAAGGGAGTTTGGTGAAGAGTAAGAGAATCCAATCTACCCACGCAGAAGCAAGTTGCAGCACTGGAAATGAGAAGGAAGAATTTTTGAGCCACATCAAACAATGCCCAGAACTGGAAGTTTCTTGGCAGTAAAGCTATCATGGACAAAGTGATCTTCTGGTCTGCTAATTATCAGTGATGGCTCTGAGAGGACTATGGCTCATCAGTTATGAGCAAGAAGTACAAAGCACTGTGCTGTTTTCCAGGTAATAAGGTGTATTTGTCTGTTCCAAGCCTGTATAACATACATTTCTTCACTGCAAATAGTGGCACCTTAGCTGATTTTTCTATCATTTTCTGTCTATACTCTAAAGCAGAACTCATGTGAATTGAGCTAATGGATGGTGAGCATCCTGCCATCTTTAGGAGAGGATCTATAATTTAGCAGAGCATATGTTTTGATATCCCTAGTTTTGGTATCAAGCAAGTAATGAGAATGAACTGTCTGCTATTACATAGAGAGATGCTCTCAGAATATACCAGTGTAGGTTAAAGTGGACAAACAGCAATTTTGCAACTTCTTTCCTTCATAACCTTGTACAATCCAAATTTACTTGGAATTTCCAATGTAAAATAAAAACTCTGAAGATGTCTCAGTAGAATGCAGTATTCTCTGTTATAGAACCACCCCAGGCAATTATATGCTGACATTTTTATCATATAAGTTAGAACATGAGTGTCAAACTCACGGCATCACGTTGCTGTCAAGTGACATATCACAATGTTTTTTCCCTTTGTGGAGCTGGGGTAGGCATGGCCTGCATGTGACTCATCTGGCCCACGGGCCACCAGTTTGATACCCCTGAGCTAGGAGGCCATTGGAGGAAAGGCCATTTCTAATATATAAATTTAAACGTGTTTTAGAGCTTTTTTCATTCTTTCCAAGGCTCACTGATAGCTGTGATTCCAAAAGACTGAAATCTCTCACAGAGAAGTGTCTATATTATTAATCTACAGTGCCTATGATTTTTTGAAAGCATAGAAATTAACATTGGGAACAGAGGAAACCTTAGATCTTTGATCTATCCAACAGCTAGCCCATTGTTATTTAAGAAGAGCAATGGCTCTTAAACTTTATTGGGGAAGTAGAGTGGAGGATTGTGAATTGTAACCAGAATTAAATTTATGGTTAATTCTGGTTACATAAGCATAAACACTAGAAATCGTAAGTCTCTTCTGTATGAGTCATTATCTCTGTAGAAATATTATGATATTGCAGGCCTACTTGCAGCTTGTACTAGAGATGGGTGGAGACTGTGGATTTCTATAACAAATGAGTTATTCAGCCTTAACCCAATGGAGTATAATTGCTCTCCTCTTCTTTAACAAAGACTGGAGAGAAGGCCAGAATAAGTTCCATATCAGAGCTGCAAATAACTGGTAACCATAGATGGCAATAAAGAGAATCAGAAACATAAGCCTTGAAAAAAAAGTTTAAATAAGCATTCACACCACTGCAAAATGGAAAAAACTTGTTTATATCTAAACAAGAATATACTCTGCCACCCACAAGCTCTTACTTTATTCATGTGAATGTTGCAAGAGTTGAAATTAAAAACATAAAGAATATACACTGTTTCTGAAAAATCTGTACACAAACTGTGATGGTGATTGTTTAGGTATAGCAGTAATTGTACTCTGCAGTGTAGACTCAGGAACTCTTCAGGCATCCTTCAGTCAAACTGGGAATTAGAAATAACAAATAGAATTCTTCCACCGTGCCAAGTTCAAATACCAACTCAACATATTACCAATTATTCCCTTTTGTTCATTCCTACTATATACTTTAAAGTTACACTGTCAACTTGACATTTTTGAATTAGATTAATTTTGGGGAGGAAAGTCTTGCTTCTGACAAAGGAGTCTTTTAGAAATAATTATTGCACAATATAATAGTTAAATCCATTTAAAAAAATACATTTTTCTGCTCTCCTGGTGATATTACAAGTGTTTGATATTTCCTTCACACTGAATAATGAAATAATTAACTATAGGGCTAATCAGGTAAGGAGAGACACCAGTGCAGCCAATGATAGTCAACCATTCTGAAAAGAGAAATACAAAACATTATTTCTCAGATAGTTAGGCTGGCAAATAATGCAAGCATTGTGCCTTTTTGATTAGCATATCTTGTTGGTTACAGAACTATGAAGAAGCAAGTCTCTGAGTTCCTCAGTTAAGATAAGGCATCTCTGCAATCACTAATGGAGATACATTTGGGGTATGAGTACTTGTTCAAGTGAAATGAGAGCTGAATACATGAATATAAGAACATAAAAGGTGCAAAAAAGTTCATTGTGTGACTACATAAAATGCTTACTTTTTGACATGAAAAATATGTTGGAGCCCATTTATGAATTGGAACAGGATTTTAGAATATTAGCTCCAGCATCAAGCTGATGTATTTCAAGTTTTATATATGTGGAATAATAACAGATTGATGTGATCTTTTGTACCTGATTCCAGATTTGTGCAAACAGGAAGACAGTACAGAATGTTAATGTTTCTGCTGTACTTCTATTTCCATATTGCAGACGTTACCCCACAGTTGAAAAGCGAGCACAATTTTTCAATGGGCCAAGTTATGTGCCAATATCAGAAGACGGTCCTTTCCTTAAAGCGTTACTTTTTGAATTGAGGCTGACAGATGAAGGTCAACACTTTGTGGAGTGTAGAGATGGCTGTTCCAGAATCAACAAGACTTCAGTCTATACCCTGCAGGTTGAAAGGAAGGATCTGTGGCCTGTGGTAGCTTTCCGGAAGAATGGATTGATTTACGTTGGCCTCCCTTTAGTTGAACAGTCCCTCATGCCACGACCACCTCTCTTCAGTATCAGTGGAATCTCTCAGGCTTTTGACTTCTTATCAGGACTCCTGGCTTTTATGAACTCTAATCAGAAGAATGATGCAGAGAGGAATGCCAAAGTTGCCCAACTTCCAAGTTTGGTTATGCAGGCCTGTCCTCTGGGCACTCCACTAGATGCAAATTTAAATGGTTCATTGGAAAACAGTCACGTTGCTGTAAGTAGTCACACTCAGAAACCACCAGCTTGGAGAAGCAATACATACAAGGGAAAACCTCAAGTTAATATCTGTATCATTGAAAAAGTCAAATCTGTCCAGTATGACCAAAGGGATGTGGCAGACATGTGGCAAGTTTATGGAACTATAACATGCAAGGTGAGATGACTCCTATTGCAAATCTCTATAACCTATTTGACACATGGATGCATCTGGAAAAGCAACTATTCAGCTCATCTTGGTGTGTAGAGAAGCTGAACTTAATATTTTTAATGCTTCAGCTTGCCAAAGGAAAGATACCAGGGTTTTTTTACACTCTGTCATTCTGGTAAATTAAAACAGAATGAAAATCTCACTTTACAGTTATGCTCTTACATATCTTACTCTTAGTTTTGCTGGTAACAGTATGAGCTGCTAATTTTTTTTATCAATTTTACATTGATTTTTATTTATTTACCAAATGTATATATTTCAGTATACAATGTTTCATATATAGTTCATTCACGCACGCACACACACACACACACACACACACACACACACATAATAGCCTTATAAAATTGGTCAAATTGAGAATCAGTAACCCATTTCTAACATATATACTCCTATAAATTGACATGGAAGATTTGAAGAGAAAAGCAAAAAGAGTAAACTGCTCTAAATCTTATTTGCCTGTGTACCTTTGGAAGTCCAATTATGGTTAATTTAAATCATGTATTGGTATGGTGTTTGATTGGAGTAGAAGCACTGGCAATGTAATATGTGCATACTCCAAAATAATTGCTACTTTTCCCATTGTGTCTTATACTTAAAAAAATAAGACTGCAACAAATGTGTTTGACAACTTTGTAAAGATTTGAACCTTTATTTTCTAGATTAAAAAATGAGTAAATGATGAAGTCTAGGTTGGAAAACAAACTTAGATGTTATCTATTTGCATATGCAGTAGATGATAATAGTTTATAAAAATCAATACTTTTATTAAAAAAGGTTAAAGTTATAATAAAGAACTATAATCCTATGCTATAATATGTATGTTGGATTCCATAAATAATTTACCATCAATTTCTATTAAAAGTATCCATAGACCTTGGCAAAAACAACTCTTGCTTAATATTTTGAAGGCTGTTGCTAATCAGAGTATATTATTTTGGTTGAGTGAATCACTATACTTTATATAAGGCAACATTTATAAAATTGAGGGTTGTAATAAATTTACTTTAAACATCGTTTTTGTATTTGCTGTGCTTATATTTTGTAAGGAAATAATTTTAAAACTCAGTTCTGATATGAAAGCTAACTAAAAATATATAAGACTAAGGTTCATTTTACCTACTGAAACAATGTTTGTCCACTCTTTACTCCAAGCAAGAAAAAAGTTGCAATTTCCTCTTGCCACAAGATAGTATACAATTTATTGCAGGAAGTGTATTAAATTAGGCTGATCACTAGTAATTTCCTATTCTCCTGTGTTTTTGTGTTTGAAGTGTGATATAGAAGGTACTGCTCCCAATGTGACTGTTGGTTTGAACCTCCCTGCCAATGGTTCTCCTCTCCAAGATATTTTGGTCCACCCCTGTGTAACATCCCTTGATTCTGCTATTCTGACCTCCAGTAGTGTTGATGCAATGGATGATTCAGCTTTTAGTGGATCTTACAAATTCCCTCTGATACCGCCTTCAGATCTATTTAATCTGTGCTTTTACACTTCCCAGGTAAGTTTTCAAGATTGGTAACAAACCAGTTCAGGAACAACAACATCAAATGTTTACCAAAGGCTCCTAATATCAAACTAGAAAAAAAAAATACTTGATAGAACAATTTGGCTACATTTGTTAAGCATATTGAAGTAAAAATGCCCATCTAAATTTATTATGAAGAAAAAGCCTTGAATTGAACTTTTAATGAGTAATGTTTTTACATGTGAGTTGATTTTTTACCTAATTTTCATCTTTGAAAGACGAGAGCCCCAGTATCTTCCTTCGCAATAGCTTGGCTTCTCAACATGACGGATGATCCTTTCTCAACTATGTGATTCTGAAAGGAATTTTCAAGTTAGCAGTGGCCCTCCAGCTCATTACATGCTTTGTGTGGTGTTAGGAGAGCTTTTGGCCTTCATCCTAGAAATATTTCCAGCACCCTGCTGATCAATGGTTTAGAGAATCTAGCTTGCAAATGAGTTGTTAATTCCTATTTTCCATTAGAATTAAGCACTCTCTGCCTAATTATCTTACTGTTTAGCAATCACAGAGTTTATATCTGACATCTGGAAGCTGTCATCCTATTTTAATTTATTTTATTTTATTTTAGAATGTGCACCCTTATCACATACTTCCAAAAGAAGCCTAAGGGTAGCTTTACAACATACTAAAAATGGAAACCAACTATCTATAGAATACATTAAATGATTTTAATTTAGAAATATAACAAATTCAAATATTTATCTCTGTGTATCCCAACCAGGTACCTGTTCCACCTATTTTGGGATTTTATCAATTGAAAGAAGAAGAATCACAGTGGAAGTTCACAATTCACTTGAAACTTCACGAAAGTATGAAAAATACCTTTGAATACTGCAAAGCTTATATTCCATTTTTTAATAGGTAAGAATAATCCTTCCCTCCCTCAAATCGACAAAACAAAGACTTCTTTGTAGACATTGTTGTTTGGGGAGTACTTGAAAAATCTCCATTTATAGGGAAAAAAATTGGCCAGAGTAGCTGAGTGTACTACTTCAAGAAGGTAGGAACCATTTTATCGGTCTGCCAGACACCTGATAGACCCTATTGGGTTTTTAGAGGATGCTTGGGGAGATTTCTGACTATTTATCATACTCAGGCCTTAGTTTCCTCTTGGAGTCAGAGGGTGACTGGAGTCTTGGATCAGATCAGACCTTGTAGTATTTTCCTGCCTGTGATGCCCTCTGGTTTTCAGTGGAGCTCTGAGAGATGAAGCATCAGAGCACCATTGGAGGAAGGTGAAGGACACGTATGACTGAATACAGTTAACGGCCTTTATTAAGGATGACATCATGACAATAAGAGTATTTTTTCTCTCATCTTTCCTCTGCATTTTGTCACTCTATGGCCCTGTTAAAGGTTACCTTCTCTAACCCTTAAACAGGGCCGGGGGCGTGGGGGGAGAGATGATTCAGAAAATCATCTGAAGAGCTGTTGTGACAATTTTTTCATCTGGCAAATTCATTTAAATTCATTCTGAATTGGACTACAACTGTTGAGTTGATTACTTATCTTGTTATGTGGGAAGATTTTTGTCCTGAGAAAGGAGACAGGCTCCTTGGGCCTGAGAATGTAAACTTAATAAATACCTTTTTGGTTGTTTAAAGCTTTCTTTAGAGAGCTATGGTGGCTCATTGGAATCCAGTCTTGCAGGCTAATTCTGCCAACTGCCAGGAGTTCGGTTCTGACCGGCTCAATGTTGGTTTCAGCCTTCCATCCTTCTGAGGTCAATAAAATGAGGACCTGGATTGCTTACTAAACTGCTTAGAGAGGGCTGTAAAGCACTATGAAGCAATATGTAAGTCTAAATGTTATTACTATTCTGGAAGATGACAAGTTGTTGGGTCTGAATAGTGGTGAATTTATTCTTGAATGAAGGGATGAATTTGCCTGAATAGTGGTCCATCCCTTCCTTAAGAAGCCATTCTTTGACCAAGTAGTGGTGGATAATTCCTGAATTGTCTCGTGACTTTCTTTTTTGGGAAATGTTGTTGAAAAGCAGTCAACCAGCAGTTCCACAAGCCTCTTGAGGAAACAGATTACAGGGATCCCTTTCAGTTGACTATCAAGTTGACTGAACACAGTAATGAAATGACACTAATCATGGTTGTAGATCACCAGTGATGGAATAAAAATGGGAGTAGAGCATATATACTATGCCTTCCTTAATCTCTCAGCAGCCTTTAATACTATCACTCATGGTATACTTCTGTACAGACTCAGGCTTATGAGCAGGAAACTTGGTGTTTCACTGATTTTCCTTCAGTGCAGTTCTAGTTGGTGTTTATACTGGGAGGGCTCTAACTCTTGATCCTTTCTTTGTGGTATATCACAAGACTCAATTCCCTCCCCACTCTTGTTTTAACATATACCTGAGGTTGCCAGATATCAACATGGGATGAGGTAACAATATGCTGATTATAGCCAATTGTATCTCTCAGCGTTTGATGTCCAAGTGATGCTATTGAGGTTCTGACTCAGAATCTGGAAACGTAAGGGGTTTAGATGGAGAAGAACATTCCCAAACCCCACCCTAACAAAATCAAGTCTCTCTGCTCTGATTTCTGTAGAGAATACAGTTGAGTAATTTTTTTACTGTTTCTATATTTTCATTTTCCCTAGCAAGCACCATAATCTATTTCTGTAATGTACTCATGGTTCCCAGCACTGGGCTTTCAGCACAATACAAGACAGCAAGCAGGCATTTGAGCATTCCAAAGGGCAGGGGAATAGTTAGGAGTCAAACAAAAGCCCAATGTGTAAAACTGGGTAATCTTGTTTCCAGCCAAAAAACATAGTGATGGTCATGTGACTTCCCACTCAGCAATCGTTTTGTTTAGTAGCAGTGTTGGCAGTTTCGTTTAGGAACATTAAGCAAGGACTACCTGTATACAACACAACATAGTTAACTTAAATACTGAAATAACATGTGAAGCTTTGAAAAAGGGAAGGTGAAAATGGTCATTCAGGAAATACTTAAATGAATGAATCATGTGACTGAATTTTAGTTAAGTGGATTACAAAATTGCAATGTACTTTATTTAAGTTTTCTCTATGGCAATCATTTAAAATCCCAAAGTCATGACTTCAATGTGGAATTTATTTACTTACCAGCCTTCCAGAAAAATGGATACATTCCAGATCTAAGGATTTTATGTCATACAATTACCCCCACAAGCATGTCCTTTGCTGAGAATTCTGGTAGTTGAAATCCATATATCTACAGGGCACCAAGAGTGGGAATAATTGGTATAAGTTGTTGATTTGTGTCAGACATCATTCATAAAAAAAGGCATGTGCTCTTTTCTTGGTTGTTCAGAAATTACTCAAAATTGCTTTATTAAACAAGAAATAACGCTTTGTTCTTGATTCTTAGAGGTTCTATTACTCAGTTGGAATACAAAATCAGCTATGGCCAACTTGAAGTATCAAAAGAGAAAAGCTTGCTGATTTGGTTCATAGGTAAGTTAAATATATTTGGCCCTATCTGATCCAAGAAAAGGCTCAATTTGATTGGAAACACCTTGCAGGTTGCTTTGTTTACTAATGGATGAAGGAATTTATTTTGTGTTGTGCTTTATCATTTAATTCCTGACAATCCCAAATAAAGTGGGGAAAATTCCTACCCAAAGGCTGCTGGAAGCTCTGTATTGACAATACTGGACTTAAACAGAGCAATGCTAATATTCAGCAGCTTCCCATGTTCCTAAAATATCCTAGAGATCTCTGATAAACCAGACAATTCCAAAGATAGATTCTTTCACCTAGGCCTTTACTTGTCTTCTCTATCTGGAAGAAAATTAAGTCGCTTTGTAAAAGATCTTTTCCATTTTTCCAGAATTTTTTTCCAAAGTAGCAGATGAAAACAAAAGGCATGAGCAACGTTTTATTTGCAGCTTATTTTAATCATTTTTGTCCAAAATTTCAACTGTGCAAACTTGGAAAGCTATCAGAAATTGGGAAGTGTCAAGTGTGGCTGCAGTTAGCTATAAACTACCCTCCCCTGCTTTATTATCTTCTTGGATCCCTTCTGTTTTTATTTGCCACATACAGTGCACTAATTCTATTGTCTATTTCTGAAAATTAGTTATTTAGAATTTTTCAAAAACCTTAATGGCACCTGGAGATCTGTTTTTCTTGGTTATTTTGTCAGACGTTCACCTCTTCCATGAACATCCTTGCAAGCCAGGATTCTTCTGGCTTTTTTATCCTGAAATATCTTGCAAACTTTCCTGCTTTTTCTGAGTTAGGCTCCAATACCAAAAGTGAGTCTGACCTTATACTGAAGAATATTAAATTGAAGAACATGGTGAGAAAATGTATTCTGAGTAGTAAAATGATCCTCCACACACTGCTTTTGTTCTTGACCTTCTGCCATCTGTTTTATGAAGGACCAACATATCTGTTATCCTACATAGTTTATCCTGTAGAAGAAGAGTCATATAAATGTTAAATAGTCCCTGTGGAATCATTCCTGTGAAATATTTCTAGCCTCTCTCTTTTTTTTTTACTCTTAAAGGTCAAAAATTTCCCAAATCTCTGGAAATTTCTCTTACTGGGAGTGTTGCTTTTGGTCCAACAAATCGGGATCAGCCAGTGGATGCTGTTTGTACTGGAAATACTGCATATGTTAAAGTAAGTTACGATATTTAAGAGAAAATGGGGAAAACTAGATCTTATTATCTGGCTTTGCAGTCAATGGAAAATGGTATCTGTGTGCTCAGAGGATGGAAGTTCCCAGGTGCTGCAGGCTTTCAAACTGGGTGAAAGAACAATAAGAATCTTTTCTAGAGATCTCATTTTAGAATCAGTTGTATGTATGAGAACGTTACCATTGCAAGAACCAATCTTAGGCTGATTTTTTTCTTTTTAATTATTTTTTAAATAAAATCTTATCAAGGTAAAAATTACTCAAAAAGCTATGTTGTAGTTAACTTAACTTTTGGTTTAAAACAAATTAATAAGGAAGACAGCCATGTTGAACACAAGACTTTATTGTAGATTGATACATAGATCTTTGTGTGATGTTGACCAATCATCTGCATGCTTAAATTGGTTGCTGCAGTTCTTTGCAGTTGGTCAATTATATATAAATTGCTAGTATATTACCCTCCCTTCCCTTCCCCCCATCTCTCCAAAAAACCAGAAATGAGAGTCACTGCATCTCTTTCTCAGTGTTATTTGCTTGGTTGTCTTTAGCTTTATTTTAAAATCTTGGATTTCACTCTTACTGGATGTTACACAGACCAACATTCCATCCAGGTATTTTCATCAGGCAAAGCAAAGATCAGTACAGGTGAGCATATTATATCTTTGGCAATTTAAATTGAAGTAAATACATTTAACTTCCAAACATTTATGTTTTTTTGTTGTGTATTGGTCTGAAAATTTGAGTTTTTAATGAAGCATGTATCTCTATGTTAGAATATTCTGCCCCTTTATTACGTCTTATGAAAGCATGGTTTTTTGAATTAAAAAATGAAATGTATTTTGTACATTAGGATATATATAATCAATCTAAGAACTTTCTCAATTTCTTTGAATTTTAGCTCGTGAGGTACTTTCATCAGATTACTACATCTGGAATTCCAAAGCCCCAGCACCTGTTGTGTATAGAACTTTACTTTTCTAAATTTTCTATTCAGTTTTGTACTAGGAAAAAATATAAGGCCAAAGTATTTTACATCTGTCCAAAGCTTCTGTTCGAGGTAAAACAAAATATTGAATGATCATTTATCTATGATTTAAAATGTCTAAAGTTTGTCTGTAAATGTACTATTAGAAACGTTGCCTGATATATAACTCTTAGATAATCAAACTGACCTGGTGCCAAATAGATTACTTGGAAATTAAAACCTTTCTTGTGGATATTGTTGATTTTACTGACACATTTCTCAACCTTAACTAAGTTGCTGAACAACATTTCTTCACATTGCTGGCCTTCAAAAAATGTTTTGAAGAAACAGACGTTTAGAAGTACCTCTGACTACATACATAGTGAAAAGTATTTTGCTTTTTACGTTGAGCAACCACAGTCTTTTTCTACCAAATTAGATGTACTCCACATGCATCAGATATATAGTTTAAACTGTAGAAAATATTCTTGAATTTGTAAGTTTAATCTTGTTATGCATAAGTTGCCAACTTTTTTTGCTGCTTCTTTTTGAGAGGGACAGCAATTTATGCTGACAGCTATGTCACTCCTGTCCTTATACTGATATAAAAATCATTGGTATACTAGTTCCACAGACAATTTTTAAAACTATAGTTTCCAGTAGCTGAATTACGATTTTCAGTATCTGAAGAATAGGCCTTCAAGAGGAAGAATGTATTTAAAATATTTGCCTGAACATAATGATGTCCAGACATTTCTTTAACCCTTTTAGTCATTTGTCTGTTAAAAGAATAAAACAGAACAAGCTCTTGATTTAGGACAAAAGAATTGCTTTTTCAAAAGAAACTACTGCTGTGTTATACATAAAAATTACTGTTCCAGTTAAGCTTGGGCAAGAAATCAGAGCTGAAATCGACATCATTTAATTAAATGAATTTCAATATTAATGTTATGAGTTCTTAGTAAAATGAGTTAAGATCAAGAAATCTATGTTCTGATCCAGGCCAATTGTGGAACAATGACATTTCAGTCCTATATCACTGCCTTGTTATCTCCAGTCTGCCACCCAGCAGGTAGATGATTGTTCTCCAAAAAATTTGAAGTTGGCCACATGAAGGCTCATTGCTATAATTTAACTCTGTAGTTACATTGATAATGGCACTCCTGTTTCAGTGAGATAAATATTGAATATGAAACAAGGCCACAGTGGAAAGGAGAAAATATCAATTATTGCTTTTATCACATTTGAGAAATTAAAAGGTTCATCTAGAACACATGAACATGCACATACACATACAAGTAAGACACTTCAACATAGTGGCTGCTGAAAATCACTCCAAGTAAATGGGGGAGGGGGGGGAAAGCAATACATCCAGATGGTACAAAATGAAAATGTGCCATCAATAAATATTGGCTCAAGTTGTGTCTTCTGAAAGAAAACCTGCAAGTCTGCAAACCTCATTCTGAACTATTTTGTCAAAGTGGACAAACCAGTATTGACTAAAAACAAAAGGGAAGAGTGAAGAAAATTCATGCCTTTGTATCCTTTTCTTTTATGAATTGTTTAGACACAATGGTTTTCCCCGAATCTCGATAACTGCCAGTGCATCACTGGCAATTTTTCTAGATGCCACTCTTACGTTAAAACTACATTCCAAGACACCAATCTGTCTTACAGCAGAACATGGATGAAACAGCTGTGATGGACAGTCAGAAATGATATCCAGCCTCCCGTATTGTCTCATCTAACATTTATATTAACAGCAATATGTCCACATCATTGTTTTGAAAAATAAGAAACTGACAACCTTCCTATACATTTTGGTCTACATTTCTCAGTGTAATTTTTGTTTATGGAACCATTTTACAAAAAATTCTGTTACATACCAGGAACAATTTTTGAACCTAGAATGCTAAAAATGAGGAATGCTTTTCTTAACAGGCATTAATATAGTCATTAAGTTGATCCTGTTTTAAAATAAACCAGAGGCCACAGATGTGACATGCTAATTTTGTCTTATTTATCTTTTTAACTGGTATTTTTCGGAAGGCAGGAAATTGAGGTACAGTGAATTATCAGAAAATGAACAGACCTCCACAAAGTTATTAGAAAAAGCCTTGGGGAATCTGGAGAATAGCACAAAAGAAAGACAAACAGCTTTTTTCTCAAATCATAAGATCAAACAGCACAAGTTTTAATGGTATGCTAGATGATAAATAATATTCGTGTTTGTAATGGAGAAATTTTAAAAGTATTTTTTTTTAAATATCCCAGGTTGAGATAGTAATCTAATAGTTGGTTAAAACATAATAAAACATAGCTTGATTAGCACAAACCATGCTGCTTAGCTGAAACTGTTTGACAAAACTTCTAAAAGACAACCAGGGTGAACTGAAATTAAAAAATCTGTTTTTCTCAAAGATAACATCTAGGAGATACCACCTGTGCAGATGTTAGTGGCTTCTTGAAAGGAGGAGGGAGTGGGGCACATAGGCAGACAAACATGTGTACTCTAGCCTAATCCTTTGTTGTGCATAGATTCACCTACTGCATGTTACATTCATTTAATTTATATAAAGAGACATGTTTGACTCTGGATTGGACCACTGGAGTTCATGTAAGCTTTTCCTTGTTGCAAGGATTCCCTTCTCAGTTATAGCCTAGCTTCTATATTCAGCTAGTTTTATATGTAGATAACAATAATGTTGCACAAAAGGGTTATCAGATAAAGGGAGAGGTTTCCTAATTATGAAAGTACATTCAAACAAATATTCCCTTCTGCATTCTGAAATGGGAGAGCTGAACCATTGGATGGCTCTCAGTTCTGAAAACAATGGCAGATGAATAATAATGTCCTTATAAGAAGATAACTATCGAATGATCAAAACACAGAATACAGGAACAAAATTAAAAGCAGTTATGAAAAAATAGAATTGGATGAGGACAGCAGGAAACTATTTCAAAAGATCAATTGCTCCATATAAATTTCGTTACCATAATCTAGGCCAGGGGCGTCAAACTTGCGTCGTCACAGCATCATGTGATATATCGTGACTTTTTTCCCCTTCGCTAAACTGGGCATGGGTGTGACCAGCACATGACGCATCCAGCCCACAACTTTGACACCCTGATCTAACCTGTCTTACCAACAGCTGCTTCAGTTCTTTTTAATTATTACATGAGAGTTACATTCATTTCTGTTTGGTCTTAAATGTGAAGTGTTTTCACATTTCATTTCAGCATCTCCCTGTATCACTATTTTAAACTATTTTTGACTGCCTGGTATTTTTCTTCTCTCATGGATCTATGAAAGAGGCTTCCCAGGCACTCTTTCTTCCCAAAGAGAATTATCTTTGCTAATACACTTTAGCAAACTATTTCTATTACAAATGTCTGAGTTCATATGTTGCCCTAGGCTATAGTATAGTTGTTTTCATTTAGGCTTGCCTTGTGTGAAAATTCAGTAACAGTGGTCTGGAAACTATGGTTTATTTCTTAGTGTGGATTGAACCAAGCCAATGTGAGTTATTTCACAAATCATGATTTCAGAAGTCACATTGTGACTTGCATGCAACACAGTATCCACCATCTAGCATGCTGAATGATGCATGCAGTTGGCTGGGAAGCAGAAGATATATTTGCTTCAGTAAGTAACAACAGTAGAACATTTGAGTGTGTAAAAGTTATGTTAATATTATGAGCATTTATCAATGTGACAATTCCATCATTATCTAATGGAATATACGTTCCCAGCTTCTGATGTTTTTGATGCATTTTCTGACTTTTTTTCTGTTTCCTTCTCTGTCCAATATTCAATTAAAATACATAGAGAAGGAGCTTATTCTCTAATATCTAATGACTATTCCTCAAATAGTATCAATCTCACTTGCCATCCTGTCTATTAACTGTTTTAAAATAATCATTTCAGCATTCAGATGTTTGCAAAAGACAATATCTAAGAAAAATAATCTCTGAAAGTCTAAGGGGAAGAAGAGTTCTAATCAAAATAAAGTCGGTAGCTGACATTTTCTGTTTCAGTGATTCAGTTCTTTCCCTCAGAGTTAGCTTCATATTGCTCAATAATTTTCCCCACTGTCCATGCCACTCCCTTAGTTGGTAGCATATGAAAATGGACCTTGAAAATAATTTCTTGTAAAGGGTTTTCTGCATGGAAGGCATTTCACTATTTTGCTATTATCCTTAGAACTTCCTCCCTCTGCTATACACAATTGAGTGAATGTTGGGGATGAATAAACAGCTGATCTTCAGGAAAAGACAGAAGAAAGCAGAAGACGCCTGGTTGGATGACACCACTCAGAGGGAAATTCTGACATTTTGTTTGGGGAAAAGTGTGGGGGGGAGGAATATCCAGTACCCTCTTTAGGGAGGTCCCACCATATTGCAGGACAATGCTAGCTACGCCTGTATGTATTCCTTGCAAATCAGTTGGTCATCCCTAGGCTGCTTTTGATTCTGTCTAGAAACCTATCTTTTCGAGATAATTTCTTTCACAAAACAAAAAAAAAGGGAGGGGGGAAGACAAAAGCCTGTTGCCGGTTTGGTAGGTGACCTGTTTAATGTTTTCTCTGTGTCTGGGAACTCCTTAGTATAATTACCGACCTTTGAACTCCCCAACTAATCCTGAGCTGTTTTGTATTCCTGACTCATCTTGAAGGCTGGACCTTTCTTTTCTTCCAACTCCGCTGCCACAATTAAAGAAGAAACAGCTGCATTTCAAAGGGATTCCAATTCCAGAAGCTTAATCGTGATTGACATGTTCTTATTCTAAGCTATAAGAAACTCTAAGAGTCCTCTTGGGTTAAAACTTCAATCATTTTCTAAAAAATTATCTCAATATGGATTTTGTTCATTTTCCTTTAGCCATTCTTTGCCTTTATTTTTTTATACACATATACATAAAGATACTTTGCACTGGCAGTGAATATGAACTGCGAGAATAAGGGAGTCTCAACAGTTGTCAAGCATTTTCTAGAAATAGAAGTGGGTAAGTTCTATTTAATGTCAAACGTATGCTTAGGATATCTGTCATATAGAATGGCATATATATGAATTTCCAAAAGGCAAAGTTCTTGAAATTGGCTAGCAATTGGGTAAGTTTGTCAGGAAGCTTCAGATAAAACCCAGTTATAAGAATTTACTTTTTTTTAACCAATTAAAGGAATATAAAATATGGTTCCAATTTAGCAATTCTTTAACAAAACAACTGTAGTTATTCAAAAAAAAACCATTGTTTTTTACCTTATAAACTGATGAATGTTTATTTTGGAACAATTGTATGAATTTGATGACGTAGTTTCAAAGGCAAGGTTAAGTAACTGAGAAAAGGTTTTTTTTTTAATCTGAAAATATGTAATCTATGGGTTTGAGAGTAACAATATTTCCAATACTGTGGAAATAATTAGGCTACTTATATAGTTAACATAAATCTAGTAAAATGAAATTCTTTACAAAATGGATGGCTAGCTTCCAAAAATCACTCAGTTCAGGTTAATGTTTACATTTATTTGGTCAATGAATCTACTAATTTGGAATTCATTCAAGGGATAAATGTAGTTACCTGCCTTAATCCTTCCACATTGCCTTATGCTTTTTGATTCATCTAGTTCCAACTCAATCTTCCATCAGGTAATTTCCCAAAATTGCTTCTAACAATAATTCCACCACCACACTGTCTTCTCTGTAATGCCTACCACAGTATACAATTAGTAAGAAAGATCTGGTGGATTTTAAAATTTAATCAAATTCTTCAGCCTACTTTGTGTTGGGACTTCAGTTTCAGAACTTCTTTGGCAGCATGGTCTGGGATTTCTTGGAATCACTGTCCCAACATAGCAGAAGGACACAGAAAAACAAGCCATGTCTGTGTACCATTCAAAAGGGACAATAAAAAAGCTAAGAAGAAACCAAAAAGATCAAAACACCCAGATAAGCAGGGATTAACACCAGGCAAACAATCGAGCAGAAAACAATAAGGAACAACCAAGGAGAAAACCATACCCCCATTAAAAACTGCCAAGATTTAACTACTATATATAAACGGAGTAAACCCCACATTTAACTTGCACTGATGATGTTACCTACTTGCTGATGAAATATCTGCAAGCAAACAACCAAATTCAGAGAGTACCAAGGACTCCACAGAAGGATGCAGGCCCGAGAAAGATTAAATTAGATAATACTGTACTCAGAAAATATTATGAGTGCTAGCAAGATGTAATGACCCTCAAAAGCCCACAGTGCATCTTGACAATACAGATGAGGCAGAAATCTGGAGTGACATTCATAATCAAGAATAATCCTACTACATCTAAATTAGCTCCATTGATGTGAGACTCCTGCAGCACCAAGTTAGTTCAATAAAGACTCATGGGACATTTATGAAAAGAAAAAGAAATTGAATTCAACGAATAACACTCTTATCAGCATGAGTACTTTGGATTCAATAAACATCACTTATTTGTGTGTTTTTCCACACATTATTGAAATCCATGGAAAACAATACGAAGGAAGAAATATGAAATCACAGGAGTAGCTCCAGACCTGAGCATTAAGACCTGATTAATAAATGAGGAGTCTCCAACCTTTTTTGTACCACTGGAATTTGGAATGTTGAAATGCTATGTAGTGATATTTGATGGATTGAGGATGAGATTGTTAGATAGAGTAATTCAGTGGTAGGATTCAAAATTTTTTACTACTGGTTCTGTGGGCATAACGTGGGTGTGGTGTGGCTTGGTGGGTGTGGCTTGGTGGGCGTGGCAGGGGAAGGATACTGTAAAATCCCCATTCCCTCCCCACTCCTGGGGGAAGGTTACTGCAAAATCCCATTGCCTCCCCATCCTACTAACCTGCTTTCCAGCTCCGTTCTCCTGTGCAGGGCAACAAAAGAAGACCCAGCCGATCAGCTGGGACTCGGGAGACAGAGATTAGTTGGGGGTTGGGCAAGTCAGAGGGTGGCATTTGCCAGTTCTCCGGACTATTCAAAATTTCCGCTACCAGTTCTCCAGAACTGGTCAGAACCTGCTGAATACCACCTCTGGAATCATTGATGCAAGGAACATTTGGGCAAACTGCAGGATACAATGGAGGACAAGCAGAACTTTCTTACCTCTTGACTATGTGAGAAGTCAAGAATTAAAATCAATAATATCTATTAGCCAACATGAACCTTCTAGATCTCCATCAAGGGAGCCCAGATGATCTTTGTATCAGACTGATAATCATCAAAAGAAGATGGGAAAGCAAAATGTAAGCCCTTATATTTATTTTCAGAGAACATTATTTCTTCATACTTTGTAATTTCTAGACTTCACAGTTATAAAAATGTTTTTAATTAACAATACAAAATACATATCTTTTTTTACTGTTTGACAAAAAATATGCAAATCAAGGAACTCTATAGAAACCATTTTAAACCAATTAGACCATTAACAAAAAGTAGCAAAAATGATTTTTTTTCTAGCTTCATGATAACATTTATATTGAAATAATATGAAGATAAATGGATAAGTGTATAAATAATTGAGTATTTAAGGCCATAGAAAATTGCATTTCTCAGATAAGTGATGTTAGTCCGCCCAGAGCTGCTTGACATATAAATTTAATAAATAAATAAAATAAGAATTTGCAGCAATGCAAACTTTCTCTGCTAAGACAAAATTGATTATTGGAACATACAAAAACCAATAGTCTTTCGCAAATTTCTCTTTCCCACATATTTTAGTGGTTCATGAGGGTTAGCTTAAACAAAAACATATATAAATACAAATTTACAAATTCAATATAATAAAATATAATCTCAACATATATACCTATATATTCTATAACACTGTATGTTCTCCAAACAATCACTTACATTAAGTTAATAAATAAATAAAATTAAGCAGCAGCATTTTTATTTCCTGTTAATTGGAACCAAAAAAGACGTTCACCATCAAGTGCTTTCAGCAAATCAGAATGGTCATTTCTTTCTTCACATAAGGTTCTTTTCCTTTGTACTCTTCCATTCTCTAGCCAAGAAAATCACATAGTGTAAGGTGGGATGACAAAAATCAGTGAAATAACTAAAAGACTTCAAAAGCAAAATGTTAGAAAAAGAGAAGAGGGACACCCTAAATCATAACAGTATAGCATGGATCACTAGAAACTTTCTAAGACTTAGATTATTAATGTTTAATAAGATGAGAAATCCCTAAAGTGTACTATATTTCTAATGTTTTTCCAGTTTGTTGTGCTCAAAATAAGCCATTCTTTCTTTTGCATCCAAAAGAGTCTCATCTCAGGGCCACTGTTCTCTCCCTGGACTTGAACTACTCTTCCAGCACTGCATAATTAATCCTTGAGCTATAACTGCTACACAGGAAAATGATTCTGAAATTTGTTGAGCCTCCCCAGATGTGAGATGTGTCCTAATAAAATAAGTGTGGCGTGCAGACTGCATAGCACAGTTGAACCATTTGAAGCTATACTAGACCGTCTATCAATGAGACCAGAAGAGGAAGAATGCATCCATATTTCTCAAGCTGCACAGCCAAACATCTGCCAGGCTGTGCTAACCCCAACAAGCCTGATGGATGAATTAAACAAAGATGTGGATTTAAGAGGGAGGGGCTTATGGGACAGATGATATCCTACACACACAATCTCTGCATTCCATTTAAAGTGAATTGGGTCAAGCTGTTTTTGCATTGTTTGGAGACTTTAAAAAGCAAAAATAAGCAAATATGCTTTTCCAAAGGCTGAGCTTTGGGCAAATAAAATGCAGCCAATCCTATAGAATTGTCACTCCTGACACACCCAAACCAAACTTAAACTGATTCTAAACTAACCGGTGGGGGATGGGGATGCGGCTGCATAAAGTGAAATTAGGAGATATTCTTTCTTGTCTATTAGAATTGTGGTTTAAATGGTCAGGTTAGGACTGGCACATTTATATGAAGCATCTAAGCGACTGTAGTTCATCAAGATCCTTAAGGCTGCTCCATAGTTCCCCAACTGCCCTGCTTGACAAGATTGTTGGGATTATAAAATAAGCAAGTGAACAGGAATCCTTTATAACAGACCGCTCAACAAGTCTAATAGATAACAAGAAAATCCAAACATATGTTTGTTTAAAAATCTAGTAGGATTTTAAAGAAGAGTGTGGAGATTCCACTAGTTATAAACAGGCTATTATTGTTATGTTATAAAGTGCAGCTGGAACAATGTTGGATGTAAAAAAAAGAAAGAATATAAGCTATAGATTTATAGTAGATTTGTCTCACCAGTCTCACAATCCACTCAACGTTATTTAAGATCGGTAGCCATATAAATTATTTATTTACTTATTATTGAGTTATTTATTAAATTTATGTGCCACCCAGCTCTTTGTCTAGGTGGCATAGAACATCTTACCGAAACACAATATAAAACAAGAAGAGCATTAAAAACATTCATTATTAAAATTAAAATATTAAAGATGTATTTAAATAATGTATAATATTTAAACATTATTTAAAATAAACACACCTTTCTGAACCTCAACCTATTAGCCAAGAGTTGGTTTCCAAGAGTTTGACAGTCTAATAGAAAAACAGTTGCCCCCAATAACGGTACAATAATACTAGCAGTTCACATTTTGCATCCCTTGAATTGTAACCTCTGGGAAAACAGCTGCGTCCTAGCTTTTCCCTTCCTGCAAAGATTTCTTTGCCTATCTTGCTTACTTTACAAGCTATCTCTAAACGACGACTTTGAAGGTGCCCATCACGTAACGGCAGGGCAAATGAGACCGAGTGGGTGTTTCTAAGACAAAGGTCAAATAAAAAGGGGTGTTTATAAACAGCCTTTCAGTTTAAAGCGCTTTTTTCTTTTTCTTTTTTCTTTTTGCGGATTACATCTTAAATTCCAACAAATCAGATTTAGGAGTTACTGAAACTGAAATTGATCCATCCCTCATCCAAACTCTGAAATACTTGCTGTCCTGACATCATTTAGATAGTGAGCTGTATTATCAGATTAGGGCAACCCCATTGTACCCGGCGGCTGAATGGCAAAAGGAAGGCAAAGAACTCAAAAACCTTGGATGGATTCGGAACCTTTTAACCTGGCTGAAGTATGTTGGGCCCCGTTATGCAAATGCTTCCCCAATCCTCTGTTAAGTTCACTGGAAATAATTTTCTTGAATGACAGGTTTATTCAGCAAGGATTCAGTTGGTGATTAATCCCCCTTTGATCTAGGCTATTTCACTTAACTAGCAGTTACCCTGTTCTGACAAAGTACAACTGAGATTAAGGGAACAACCAGGATGCGACCAGGGTGTGTGTTTCGTTTTCCCAAATCTCAGAAAGAAAGAAAAAGGAAAGAAAGAAAGAAAGAAAGAAAGAAAGAAAGAAAGAAAGAAAGAAAGAAAGAAAGAAAGAAAGAAAGAAAGAAAGAAAGAAAGAAAGAAAGAAGAGGAGGGAGGGAGGGAAAGGAAGGAAGGAAGGAAGGAAGGAAGGAAGGAAGGAAGGAAGGAAGGAAGGAAGGAAGGAAGGAAGGAAGGAAGGAAGGAAGGAAGGAAGGAAATTCGGGGTTACTGTCTGTTCTCAGTATTTGAAGTTGGCTTCTGACATAGAAAGTCAGTCAAATGGCCACTGACAGTGGCTCCTTCTGCAAGGATTGCTTTGCTTAGGGAGGAGCCAGGATGCGAAAGAGTCCCCTCTCCTGATCTCAGAAGAGAACAACTAAAAAAAAAAAATTCTAACTATTAGCCTGAAATACCAAGTTCTTCAAGCATGGCCAGAACAGAACGGATTATAACACAGATTTTGAACGTTTTATTTGCTTTAATGTATCAAACTGACTGTTGCTGATGACATTTCAATGTCCTTCTGTGCTGTGAGTTAGCTATTAATGTCTCCCTCTTCCTTGCCTTCTTAGGTAAAGAATTATTATTTTATTATGCATTTATTTATTTATATTTTACTCATAGACCAGCATAAAACTAATAATACAACAATTTTTAATAAAAATAAAAATTAAAAAACACATATGGATAGGATAGAATAGAATAGAATAGAAAAAGAATAGAATAGAATAGAATAGAATAGAATAGAATAGAATAGAATAGAATAGAATAGAATTCTTTATTGGCCAAGTGTGATTGGACACACAAGGAATTTGTCTTGGTGCAAATGCTCTCAGTGTACATAAAAGAAAAGATACATTTGTCAAGAATCATAAGGAATCAAACACTTAATGATAGTCATAGGGTACAATAAGCAATCAAATCATACTAGGAAACAGTCAACATAAATCGTAAGGATACAAGCGACAAAGTTACAGTGATACAGTCACAAGTGGGAGGAGAGGGGCAATAAGGAGTGATGAGAAGATTAATAGTAATAGTAGTGCAGACTTTGTAATAGTTGAACAGTGTTAAGGGAATGAAATAAAATAAACTGATTGTCATTTTAAATAAAAAAAATATTACTACTACTACTAAAACAACATGCCATTCCACTAATCTGTCAAATTCGTCCAATAGGATTTTCAAAGGGCTAAAATTAAATCTAAATAATTAAACAATAAAACATAAAACAATAATTTTATGGTGAAACTGCTTCACAAGGAATTCTTTTGGATGAGTTTTCTGAAAGAGGCTACCCAAGTTTGCTGCAACAAGAAGAAAAACACACACAAACATGGTGCAAATAAAAATCTTGCTTTTGGGGAGCGGTTATCTAACAAAATGAGGTTCCTCTCACAAAACTCTTGCCAACCATTAGATAATTACCATGGTTAGAAAACCTTAGTAAACATATTCTCAGTTATAGGTTTTGTGAACAAGGCACACCCTGGGAGTGCCAGAGATCCTGCTCACATATGTTTAATTCCTTGCATCTGGAATTAGGAAGATCAGATAGCAGGGGAGTGAAAGATCTCTCTTTCTGACTGACAAGGGAGAGGATTAGGGGTTAAATAAAATGTTAGGAAAGGTTGGTATTTTAACAGTAGATCATAAGCTATATAATCAAAGGATCCTAGTTTAATTGCTCATATTTCCAACTGCAGATGAGAAAAAATGTAAGCCTCAACTCTGGAGCTCCCGGTGCCTTATAGAACAGCGAATGGCAGGTTATGTCTGGTTTTGTAGCTGTGCTCCCCAAACATGCAAGGGCTGCATCTCCACTTACATCTTGTCCCATCATCAGAACTGTTTTCTGGAGCAGGGGTCACCAAATTTTTGGACCTCAGGAAACATCAAACTCATAATTTTAAATCCCATGGACCAGAGACCCTGGGAAAATCCCCCAAAAAGTCTGCAGGAAAATTCCCCACCCCGTTTTCCTACCAATCGATCATTCTTTATTTGGGATCACAGGATACCATCTCCAGCTCCGTTCTCAAGGGGAGAGAGAGAGAGAGAGAAAGAGAGATACTTTTGGCTTCATGCAAGGAAAGCAGCAGAAGCAGCAGAAGTCTTTCTTTCTCTCCCCCAAACTCCACCAGAAATGAGTCTTTGTGAGACTTGTCGCATCAGTGCATCCTCTTGGAGCAGGATGCCTTGCAGGGTCCCAAAGACTCATTTCTGGCAGAGTTTGGGGAAGAGAAAGAAAGACTTTTGCTGCTTTCCTTATGTACAGCCAAAAGCAGAAGAAGAAAAAGCAGAAAAAAGCAACACACTACCTTGTGTTGTTCTCAATGCAAGGGACACAAGCCTTGTGTTCCCACGGGCCATGTGGGTGGCACAGCCTTGTGTTCCCATGCAGCCTGGATTAACTGCTTGGGGGGGGGGTGCTTTGGGAGTGACATTTCTCTGCAGACCACCAAAATTTTCTCGTGGACCACCAGTGGTCCCCAGCCCACTGGTTGGTGACCACTGTTCTGTAGGACTCTGTTGCTCCCACACACACACACACATAGAAGGGGTTGCCAGCCAGTTCTGATGACTGAATTAAACTTAACCAGAAGGCCTTTTAACAAGTAGGCACATACTTTCCTCTTCCAGTTCTTCCTGATTAAAATTTTGGCTAACCACAGGGCGATATGCAGCTCTTTGAGGTGGGGGAACTGGCAAGTAGAATTTTTGGCTTCCAACTGCAGGTTCTGCAGATCCAGGATGGTGGTTCTTTTAACAGAATAACAGAGAAGGGAGCTTGAAGGTCTTCTAGTCCAACCCACTCCTCAGGCAGGAACCCTATGCCATTTCAGACAAATGGTTGTCCAATTTCTTCTTAAAGACCTCCAGTGTTGGAGCACCCACAGCCTCTGGAGAAAGTCGTTCCACTGATTAATTGTTCTAATGCTCAGGAAATCTTCTTAGTTTTAGGTTGCTTCTCTCCTTGATTAGTTTCCATCCATTGCTTCTTGTTCTGCCTTCGGTGCTTTGGAGAATAGGTTGACCCACCTTCTTCTTCGTGGCAACCCCTGAGATATTGGAACACTGCTATCATGTCGCCCCAATCTTTCTTTTCACTAGACTAGACATACCCAATCCCTGCAACTCTTCTTCACCTTTTATCCTCCCAATCATCTTTGTTGCTCTTCTCTGCACTCTTTCTAGAATCTCAACATCTTTTTGTATATCATGGCAACCAGTGTGGTATTCTACCGATTCGGCCCGGTTCTGCCGAGCCGGTAGCAGCAATGAGCAGCGGAGACCGAACCAGTTCTCTCCGATGCTCTGCTGTTGGGCCCACTCACCCACCCGGGCTCCCATATTCACCTTTATCCTCTGCTTTTGAAGCACAGCTGCTCTGCAGCAGCTGCTGAAGCGACCGGGAGAGCGCAGGCTTGCAGGAGGTGAGTTGGAACGCCTCTGCACCTGCGCAAAGTGTGCATTGGGGCACACGTGCATGCAAGGTGTGTGCACACGCACAAAGCTCACCCACCAAGCCATGCCCACCGAACCTGTGGTAAAACTTTTCGAACCCCACCACTGGTGGCGACCAAAACTGGATGCAATATTCCAAGTGGGGTCTTACCAAGGCATTATAGTTCCAATTACTTACCAAGGCGTTTTAGTTCCAATGACATGATAAGCCTGGTTTTGATTAACCGACGGCAATTTCAAGTGGTTCCTTCCCCACTGCTTGTCATTTCATGTTGCATCCGAAACCCAAGCAGATTTCAGTCTTTCTAGCAGCTGGATGAGATCTGGATTGACACTCCAGGTGAGAAAACATTCACAGGGCCTGTTGCTGTCTATTGGGTCAATAATACATAAACTAAGAAGGATTTAAAGCTGAGACAGAAACAGCTTAACACTTATTACAGTGTAGTGGGTTTTACAAACAAATCCCCCTTTAAGAAATGGCCAAATCCAGAGTTATGTGACAGTGTGTAGAGAGACAGCCCCTAGTAGACTAAGCGATCCCATCATCAACTCATCCACCATTTAGGCTACTACCTTTCTGCCATGAAATAGAAGCATAATTGGCTGCTTAGATGAGTGCTTCCTGCATTAGCCCCTGAAAAACTTTTATCTCTGGCTGAATAAATTTTTAGTAGATGCTGAATTATATTGGTTAAGGAAGCAGAGGATTCTTGTACTAAAATGGTACACCAATTTCCTTGCTCGAAGCTCAGGCATCCATTCCTGGGATGAGGACTTCTGGGTCTGCTGTAATTTGCAGCAGAGATCTTTAAGGACATATCTGAGGTTTTTCTTCATTCCATTCCCAATGGTCATTTGATGAAGTTGGAAAACTCTCACCTGTAATACTGCTTTTTTATTATCTGTACTTTAATAGCACTAAGCACTTTTTTTACTTTATTACTTGTACTTTAGTAGCACTAAGCACATCAAATTGTTTTGCAATAATTACACTAAATACAATGAAGATCAAATAACAACACATAAAGAAGAAATCATAAGATCAGCAATCCCTAGTAGAAAGCAGCTGGTAGAAAGCAAGCAAAAGCTTGGATGAACACAAAAGTAAAATCAACTTAAACTGAGCTCAGAACTTCCTAAATTCATTTATGTTGTTTTCCTGGATACATAACAAAATGATTTTCCACTACCTTTTCGTAATAATGTTTGCTATTTCCTACAGTCTTGAGATTCCTAGAGGTCTCCATTCATGTGCTAACAATGTCTATTCCTCCTCTCTCTCTCTCTCTCTCTCCCTCCCTCCCTCCCTCTTTCTCTTTCTTCCTCTCTCTTCCTCCTTCTCCTCCTCCTCTTCTTTTTAAAGATCAGCCAATATCTGCACTGGGGCATGCAGAAGCTTATAGATTGGGAAGAGGAAATATAACACCACCATATCCATCCACAGAGAAAATGTGAGCACGGTATGGGATACCAGGGCAAGAAAAAAAGAAGATATACTGTAGTCTTGTATCACAGTACGATTTCATCACACAGGAGGAACTCTACTATGCAGCAATAGATAAAATAAAGAGATCTAATTTTCAACAAAGAGCAGAAGTCATTATTGATCTTTGATGATGATGTTGATAATTGTTAATATTACTATACAGTCATCACTTCATGATGTGGTTATCATATGGTCATCCCACTGGGAGGGGGGGGAAACATTCCAGACCAGCTTGCAAAAATCAAAAATAGCTCTGCCTTGAAGGTTAAATGAAGCTAGAAAAGAGCTTAAGAAAGACTGGGGAGAAATGCAAAAAGTATGGAACCATTTTTAGTTGCAAAATGTTTGTACATGACCTGCTTGGCTGGGATGACAGACAAAAGCTCTACAGCTGCTAATGGATGGGGCCTGGTTAGTTTCTCCATTATTCAGATAGAGAATCTAGCACTAGCAATAGATTTATATACTGCTCCATAGTGCTTTACAGCACTCTCTGAGCAGTTTGAAAATATTGCCCCCAGCAATCTGCGTCCTCATTTTACCAACCTTAGAAGGACAGAAGTCAGAGTCAACAGAGTTAGCCTTCAATACTGCATTCTAGCCACTGTGCCACCATGGCTCCTCTAGCTTGCCTCCTACCCCATGGGGAAAGCCAGATTGTACTTTGGCAAAAAGGGGAAACAGGGGATTCACAAATGAAGAAACTACTTCATCAGCCAGCCAGAAGTTGTGTGCGTGCAACTGCCATTTTAAGAGTATAGGCTATTTTAATTCTTTGTAGGGGAGCTTATGAGCAGTATTATCAAACTTAGTTATATGTCGTTGTTTCAATCATGAAAATTTAAAAACAATCCCTGTCTTTCCTTAGCAGAATGGTTGTCTGTGACTTTTAACTCCACCCTACAAGTCAGCACTCTTTTTTGATGGATGGATTCCCTTGGATTTTTGACAAAGGTATTGTTATAAAAATGGTTGCTGGAGGTAAAAAAAAAAATTTACACTGGGAGACATAATCAATTACAACCAACTCCTTAACATGCAGAATAGTTACCCTATAAATTATGTATTTCATATCAAAATGAAATGTGAAACACATTTGATCATCTGTTCAAAAACAAGTGATTGTGGTGTTTTTGTTTCCTCCAGATTAACATTAACTCTGTGAGTTTTAACATGCACTCGCCCACTTTTGTGTGTCATATATAACACTAATGTCCTGTTATTAGCCGTTCCTCCTAATGGCTAAAGGAGTATTTGCTGAGTACATATGCTCTGCTGCCTTATGCTGCAAAATAAGACTCTAAAAGTTCTCCCTGATTCCAAGAAAACCGAATGAGAACACTTCCACAATGAGGATTCTGGGCCACTTCAAAACCAGCTTCAGATGTCTATGATTACTCAGCAGTGGTTTACTAGAGCTGAGCCAAGTTATTCTGGCTTACTTGCGGTACCTTTGGAACGAAAATAAAACAAGATATTTGAAATGTCACATCTCTGTGACCTTAAAGCCCACACCCAACCTTCTTTTCAGGGATGCTCATCTCCCCCTTCTCTTCATCCCCTCAGCATCAGTGTTCAGCAGGTCTTCCAAGGAGAATGGTGGCTTGATGGCTTTGCAACTCTTCTTCATTGGACCCACTCAGAGCTTGTTCTGTTTTGTTGATTTTTTTGCAAACAACGAAATAAAGACAATGCGATGTAACGATTTCAGGAGAATGGGCTCAAACAATCGATTTCATTTCTGCAGGGTCCAATCTGGGGCAGTCACCAGGACCAGAAGGTTTGTCTTCTGAGCTTTCGGACCTCTGCTGGAGCCCATCCTCAGGGAGTTTCTCTCGAGCATCGTGTGCCAGAAGAAGTTCCATGAGGATGAGCTCCAGCATGAGTCTGAAACAATGATGGGATTCAACATTTTTCACTACCGGTTCTGTGGGCATGGCTTGGTGGGCGTGGCACGGGAAGGATACTGCAAAATCCCATTCCCTCCGCACCCCATTAACCTGCTTTCCGGCTCCTTTCTCCTGTGCAGGGCAACAAAAGAAGACCCAGCCGATCAGCTGGGACTCAGGAGGCAGAGAATAGATGGGGGCTGGTTCTCCAAACTGCTCAAAATTTCTGCTACCAGTTCTCCAGAACTGGTCAGAACCTGCTGAATACCATCTCTAATCCTGAAAGTTGGAAAGACTAAAACTCTAGTCCCGGTGATCGAGCCAGATTGCAACATTATGCTGGGATACATATATTCACCAATATCATTTCTCTTTTGCGTGGAGTGGACTTGAGACAGTGTGTATTTCTCTAGAACCTGCAGAAGATATACCCTCAGCACTGTCAAATCAATCAAGGAGAAGACAACAGGGATTCTTGCTTTCAAACTGCTGCGAAGAATTAAGGGGTAGAAACAATGATACTGTGAACATACCATCTGTCTATTTTTTTTTTAATCACTCAAGTGTTCTCTTAAATAAAGCACTTTGAACAGCAAAGAAATATACCATTTCAGATAATGTAGTGTGCCAGCATATCTTGTATAATTTGAGACACACTATGCCAGTTGCAGCAAAGGCACTTGCTTGGGTTGCCTTCTCACAATTTCTAGGGGCCTCCATCCACCAAACACCCGGCAGAAGGTGCCAGCGCCTAGTTATCTTATCATGAAGTGTTTTTTGCAGTGCAGCAAACATGATCTGAGCAGCACTGCTCTAAATACTCAATACATCTGATCCTTTTTGCATAGCGTGCTTTATAGACCATAACAGGTTAATTTAATGATCTGGAAAACAGCAGTTAGGAAAAGTGGAAAATACCCTTTTGGAATGAATGTGAATATTGTTCAAAGACCATGGCTGCCCTCTAGTGGTCAAAGGCTAGCCAAAGCCAAAAGGTTTCTTCTATTTCTAAGTTCAGAATACTGTACAGATTCCTCCATAATTAAAACAGAACCCGCAACATACAAGTAAGAAGTATCACAGTACGTGGGAAACCTCAGCATTTGCATAATATATTTTTATATATATGAAAATAAGGCGGGATTTTAAAATCCTTTCTGGAATTCCTGAGCTCTAATCAGAATTCCCACTCTTCCAGGTTTTCAGAAGTCTCTTTAAGATTTGGCTCTCTTGCCAGGCCTGGGGTTAGGGTAGGTTTGGAATATTTCTTGAGGCTTATTAGTTTGTCTGTGTTTGTCTTGTTTTGGTCTGGTCAGTCACAGATTTTAATATATGTACCAGATTTATTGTATACTACCCAGAATCTTCTTGGAATTGGGTGTCCTTAACAAATCCAACAACATTATTATATAATAGTAGTAATAGTAATACATATGCAAAAATATGAAGTCACAGCTGCCAATTCATTATATGCTGTTGGCCTTCATTCACATCAAGTTGTTCCCAAAAAACTTGTAATGTATCGGCATACATATGTAGATCCAAGCAGAGTGGCCTTTTGTAATTTATTGATGGAAATTTGGTCAATGTGCAGATTTCCTAAGTGCCATCAAATATTTTTGGGTATGGCACCCAGCATGCCAATAATCAGTAGGACCATCTTGGCTAGTTTATGCCCTAATCTTTTAACTTCCATTTTCAGATCTTTATTATTATTAACTTTGGGTCTGATTGATGTGCTCCCCTCCTCCTTTAACTTTCCTGGATCACTAAAAGAAAAAAAACATATTTTCAATTTTTTTCAACACAAAGAGGAAAGTGGTAGAGTTCTTGCCAATATCAAAGGTTTTTTTAAAAAGAAAAATGACAGGTGAATGTTTCATTGTTCTGTCAGTGAACAGGGAGGGAGAGAGGCAGGGAAGAGGAAGGAAGGAAGGGAGGGAGGGAGGGAGGGAGGGAAGGAAGGAAGGAAGGAAGGAAGGAAGGAAGGAAGGAAGGAAGGAAGGAAGGAAGGAAGGAAGGAAGGAAGGAAGGAAGGAAGGAAAGCTTTTCACTGTTTCATTGATAAATGTGTTAGAAAAGAAAAGAATGACCATGGAGGGCAATGATTGGCATCCATAGAGGGAGGCATATTCCTGCCAAGCAGGTAGTCACCCATGGAAGAGGAGAAGTTTGCCTACAACATAATAAAGTATATTTCCTAAACGTTTGGGAGTTCCCTTAGTCTTTCCCCCC